>JASCZW010000607.1:0-162161 GCA_034211315.2 Aedes japonicus
ACATCCGCTTTCCCCAAGGGGTGATTCAAAAATGACGTCCACTCTTTAGGGGGGAGGGGTATCAAATTTGTGACAATATGTGACAGGGGGAGGGGGTTATAAAAATGTGACATCCAACAATTTTACATTTGGTAATCTAAATTTTTCAGCGTTAATATGAAAACAAGGGCGTCGAAAAGTTTGAGTGTACGGTAAATGGAAATACAGATTTTACTTAGTTGTGTGAGTACAAAGAATTATATACAGTCGTCATACATGTTTTTATCGTCAATGAGCACGAACCGCACGAGCTGTGCTTTATTCTGAAACTTCGTCGAAGTTTGATTTTGTTGAAAATCCTATTGTGTTCATTTTTGGTTGCGTTGAATTTTGATTTGATTCAAACGCTGGTCAAAGCATTTTGTCGTCCATACCCGCTGCGCAATTAACAAGCCAACCGTGGTGTGTGAATACTGGCGAGATATAAAAAACGAATCCTATTGTGAAGAACTTTTCAAATCGAAAATCAGCACCTTGAAACGGAAGCTTTTCAAGCTAGCAGACCTTCTGTTGCAAATGGAGGGAATAAACTGTTCCAAATATACCACCAGATGAAGTAACTCCAGCCTTTCAGTTCTTCACAAGCTCCTCTGGAGTCGGACAAAAAGGTCCCTTTTATTTTGCATGTCCTAAATAGGATGCAATTTCCAATGAATTGGATATTCTTAATTCCGAGATTTCCAGCCTGCTGATTAGAGAGCGAAAGACATGCTTTACAGAAAAGACGCTGTCTGACCTGATCAACCGCAGAAAAGCGCTAAATATGGCCCTAGTTGAAGAAGAAATCAAATCAGCAACGCCAAAGGACAAACAGATTGAACTGAAAGAAGATTCTTAAGGAAGAACTTGAAACAATCGCTCATCTTACCAAGCGTCTCAAGATGCGGCCTGATAAAGGACGACCTCCGATAGAGAGTAACCAAGCATATAGACTGTTCCAGAAGGTATAAGCACACGGTCAAAATAACAAACAAGTCATGTTTATGTTATTTTTAGTTTTAATAATTTCATTTGTGTTTTATCAGATATTTTACTCTCGTTGATTCAAAATATTTAATCATAGCCAAGACTCCTAACTTTTCCTCGAACATGACCCATTAGCTTCTGCACAGTGTTATTTCCCACCACTTTTGGTCAATCTTTTTTTAATTTTTGGATGCCGTCCGCTAGTTTTATGAATTTTCGAAGCTTTGCTTTGGTTTAAGCCCGAAAAGTCTCGATTGGCCGTGCCTCCGGGCAGTTCGGCGGGTTCATGTCTTTCAGCCCGAAACATACATTTTGACTTTTGTTCCATTCTAAAGTGTCCTTTGCGTAATGACATGACGCCAAATCAGGCCAAAACACTACTTGACCTCCGTGCTGTCTGATCATCGGCAATAATCGCTTCTGGAGACATTCCTTAACGTATTTCTGAGTGTTCATCGTCTCCGTTGTGATGTACGGACTAGATGTTTTACCACACTCGCATATTGCCTGCCAAACCATTACCTTCTTACCAAATTTTTCGGTAAAAATTGCCTTCTCCGTTTCGAGGATGTCTTTGTCTTCGCTTACAGTATAGAATTGTGGGCCGGGAAGCGTTTTTTAATCTTGTTTCACATACATTTCATCGTCCATTATTATACAACCAGAAATTCTACACAATAACGAATCGTAGAGTTTGCGAACCCGTGGTTTCACTGACTTCCGGTATGTTTTTAGCCAAAGTCTTTCCTTGGCACGCATGACGTTACTCGACGAGGTCCCTAGTTTTTCCGCAACATCCCGAGTGAAAGTCGCTGGTTTTCGCTTGTAGTCGTCCCTGATCTTTTTATCGATATCTGGACTAACAGGACCGGGTTTCCGACCGCTCTTCGGCGCATCTTCAAAAGTACACTGTTTTATATATTTTCGAATCGCAGATCGCAGATCGTACCCTCTTCCTTGGCCAATTTTCTCAAAGAGAGTCCGCTCACAGTGCACCATTTGTGCACGATACTTTTTCGTTGTTCCGGAGTAAGACCGCGCATTTTGATAGGTAACACAAAACTGAGCATTTTTTTTTATGCTATGTCATTCAGAAATGTGCAAACAAAAGGACGCAGCCAAAACATGTTGAAATATTTCATTATATTCAAAATGATCGTTAAAATAAGGTGTGCTTATACTTTGTGGATCAGTCGTTAGTTGCTGAAGGCGTTGGTCGATCTTGGTCAGCATGGAGCGTCAGCTGGGCAGAGAGGTGACGTTAAGAATTTGGAGTAACATGAACATCTTTCATAGCAACAACAGCATTGTTAAAAATAAATACGTACATAAACAAACTTTTCAGTAAACATATTCTATTTTTAATGTAACAATAATATCATAAATCTTGAAATCTTGATTTTATAGAATATGAGACAGTGCTTTAGGATGGGGGAGAGTGCGCTCAGGAAGAACCTGCTACTTTAAAAAAGTATATAATTAAGGAATCGAAAAATGCTTGAAATTTTCTTGACAATAAAAAGTATGATCTAGATTAAGTGTTGCACACAATTTCAACGTTGAAAGAAACGGTCGGGTACTTTGAATTAAGCACCATCCTTTGCGAAAAAAAAATCAATCAATTTATTATCAACAAGAAATGTTGGTTCCAGTCCTGTATGGAAATTTCAAAATAGAATATTCTCTCTTTTTTGAGGTATGAAAAAAATTATGAATTTTTTTACAAATTTGCTAACTGTGATTTAAAAAACTAATTCGAGAACTAATCTTCTTAGGAAAATATTCTTGTGGTGGAAAGTGCTTTATATTATCTCAGCATGCTGGAAAACTAAAGGGTGATACGGTCAAAATTTGGCGAAAACGCGTGTAAATCGGTGAAATCGTTTATTTAAAAAATCAAATTAAATTTCTTTTTCAAGTTCAATTAGTATAAAATTCAGGAAAAATATTCAGTTAGGCTTCCGCTTTTCCAAATCCGAATTGCCGGGCCTTACGCTTGACCCCTGCCATCAGATTTTGTACAGCCACCTTGTCCACCTTCTTCGCCGCAGAAAGCCAGTTTGCCTTGAACTGCTGCTCGTCCTTAGCAGTTTTTTGGTCTTCTTTAGGTTCCGCTTGACAATAGCCCAGTATTTCTCAATTGGGCGGAGCTCTGGCGTGTTGGGAGGGTTCTTGTCCTTGGGAACCACCTGCACGTTGTTGGCGGCGTACCACTCCATGGCCTTTTTACCGTAATGGCAAGATTTGAAAGGTTTCTTCAGGAAAGGCAGCAGACGTTTATTCAAACACTCTTTCACGTAAATTTCTTGGTTGACAGTCCCGGATGCTATGAAAATGCTGCTTTTCAAGCCACAGGTACAGATGGCTTGCCAAACCAGATATTTCTTTGCGAACTTTGACAGTTTCGTGTGCTTGAAAATATCTGCTACCTTTTCGCTTCCTTTTGCTGTATAAAACTCCTGTCCCGGAAGCTGCTTGTAGTCGGCTTTGACGTAGGTTTCGTCGTCCATTACCACGCAGTCAAACTTCGTCAGCATCGTCGTGTACAGCCTCCGGGATCGCGCTTTGGCCGTCGTATTTTGTTTATCATCGCGATTTGGAGTCACTACCTTCTTGTAAGTCGATAGTCCGGCTCGTTTTTTGGCTCGATGCACGGTTCTAGACGATACACCCAGCTTATTTGCGGCATCTCGGAGAGATAGGTTAGGGTTTCGCTTGAAACTACCGGCAACTCTCTTTGTCGTCTCAGCGGCTTCCGGTTTTCGATTTCCCCCCGATCCAGACTTCCTGGCTGTCGACAAACGTTCCCCGAACACTTTAATTGCATTTGTAACGGTTGATTTGGAAACTTTTAGCGATTTTGCCAACTTTGCGTGTGAGTAGCTCGGATTTTCGCGATGTGCGAGCAAAATTTTGATACGCTGCTCTTCTTGCTTGGACGGCATTTTGACAACTGAAGAGTGAATTCCAAAATCAAAATAGGAGCAACATTCTACACACACACACACCTTCAAAATGAAGGGTGTTCAGGTTTTTTAAATGCAAAATTGAAAGAAATACGTCAAGTTGATATTGACCAAATTTTGACCGTATCGCCCTTTATGCAATGGCAATTTTTTTCAGGAAAATCGAAAAATAACATCGTCTATACCAAAATTGCCCACAAAATTGAAATATTGATTTCTTGAAACCCATGTCAAGGTGAGATCATTTATTGATCTCCCGGTATGAGAATTTCAGTGGAATTTCCCAGACTGTTCAAGGTAAATCTTGCAAATCCTCGATACATTTCAAAAACAAAAAACTCACCGCTTTCAAATTGTATGGATCTTAAAATCTAATTTTGAAATCAAAAACAATTATTTCTGTTGAAATATTCATGACTCCATTTCTTTTTCACTCTCTGATCATACATTCTTTTTCGGACTTATGAGTAATTTCAAGATTTTTCAGAGCTTTTTTCTACGAGTCATGATGTGTTGCGCATCTTCTCTACAAGAAATATTATGTACATTTCCATATAATTTTTCATATCTCGAGAGTGGATAAACATCCAATATCATTATATCAAAATTTTCAATCGCCAAAAAGTTTATTTTGATTTTTTTTCCCCATACAAACGGTGGTTTTCTGGTTGTTTCGGACAATTTTCCTTAACCGTGAAATAATGTTGTGTAAAATACCTTTCCAGACCTCTTGATAACATCGATATTGATTTGACCTATGCATTTGACCTATATTGATTAGAAAATTTAGAGCACTTTTTACAACTCAATTCAGCGCCAACATTAGATTATAGCGAATCGCGTGAGTTTGACAGTTTTCCCATTAGGCTTTTTGACGTTTAATCACCTTTCCCTTTCTAGCACATGCAGAGGAATGATGGTTTGTTTTCCTCCAAAAGATTTTCCTACTTACTTGCTCTCCTTTGTTTTGAATGGCGCTGTAGTGTCCGTGCGTTCAAGGTCACTTAGCCTAATAGCCTTTCTGTCAAATTTAAGTCAACGCATCCGCAACGTATCAATTGTGGGTAACCCTTAAGTATTCTTGGAAAAACAAAAAAATGTTATAAACTCAAATAAAACTTTCCATTTCTTAAATTTTATCCATCGTAATCTCGTTATTTCGATGGGTTGTAAAGATGTTTATGTAAACCACTTATACCGATGTGATCTAGAGAGAAAGCTACGAATCAGCATATTTTAATAAAGCTTTGTTTATGGATCTTCAAAAACTATCGCACCTTTAATATTTATCAATAAAAATATATAATAAAATTTTTAATTTTATAGGCATTTCTGAATCAGTGAAGTTTTTTTTTCTAATTTTTAACTTAGATTATTTCAAATTCAAAACTGACATGTTTCTTAAATGATTGCAGTTAAAAAAAAATATTGAAAAAACAACGTTTTTTGCAAGAGAAAAAATGTCATACGATAAGTTTTGTCCATCTGTTACGAATACCTTGATTTATCTCTGCCAGTTATTTCCATCAAAACACACTTCACCTATCCGTAGACAGAAGAGCTTTACACATGTAATTATGTAAATGATTCAATTTGAACTAAAATACACGTCATTATTGAAATCGACAAAACCAATATGCATATATTCTTTTTTCGGAAGTGTGACATCCAACAGGGGGAGGGGGAGGGTAATCATAGTTGTGACAAAGTGTGACAGAGAGGGGGGGAGGGGGTCTAAAAACCTGAAATTTGATGGACGTTATTTTTGAATCACCCCCAAAGCTTACTTCGATCTTTAGTGTTGCAAACATATTTCCAAATTAAATTGAATTTGAATCGCACAAACAAGTAAAAAAAAAAAGGTGACAGTCAAACGCACAGCATGCAGTGTTCAGAGCATAAAAAACCATCACAAATACATGCGTACAACGCAAATGTATGTGGATAGCTTATATTCGATACACTCCTTAAAATATATATTCACCCAAAAGGTCATAAAAATACGTTATGTTATCATTTCAATAAGGCTATGCTTTGAAATAACTGTTCTGATTTAATCGGCGTGAGATTCTTTCGGTTGATGAGAAATGAGCTTACAGCGGTTTGATAACAAAAAAGCTAACATTTTCTCCTTCAAAAGATCATGAATTTAAAGTCATATCCTCCACCGCACCGCTTTCAAATAAACCATGCGTCTCCACTAAACACTCAATTTCATGTAGTGACGCAAGTTGTTGTGAATGTTTCCAAGTCCCAACCCACCATCACTTCCTGGTAACACATTCAACAAATGCTAATCAAAAGTAAACCAAGGTACCACTCTCAGTGTAAATAGTTCTAATGTTACAAAGCTCCAAGTGAGCCAATCAGCATCGCCTTTTCCTTCGTCGTCGTCGTCGTCGTCGTCGTCGTCGTCGTCGTCGTCGTTTGACACCACGCAATCACCGATTCAATGGAATGCAATGCAATGGGTCGGTGCAGGTGTTTCTTTTATCCGCAAAGCACTTATTCGAGTCGAGAGCAGTTTCACCTGCCTTGGATGTGAACGAACAAAACCCGTGGAGAGCGTTGGCGTGGAGAAAAAAAAACACCATTAGCATAAAACGAAAGTTTGCTTGCAGTTTTGAAAAGTTTTCCTGAATGGCTGAAATGGGGCCTGGTGGCGTGAGGCGACAAATACAACACAGAAAAAGTTCAACTCTTGAGGTAGACGCTTTGTTTCTGTTCGCAGAATCCATTGAGCTGGAAATGGGAAGGGGGCTGAGTTTCCTTCGCTAAACCCGTTTTTTGCGCACGTGACTTACGTGAAGTGCAAGTTCGAACAATGATCTACTAATGATGATTACATTTAAATAACATGTTGTGAGAATGCTTTTTATGGTAGGGGTCTTTTGCAACGTCATTCACCATGCGAACTGCTTTAATGTCTTTGGTTTTCAAACTGAAAAGTAAATATTCTGCTGTAAACCGAAACTTTGACAGTTGCTCAATGACGACAGTCGACCAGAGACATTATCCTGTATCCGCGAAAGCACTTTCATCGCGATGAATTATTCATCGGCCATGTTCCGGTGACCAGATGGCCAGGAACACAGCAACACTTTTCCCCCTTTCTGCCCAACGCAAGACTTTGTTATGCAAGATTTACCGAAAATAAAGCAGACACGAGCAGAACGACAGTGCATTATTCAGCTTATTCCACAATACCACCAACACCGCCATCGCGTCAAAGTGGGTTTGTTGCTTCTGCTGCTGGAAATTCCGACCATGGCAGTCTCGCGCATTGCAGCAAATTTTTGTTGAATTAAACATCTCGCTCTTCGTCTTTGATGACTGTGAAGGTGGCACACTTTTTAAGAAAGCGATCTCCGCGCATTTGTTGCATACCATTTTTGGGCCGCTGCATGGTGGATGGTAGCAGATGCAACTGCACCAGCCGGATAAAGTTCTTGTTTTCTGGAAGGACATAGGAATTCTATTTACCTCGAGGATGCATTCCGGGAGAGCTTCTGTTGGAGATTATTCAATGCAGAGTGCGTTTTGGTGCTGGAGGATATGTATTCGTTTTGCGAAGTTTAATCAAACGATTGCTATCTGACGTTTTAAAAGTGGTATACTAGGTTGTCTTGTATATTATGGTTGAAAATGGTCAAAAACATGCTGCAAACATTACTTTTTTTTTAAACATCTTTAAACATCTTTAAAGTGGACCTGAAAAAAATCTGAAGTACATTGAACTCCAGCGAATCTTATGTAGGAAGCGTTTGCATGGTGTAGTATTTCATTTGAGCTTAAATGAAGGAAGTTATTCAATTTTGATTTTTATATTCTTCAAAACGATCGCAGCAAGCCCCGTTTTGAAACGGTATTGTTTTTTTTTGTGATATCAAACTCCTACTCTGAATAACTGTGGCAGCCATCCTACTATCTACTATTCTGTTCTGATCAGTCATATACTTTGATCCAGACATCGGATAATAGACCGTTGTTTTCACCATCAACGTCGGCCTCACCGGCGGTCTAAACAGCAGGAACAATAGTTAGCTATCAGATCTATAGGCAGCAAGTGAGCTCAAATGTGAGTCACAGATACTCTCTTCATAACATCGATCGGTTAATTCGAGAACGCTTGCTTTGTTCTGTTTTCTCGATTGCGTTCGAAGTATGAGAGAGTTGGATTCGTGTGGAGCAAATATCAGTTACAACAGACGAACTGGCTCCCAGCTGAAATTCTCTTGAATAAAGAAATCTAATCTAATCTAATCTATATATCAGTAACCCTGATCTTCATATAAAATATAATAGCATACTGCTTCAAACGTGACATGCTTTGGAAATCTTAATATATATGAAAATGAATTGAATTGCTGTCTCTCTGTCTATCTGTCTTCCATACTCAAGAAACACAAATTTCCGTATTACTTGAGAGCTAATCAAGCAAATGGAATCAAATTCGGCATGTGAGAATTTTTGAAAGTAAGACCCCTTCCTAAGACAGAAAGTTTTGCACAATTCAAGAACTAATCAAGAAAATGGAACCAGAATGGCAGAAGAAGGTTTTTGAAAGCAAGGAGTGTTGTTAAGGGGACTCAATACCCCTCCCTTCTCAAGAAGGGGGGCTCTCATATAAATGAAACTGAAATTTCTGCATAACTCGAGAACTAAAGAAGCAAATTTAACAAAATCTGGCATTTGAAGATTTTTAAGGAAATAAATGTTACCAAAGTAGTTCGAGAACTCTTCTCTTTCTCGAGGAGGGGGAGGGGGTGTTTACAAACATAAATTTCAACCATATATGAGAACTATTCCTACTGTTGTGAAAACTTGTATGGCAGGGGTTTTTGGGGCCGGAGAAGGTTCTTAGGATTGTTCGGGACTCCTTCCTTGACTGGAAAGGGAGCTTCCATGCACATGAAACACAAATTTCTTTATAACTCGAGAGCTAATCAAGCAAATGGATCAAAGCATGCTTTGCTTGTGAGTTTTCTTTTTTTTTCGGTTTTCAATTTTTGTTGTTCTACGCCCAATATACATTTTTAAATTGATATAATGTATTCTTCAAGTCAACCAAGTGCAGTGGGCTGTATCGATCTATACTAACCAAAGAATAACATGTTCATCAGTTGTGTTTTCTAAACGGTCCTTGGTAGAGAAAATTGTGGTACCACGGGATATGTAGCCGGCGTTTCTGGTGCAGTTCAGAACTGAGAGTGTTTGTGCGATTTATAGATGACGAAAACGTGTTCCACAGGAAAAAGGGCCGCAGGTCTGTTGATTCATGAACTTGATGACGGAGAGTTGAAAAAACAATTAACTGACGTTACAGCTTTTAGAAGCCCTCTTGGTGAGCTCAAGCCTTTTTCAATTGAATATAGTTCGCAACTTTAGTTTACGATGTGCTCAAATCATTTTCGGAACGTTTGACGGTAGAGAGGAAACCGAGAAGTGACAAAAACATTGGACACGCTGATCCTGTCGTGGACCGAAAGTGAAAAGGATATTAACGAAAAACCCAAATCTCTCCATTCGAACGGTGGCTCGTAAAATAGGGATGTCGCCTGGTTTTGTCCAAAAATCAAAACAACGTTTGGGACTTAAGTCTTATAAAGTAAAAACAGTTCCAAATCACAACGACAAACAGAACTTGGCAGCGAAATCACGGGCTCGACGTTTGTCCTGCGAATATTTGACGAAGTTTTCATGCGTTGTTATGGACGATGCAACTTATGTCCTGGAGGATTTCAAGCAGCTTCAAGGGCTGGCTTTTTATTCTGCTATGGCCAAAAATGCTACAGCTGAGCATTTCAGAACAAAGAAGCCATTGAAATTTCCCAAAAAATACCTTGTGTGGCAAGCAATTTGCACGTGTGGCAAAAAGAGTAAATCTTTCGTCACTACAGGCACAATGAACAAGGAGATCTATCAGAAAGAGTGTCTGCAGAAGCGATTGCTAAACTTCATCAGAAGTCACAAAGAAAAACCTTTGTTCTGTCCCGATTTGGCATCATGCCACTATGCTTAAACTGTGATGGAGTGGTACCAAGCAAATCAAGTGAACATTGCACCAAAAACCTCAAACCCGCCAAATTACCCAGAGCTACGACCAATCGAGAGATATTGGGCTCTGATGAAGCGGAAGCTTTCTGGAAAAAAGCAAGCAATCATAGACATCAAACACTTCCAGCAAATTTGGACAAAGACGGCTACTACGATTTCTAAAGAATCTGTACAAATTCTAATGGAAAGAGTTAAGCGCAAAGTTCGAAAATTATATGCAAATACCGAATAACTATGTTTTGTCTTCACGAATTGTTAAAACACATCCCATGAATCTGAAATAAACAACGACGACGGAAATATAATGCGAAATTTGTGTTTTATTCATGTTTTGAGGTGTCCGGATTATTGCGGATACAGACTTTACTTTGTAAAATTACGAAAATTTGCTTAAGAAACCAAAATTTTCAAAAATGCGGCACTCTCTATGCAACAACCAGTCATTGGTCAGTCAGTTAACAAACTCTTATTTTTACAGACTGCATGTTTCGTTTTACAATGGCTTGAAAATAGTAACTTCAATATTTTTCCTATTCTCATCATTGAATCTCATCATAACATTCACTGCTAAATTTCCATACCGAGACAAATTAGATACAGATCTGTATGGAATGTAGATGAAGACTTTGTGAGCATTCATCATATATTACTTGCACAGTTCATTTCTAACTGGCAGCCGTAGAACTAAATGATTAAGATAGCAGAAACTATAAATAATGATTAATGAAGTTGTATATCAAAATAACGCAATGTTGTCGCTGAAATCCAAAAAATCTGACAAATTCTTTTTCATCACCCGTTCTTGTATTTTCTGACATTCTTAAATTTTCAGAGCGCGAGTAATTGCCCTTTTGAGACAAGCCATAAGGTGCTAGGACAATAGTAAATGCTTAGGTCCCAAATATTTGTAGCAAAAATGGAGCATCAATTGGCCTTCTTAGACTAGATGCTCCCAACGACCGTTTTAAACAAATAAATGTTTGTTCTGCACACCAAACAGGGCATTCTGTTTAACTATTCCCTCCGACTATTCATTTCCATTTTCCTTTGATATCTACTGAAGACTTATTTATTTATTTATTTCGTCTCGCAATGTAGACTACATACAATGGTTACAGTGTTCTACTTACATACTATACATTATTTCTGTTGTCTTTTAGACGACATTTTATTTGTTCTTTAGACATAGTGATGCCGATGATTTCGCAATGTAAGTTATACTGGCGCATCATTCGATTAATGGGGCCATTTTTTGCATAATTAGTTCTGTATGATTTTTCTAAGAATAATTTCCGTGTTCTAAGATGCCGACTGGGACTATAAAAGTTCAATTGCGAGAGCAGTTCTTTTGATTTTATGCGTTGTGAAATAATGTCATTGACGTAGAAAAGCATTGCAGATTCGCGGCGTTCTTTAAGTGTCTGTAAATTGATAAGCATGCAGCGTGCTTCATAAGATGGTAGTGGAAATACAGTCCAATTCAATTTTCTTAGGGCATATAAAAGAAATTGCTTTTGGACGGATTCTATGCGTTCGTCGTGTATGGAACAGTACGGGTTCCATACTAGGTTGCAGTATTCCAGAATTGGCCTGACATATGTAATGTATAATATTTTAATAGTATATGGATCTTGAAAATTGTGACTGAACCTCTTAATGAAGCCCAGCATGCTATTTGCTTTACTTAAAATAGTGTTGTAATGTTCTACAAAAGTGAGTTTAGAGTCTAGGGTAATGCCTAAGTCCCTTACTATTTTGCATCTTTCTACTTTTTGGTTTCCTAAAAATATTTCCGTACGAGGTGTTTCGATTTTTCTGCTAAATACTGTTGAGTTACATTTTTTCACGTTAAGTTGGAGTAAGCTTTTGCTACACCATGTGTTGAATAAGTTAATTTCGTTCTGGAATTCTTCTGCGTCACTAGGATTGTTTATTTCCATGAAGAGCTTCATGTCATCTGCATATATCAGTATTTGGATTTTTTAAGTATGTAGGAAATGTCGTTTATGTACAGAATAAAAGAAGTGGGCCTAAATGTGAACCTTGGGGACCCCGAGGTGACAGAGATAGGTTCTGAAAGTTTATTTTGAAAGCGAACAATTTGTTCGCGATGCATTAAATATGACTGCAGCCAATTTAACAGTCCAGGTTCCATTCCAATTGTTTGCAATTTGAAGAGTAATAATGGTATGTCGATTCGGTCAAAGGCCTTACTGAAGTCAGTGTAAAGTGCTTCTACGTGCTTGCCATTGTCCATTGCATTCAAAGTAAAAGTTACAAATTCAAGAAGATTAGAAGTGGTTGAGCGACCTTTGAAAAAGCCGTGCTGTTTGCTTGTAATTTGATTTTTTACTTGCTGAAAAATATTTTCATTCACGAGAGATTCAAAAAGTTTTGGGATGCAAGAGATAATGGCAATTCTACGATAGGTGCGGATGTCTGATTTCGTGCCTGATTTGAAAATCGGAACCAAATAAGAAGATTTCCAAATGGTGGGAATGTTCCGCTCTTAAGAGAAATATTAAAGAGAAGTTCTAAAGGGAGGGCAAGTTCTTCTGAAAGGTTCTTTTAAAATACGGGTGCAATACCGTCTGGGCCTGGTCCCTTAGAAGCGTCCAAGTTTTTTAGTGCATTGAGAATTTCGTGAGGAGGTAATTGATTTACAGATATATTGTTGGAAAATTCAGGAATGAATGCAAAGAAGTCGCGATCACGGTCTTCTTCGGAGAATGTAGTGTATACTTCTTGGAAGAAATCTGCAAAAAGCTTGCAGATTTCAGAAGGATTATCACCTACATTTCCGTCAAAATGCATTCTTGGGGGGAAATTGCTATTTTTCAATTTCGTTTTTACATAATTGAAGAAATTCTTAGGACATGATTTGACTTCAGTTTCGACTTTACGATTATATTCTTCATGTGCAGAATTAATGGCCGTGTTAAGTTGGTTGCATATGTCATAATAGTTTTGCAAATTTGTGCTAGAGTTTTGCTTTTTATATAATTTGTGTGCTTTTTGTTTTTTGTTCTTTAAATGTTTCAAATGTGGATTGAACTACACGTAAATATCTCCGTAAAGAAATTTTCAAAAATCATCAAAGCGTTCTATGTAATATTGTAGCTTTCATTTGCCATCAACAATACTGAAACCGGTTCACAAACAGCTGAGAAACCGATGTGATATTTTTTAACGCACACATACATACACACATACACCCAGCCATGTGCTCAGTTCGTCGAGCTAAGTCGAATGGTATATGACACTCGGCCCTCTGGGCCTTGGATAAAAAGTCGAATTTTCAAGCGATCTTAATATCTTTCTGTTGGTGTAAGAAGGGTCAAAAGAAAAGCCACCCAAAATATGAAATTTCATTGAAATAGTGATATGTATTAGGATTTTATTGGAAAACACTATCTATCACGGACATCACGAACAGTCTCATGTGTAGACAAATCAGCACTTTCCCATAAGTTATTATCTATTAAAACGATACGATGTAAATAACTGTAACAAATACGGACTGTAACGAAAACAAACTGGCCAAATAATTTTTCTCAGCACGAAATAAAAAATAAACACAAACTCAAAAATTTTGTGATCTAGGAGAAGAAAAAAAGGTTGCCATGGACCAATTCTTTATGAACTCTTCCATAGTATTGCACTCCTTATCACTCTTCTTAAAGTTGCGCTATTCGATAGCCCCCCAAGTAGCACACTAAGATCATAATTAGTTGTAGTAACTTGATTATATTCTAGCAAGTCATATTTATGTTATCTCAACACAATTACAACAAGTGTGCTACTAGGGCCAATTCTAGGTTCGATTGGACGAAGCTGTGAACAATTGAGAGGATTGATGTCTTTCTCAACGAAATCTACTCCATATTTTTTTTTTGCACTGTGTTCTTGGCGTAATGACCTGACCCCAAATCAGTTCAAAACAACGAAGAAACCCTCTGTTTGTTTAAAGGAAGTATTTTTTTTCTGCGAAGACTCAGTACAGTAGACTTTGGCATTGATCGTACCTTTAGTGTAGAACATCGATGACTTGGAGCCGTAAAAACCAATTGCATGCCACACGATAACCTTCTGTCCAAATTTTTCGGAGACTTTTACATCATCGCCGATGACCCTGGTGTGAAATTACGGTTCTGAAGGCGTTCTGGAGTCCTCTTTCACATATGTTTCGTTAATTACAAAAACAGATCAAAACGCAGGCAGACGGTTGTTGCATAAGTCGGCTGTATTACTTGCTGGCTCTGGCCTTTACCCTGAATTTTTGTTCAGCACTTAGTTTTGGTGTTTTCTACTTCTTTTTGGTCATCAGGTTGTGGTGCTTCCTGATTCTTTCCACCATTCAGACGAAGGAACCAGCCTTTTCGGCCAAACCTCGAATTGACATCGATCTGTTCCTAAAAATGAGGTTGACTACCTTCAAATCCAATTTTGATTCAGCTTGACCTGGTTTTCTTCCTCTATTTGGCAGCTGTTCGAACGGTTTGTGTTCTCTGAACTTGCTTATGATAGATTTTACGCTGTCGTGAAGAAATCCGAGTTTTTCGATATTTTGTTCATCGGAACATCATTCTCACAAAGCCAGTTTATTTTCAATACAATCCTTGTTATTAAAATGAAGTTTATCATGAAAAACTGATGAAATAAAATGAAATGAAACTTTCTTGAGTAACTTAATTGTGAACAAATAGAATTAAATCAACGTTCTTTATCATTTGAATCCAAAATAGTGTTGAAGAAGCAAAAAGTATAAAGTATAAAGTTTGTTTGTCAATCATCATATATTTATGATATTGAGGAGAACATTGTCCTTATAATTATTTTCAATATTGACTACTGGCTTTGGACAGTTCAGATTGTGATGTGTAGAAAATAATGCATGACTGATTACTTATTTTGATTTTTATAAATAAATCTTATTTTATCCAGGACAATATGATTATGCATTGCTTTTAATTAACTAAAAGAGATATTTCGCTAAAGGAATAAATCTCCGACTCGAATTCGCCCCGGTCACGTCAGTGATGAGAAAAATGATTATAAAGCTGAAGATTGAGCAGCCTACACAAAGCTTCATCTTCAACTCGTTGCTGGTTGCCACTTGAATCCGACCGACCAGCGTCCAATAAAAACTATCACGTACCGTTCCTCAAATCCACTGCCATTCGCGGAAGCATCAGTCTCCGGAACCATCAAGCTATACTGTTAAAAGAAATTTAATAAATTGAAGTGTATAAATCAGCGCCGATGCTCTCTTTTGCTCACTCAACGAACGGCCAAGCACATCCTCGTGCAATGAATTGGATGAAGCTTTCCGCTACTTTTTGCTCGTCTTTTGAAATTTCCCACGAAATGAGAAAACCGGCAGAAAACGAGAAGAAAAAACTCATTTTGATTATTGCTGATGGCCCGGGAAGTCGTCATCGCCGCCGCCGACGCCACTTCCCAGCATCAACCGTCGGAATCATCAACATCTGAAAGAACGTAAAATATATCCCTTTTAAGTGTTTGAAGCGCTGGTTCACTCTAATTTTCTTCGTCTTTTTCTTTTTCGTCTACTAAAGGATTAAGGACGCGTTGATCTCGAATAGTGAATGCTGGCGCGAGGGAAATCATTCATACACACATTTAGGAATTTCATCAGATGGAAAATAAAAGTTCAAAAGAAAAGCTCTCTGTTTCCCTTCTCGGAGGAGTGCGAAAGAAAAGAAATTCGACGAAAAATGTATTGCTGCAAATTCTTGGGAATTACCATTCAAGCTTTCGTCTTTTTAATCTTCTGATGAGTGCTTAGTTTTAATCAGGATTGATGAAAGTGGAAGCGACCAAATTTAGATTAGTTGTGAGTAATCTTTGATGAGTGTGGAAATCAGCTATTCAGTTTATCATATTTCACAAAATGCAAGCAATCCAATTCGTTCACCTGTCGACATTGTTAGTCGCTTGTCCCCGATGCTACCGAACTTATCGTCCAGCTTGTTAAACACTCCAGCAAGTGTACTCAGTAAATGATATGTTTACAAACCCTGGAAGCAACGATGTCCATCACTCACTCGAACCGGTCAGATGATGGTCGGCCGGCCATGCCATTGCTGAGGTAAAGTATCATGACTAAATCACATCGAGCAAACCCAAATACCACCACCCAGCCCGAGGCAATCCTACGCAAACAAAAAGGCGTGTAATCACAAAATAACACTTTTACCCCCTCGTTCCACTGCATCACTGCTCGGCGCACAATCTACATGTTGGGATCGGTGTTCCGATCGAAAAGCCACAGATAGACACTTGCTCCCCCAAACCGCCTTCCCCCGATGCGGTTTACGGAAAACGATAGTGACAACGACATTGAATTTAGCTGTTATCGATTCTCTTTTGGCTAGCTATCTCTCTCTCTATCTGTTTGACATACTCCTTCACGTGTATCGGTTTTGTGCACTGCACACCTCGCCCACGCCAAATCCATCCGGATGATCCTCACACATTGGCTCAGCACCGACTGATGGACCAATCGAGCATGTAAATCAGCAGAGCAGCGGAGCCAAATAGGTCTGTTTACTGTTTTTCGGCTTTCACTTTGTTCATCTGCTCTCTACGGCGGTGGTGGTGATGAAGGATCATACAGGATACAATTCGATGCGGTTGGGTGGGGAGGGGGAATAGGAAGAACTGTTTATCGTGAAAAACCTCAGAACCCTGCTCGTCGTCAATCCTGCATATCATTAAGAGACGCCGGGTGGGATTCAGTGGAACCGGTCGACGACTCTGTCGTCTTGAGATGGATGGTAGGATAAAATACCTTTGTCATTGTTTCTTTGGATCACGATGAATGTCTGAGATCTTTTAATAAAAAAAGACGACTTAAGATGAATGTAGTAGACTTGAAACGTCTCAAATGAATGTAAATATAGTTGCCATTGAAGTTAAGGAAAACCTGGTGAATCAGGCGAATGGCGCTTGGCTAAATACTAATACAACTAATAAACAAAGATGTGTAATTCTCTGCTTGCATGCCAACTACGTTCATTTTTCCAATATCTTTTGAATATTTAAACATAAAACCTGTCCATGTTGAATTTCGTAAACTTTTCTTTCAGAGAAGATTTTGAATTGTTTCATGGATCGCTGAAACGTTTCACTTATATAACAGCTGAAACTCTCACCTCTATTTCGTGGTACAACATGTTTACATTCTTGTAAAATTCAGTAAAATGGCGTTGAACCAAGGGAACGTCCATTAATTACGTCACGCAAAAAATGACTTTTTATTAACCCCCCCCCCCCCCACCCCCTGTCACGTTTTTTCTATGGACGTTTATTTTTTTTTGTATGGATCGTCACGTTTTCCCAAACCCCCCCTCCCCCCTTAGTGCGTGACATAATTAATGGACCTTCCCCAAGTGGAAGTGCGCAATCGGGTCTGGATTTTCATACAGCAATGCAAAGAATTGCCGTTGCCGAGCATTTCCGGACAAAGCTGTGTCCAAATTCTCATCAAATACTTCTTCCTGGATCACATTCCTTTACGACACTCTTCGTTCGCTGTCAACATGAACGTCTTCTGCATGCAGCTGTTCAGCTTTTGACCAACATTATTCGGCTGCGGTTTTGGATTCTGGGTGGCAGAAATGTCACTCGTCGTATTGTTCGTAATTGCGTCACGTGTTTCCGAGCAAAACCGAAAGCTGTAGAGCAGTTCATGGCCGAGCTCCCATCTCATCGTGTCTCCGCTTCGAGACCATTCTCCATTGTTGGTGTTGATTTCACCCCCCAAAGCATACGTTGCACTGTTTGTCTGCTTCAGCACGAAAGCCGTTCACTTGGAGCTCGTCGTAGACCTAAGTACTGCCAAGTTTCTACAGGCTTTTCGTCGCTTCGTGTCTCGGAGAGGTTTGTGCTCAGACGTCTACAGTGACAACGGTAAAAACTTCGTTGGTGCTGCCAACGAAATTCGAAGGTTACTACGTGACAAGGACTTCCAGCATTCTTTCGCAAATGAATGTGCTACCAACGGAATTCACTGGCACTTCAACCCGCCTCGTGGTTCACACTTCGGTGGATTATGGGAAGCAGCAATCAACTCTGCGCAAAAGCACTTTGTTCGTGTACTAGGCGACCACAAGCTAGCCTTCGACAGTATGGAGACACTTCTCGTACAGATCGAAGCCTGTCTTAATTCACGACCGCTCACCAAACTATCTGAGGATCCGTCGGATCTCCAAGCACTCACTCCAGGCAACTTCTTGATCGGTTCTTCTCTGCAGTCCGTCCCAGACGTCGACTACGATTCGATTCCAGCAAATGGACTGCATCAATGGCAGCTGATCCAGAAAATGTTTCAAGATGTCTGGAAACGCTGGCATGTGGAATACCTTGCGTCACTACAACCACGTAGTAAGTGGTTCAAACCGCCAGTACAGCTTCACAAGAACCAACTCGTCGTTATTGTAGAGGAGAATCAGCCACCAATGCGCTGGGTCACTGCACGAATTCACGAATTACACCCAGGGAAAGACGGCGTAGTACGCGTAATCACTCTGCAAACTGCAACAGGATTCCTCACTCGTCCAACAGCCAAAATCTGCGTACTCGCAATACCACCATCAGTTGACGACCAATCGTCAGCACCAGCAGCAGCACCGCAGCCGCGGTCAGGCTAGAGGTTTCCCTAGAGGATCAACCTGGCCAATAGCACGATTTCTGAATGGCAGATCAATCGAGATTGTCGAGTTGCGGCAGTCAAATAAATTCAAGGCCCGAATTGTGAAGGGTCCAGGTGAGGACCTTTCCAATAAACTTACTCTCCCGAAATTGGCTACCGGTTCTTATTTATTTATTTCTATGTATCCACGATGATCGACTGCTACAATGCCTGGATGTTATGAAACTCTACTTCACCACGGAACTGGTCAACTGCTAAGACGTTACGTCTGCTGGGGGCAGAACTACACGGAGAATGATTGGATACAAGGCCCTCAACCTAAAGCGTCCAGCTCTACGTCGTTCCTCAAGAGATTCGCCACTGGTCACTCACCGTTTATCAACAGCATCACTATCAATACCACTACAGCGTCGTGAGATGATCGAATGGACCATACCGATCTATCACACATCACACGAATCAGTACTGTTCGAGCCCAACACTAGGCAACACCATGCCGGAGACGTCCGTCGCGTGTATATTTTATGTTAATTAATTACCGTGTTCAGTAATTAAGTTGAAATAAAGTAGTCGATAGAAATAAAATTTAAGTGCACGTGAAGAACAATAAATGACTAAGTGATATTAGGCGAATTTGTGTTATGTGTTGATCCGGAGAATATTAAACTGCATCAATCTGCATCACATGCGCATCCGTTGAACAGAGAAGTGGAAAGAACACATGGGTGTAGCATATCCCGTCCACTTTCTCCCTGGTAAACGAACACCTGGCAAATAAAATTAGGTTTTGAATATAATTAAAAGCTACAAAAACGTTTCGGAGACTGAAGTTTCGTAAAAATAATGAGCAGTCAGATTTTCAACACAGTTTTTTACCCCTGTACTACAAATTCGTCGTATTGATCTAACCGTACTAGGGAATATATTTGAGCCAGACTCCAAGTTTCTTTAATCGCACGATATCCTCACACATTTTCGTTGCGTAATTGCACAAACCATAAAAATCACACTTCACTTATTACACTAGCCACACGAGAATCTACGAATACGTGATAAAATACTAGAAAACTATGGGATTATTTTTCACAATAATTTAAATACGCTTGCACCTATTCTGAACCGTGTTAACAATCGACGTAATCACTTGATGTTGCACTGCTCACATACTGTATAGCAAACACATTAACGCTAGTGTGCGTGTTCAATCATTCATAGAGCATTCTATGCCCAACGCTATGGTGAGTCTTGTTGTCAATATTTTCATAGAGGAATAACAAGCCCTTTCATTTTGTCTTGGTTATATGCATGCTACCCAACACATGTGAAGTGCTGTCAAATGATCTACTTCATTTTTGGGTGTAGTAGTGAAGCGCGTTAACCTGTTTATATTTTTTCTTGATTAAAATCAGTACGATTAACATATGTACACAGATGGGATTAATGTTTTTCGTGATATTATTAATATAAGTACATACACCCAAAATAAAAAAGCAAGATTGTCAGGCAATTTCGCATGATTTGATTTCATTTCTCGTAATGGATCGCCACTTGGAGAAAAAATGCAACATTGGTCGTGGGCAAAAAAGCAACACATCAATTCGATTAGAAAAATTTAATGTGTGCGTGAGGTTGTACAGTTGTTTAGTATTAGTAAATTCAAGGGCTCACAAAAAAAAAAGATAACGATCCGCTTCTGAGAGTCGAACCACGAGCATCAGCATGACGGCTATTCATTGTAACCATCGAGCCACCATAACAAGTTGAGGTGAGTGGAATAAAAGCCCTACAGTTGCTTCGGCTGTCGAGGCACTCAACGTTACAACAATGAAGCAAATGTAGGTCGCACACACTTACATGGCTTCGTTTATTTCATAAAACGCTTGTTAACTTGATGAGGGGGAGATGGGAGTGGGCACACACTTGCATGGCTTTGTTTATACCATAAAAAGCTTTGTGGATAATGATGGGCAAAATTGCCTTTTTAGAATCATGCGGATTTCTCAAGATATGGTTGCAAAAATTGCAATTGCATTTTTTGCTATAATTTCAACTTTTGGGTGTAGCAGTGGCAACTTTTTCATATTAAGGGGGGATATACAGTTGGAATGACCAAGAAATTCAATTTTTTTTTATTGCATAAAAAGTTAGTAAATTTCCCGCAGAATACGCTCCTGAAATCCTTTTTTCGAAATTCGAACTCGAAGTGTTTGTCGCGCCTTTTCGCCTTTTTCGCGCGCAGCAGGCATAAAGAGACTTTTAAAACTTTCAACACGTTTTTCTCAAAACAGCATTCTCGGAGTTTATGCCGGTGATAACTCAAAAACTATTTATTCGATTAAGCTGAAACTTATAGGATTTCTTTATTATAGTATTACCATCTATATGAATTAAAATTTATTGTAATATTTTATTATTAAATATGGAAAAATGTGATAAAATGGCAGTAAATTGGGAATTTTTTCAAAAACGTTACGCCAAAAGTGCAATTTTTTTTTTTTTAATTTTTTGTTCAATTCATCTACTAACTTTAAATGTTATTAATGTAATTTTTGTGGGTTAGCAGGTTTCAGATCAAAACTGCGACCAGGAGAGCCGGCACAAGCAAAATGCAACGACTTTTACAACGCACTCTAACAGCCGCCATTTTGTTGAAAAAAAATTTTTGTATACTAAATGGATACAATTATAATTGTAAAAAAGTTTTTACAATTGATTTGATCAAAAACTTCCCCTTGAAATTTTTGTTTAAAAATTAGTTTTTTGCTCGTTCTAACTGTATATCCCCCCTTAAATTGGAAGAAAGTTATCAGAATCGAATGTTTTGTGTGTTGCTAAACGATGAACGGTAAGTGGAAGAATAAATTGTAAATAACTTGTGTACTAGGTGTTCTAGGGCATTCAGTGCATATTCACCGATTTCCACTGGAGGTCTGCTTATTAAGCTCAAGCGAACAATCTCAATAAATCTCTCTTGGGTCATTGGTTCTGCAAAACTTATATTAAGCCTACTGCTCATCTGAACATTCTTTAGTTTTTGTACAAAACCAAACATTTTTCGGTCTTTCGCACGAATCAATAGAACATCATTTTCACCCACGAACCCCCGCTTCAGCATAATTTTATGAAATTGTGACAATCATGAAAAATCAAACAAATAAGATCGAGCTGTAAACACCCAACTCCAGGAGAAGATCTTCCCAGGAGGCAATTGTCATTATGTAACGTTTTCATCGTTCAAAAAAAAAAGAAGATCGATATCAATCAAAACCCCGCTACCCAAAAATAAACCCCACTCAATTGTGCCCATGGGTTAAGAGCCCTCGGAAACAATCGGTTGGGAAACCGAAAGTTTTTCCCACTTCGCGAGAGCAGTCGAAAATTGGTCCTTTGTTTTCCTACTCTTCCGGAATGTCACGCTAAACCGAGCGCACGAGTGGCATCTTTCCGAGAAGACCGGCAAGAACCGCTGGAAACTCTTCTCATAATTTTATTACCATTGTTAGCTTTTTCATAATTTCGTTATATTTACTCTGCAATTGAATAATGAGGCAGCTCTCGAGTCGGAGTGCACTCGGAAAAGAAGAAAAAAGAAAAGAAAAAGACGCCAACTGGCTGCCGAGCACTCACAGAGCAGAGCAGAACTACGTGAAGTGAAAGATGAGCTCGCTTTTGGGTTGATGTTTTATCCTGTGTTTGCGCGTGTTTGTTGCCACCCTCCCTCCCTCCCACCAGACCACCGGCATCATGTCAATGGCAGTAATTGGCGTTGTTTTGTTTTTCTTTTGCATCCTCGAGAAATGTTTCAACTGCGTTTCGCCAAATGTTGGATTGGGAAAAAAAATAATCTACATAACTCAACAAAATGAATCTGGAATGGTTGGAACTCCCAATTAGCCTAACGATGGAATGTTGCTAATTATCCCTTCGGATTCTATTGACACGAGCCGGATCAAACGAAAATGCGAGCTATGCTTTGAATTAACCGATCCGGTTGGACTAATTGAAAGGGGAGGGTAATTATAAAGTTACGCTTTCGTCGATGGTGTTGCTAAGTTTGAACAATTACATTAGTCGATTATAGTTGGTTGCAGGTTGTAGGGGAAAAACTAAGATTGATTGGTTTCACGAGTTCGAAGTTTGTTGGGGTCTTGATTAATTGATCGATATGCGTATTTTAGCCGCGATCTTAGCTTCTTCAAATATGTTTGGTGGGTAATAGCTATGCGGTCTCTTCTCCGTTCAATATCCGATTCTTTCTGGAGGTTTGTGATTTACAGAGTATGACTTCAGAAAAAATAAATCAATAAAAATAAAAAAATATATGTTAATTTCCAATATTGGCTAGGGCGATCCAAAAAATGAGTACTCCTTCGCAAAAGGCATTATTTCAAGATTTACGGAAAAGTTGTCTTCATTAAATATTCAAGGCTTACCCACAATGAAAACGTTGCATATGCGTTGGCGTGTTTATGACAGACCTTTACAATCAACCAAATAAACTTAAGAATTTCATAAGGTACAACTTATGAACAATGCCTTGGAATTTCATAAGGGTGACTTATGAAGGGAGTTTGTTTTACACGACATTGTTCTTGTACGCCTTGAGACCTTTCGGTTAACAAGCGTTGATATAGACTGGTGGTCAAACCACTGGACCTGCAACTTTGATGGTCAAGGTACGATTCTAGGTTTATTATTTTAATATCATTATGTATTATAAGGCAAATTAATTAAATTCATAACGATTTCATATGGCAAATAATCATAATGCAATTCTATGAGCATGAGCATGAGCATGATTGACCACCTGCGGTTGCTTCTCCGGTATTGCCAGATCAGCACAGTGAACCAACAAATGATGCTTGAGACTAGCATATATCTTCAATGTTTAAATACCTGGTGATCCCATACTAAGGCAATACCGGCGCCTGCCGCACACTAATGCAGGTCAAGTACGGTACGAAGACCGCTTTACCGAACCGCGTTACCTTTGGTATATCTAATGGTCTTTGGTGTATCTAATAAAATGCATAGCGCCAATAGTTAACTTCAAGCTCCTTATTCCGTATATGTAGCTGAATGAACAGCAATACACTTGACGCTTGAAATGATTGACTCAGTTCCTTCTCATTTTCGATTCTGGGCAATGAGAGAGTGGACTCGCTTGCAAAGGAGAGCGCTATGGAAGGCGATATTTTCGATCGAAAACTAAGTTTTCCAAATTGGACATTAAGGAGGCAAATCATCCTGGAGGCTAGTGTACTTGGCTGATACAGTGATCTCTGGCCGTACACAGCAAGAACATGACTTACGACTAAAAGCGCTGATGAACCGTTTTGAACAATATGGAATTCTCTTGAATTTGGAAAAAATTATTTTCAGTATAGACAATTTAGAATTTTTGGGTCAAATAAGGAAGCAGGCCGATGAAAAGTCAAATTTGGGAGCTTCAGCAACGCCGTGAACCTGCCAATGCAGCGGAACTAAGGAGTTTCTTCGGGCTAGTCACATGCGGACGAAGACTCATTCCTCACTTGACCTCCAAAACCGAACGGCTTCGTAGTATGTTCTAACAAATTTGAATGGATAAACAAACAAACAAAAATTGGCTTTTGAACAGTCCACGACAAAACTATCTTAATAACCAACGCTAATCCACCTGGTCTAAGTTCTGTACTGATACAGGTATATAAAAACGAAGAAAAGATAATAATAGCTTACGCACGTAAGCCTTTGATTGACTTCGAGCGGAAGTATTTTCAAACGGAGGAACAGTTTGGGCTGTTGACCGGTTCAGCTTGTATCTGCAGGGAACACAATTCATACTAATCACTGATTGTTCACAGTAAACTACTACTATTTCTGTTCAGTCCGCGTTCAAAACCCTGTGTTCGTTTAAAACGATGGGTACTGCGGTTACAATCCTATAGCTAAAAGATAGTTTACGAACCAGGTGCCACAAATTTTGCCGATCCACTCTCATGACTTTCACTATCAGATTCTCAGCCTTTTGATATTGAGCATGATAGTTTTGTATATTTTATCGTAAAAGTGTCCAAGATATTAAAGAGGAATTCCGCAAAGATCAAGTAGTTTGTAATGTAGCTCGAGCACTTGAAGGAAACGATTGGACGAAGTTTGCGTCGCCATTTAAAATTTACACTACTGAACTCTGTGTGGTGGAAGAAGTTCTACTTCGTAGGAAAAAGATTATCATTCCACACTCGCTACAGGATCGAAACTTAGCACATGAAGGACATTCGGAGATTGTTGTGATGAAACTACTTTTAAGGCAAAATGTATGGTGGCCAAATATGGATAGTATGTTGGCAAAAGGTAATTTTTTTCCAATGATGAGATTGTGCGGTACTGCATCAAACGCTTTCGCAAAGTCGATATAAACCGAATCCACGAACTTATAGACGAGTCCAATGATTTGTAGATGAGTCCAATGATTTGTAAACTATGACATCTTATACCTTACCTTACCAATCAGACTAAGGCCGACGTGGCCTCTGCTGTACAGAGAAGTTGTCTCCATTCTATTCGATCCATGGCTGTCACTCGCCAGCCTCGCTGTCTGCGGAGGGTCCGCAGGTCGCTTTCTACTTGATCGATCCACCTTGCTCGGAGGTTCTCCCAGCAACTGGTGCAATTCGTGGTTCATTTGCCTCCTCCACGTTCCGTCTTCCATCTGCCCTCCACCAAAGATGGTACGCAGCATCTTCCGTTCAAAGACTCCAAGAGCGCGTTGGTCCTCCACTAGCAATGTCAATGTTTCGTGGCCTTAGAGAACTACCGGTCTAATTAATGTCTTGTAGATGGTCAACTTTGTGGTTCGGCGAACCTTGTTCGATCTTAGCGTCCTTCGGAGTCCAAAGTAGGCACGATTGCCAGCCATAATGCGCCTTTATATTTATCTGCTGGTGTCGTTATCGGCGGTCACCAATGAGCCCAGATACACGAATTCGTCTACTACCTCGATTTCATCACCGTCGATTTAAACTCGTGCTAGGAGGCTAACATTGTCTTCTCGTGAGCCTCTTCCCTTCATGTATTTTGTTTTCAATGCATTAATCACTAGCCCAATCCTACCAGCTGCAGCCTTAAGTCTGATGTATGTGCCCGCTATGGTCTCAAAGCTACGAGCTACGATATCAACGTCGTCGGCGAAGCCAAGTAGTTAGACAGACTTCCTGAATATCATGCCACTCGTGTCTATCCCAGCTCTTCGAATCACACCCTCCAGTGCAATGTTAAACAACAAACATGACAATCCATCACCTTGCTGTAACCCTCTCCGAGACTCGAAGGGACTCGAGAACGTCCCTGATACTCTGACGACACACATCACTCGATCCATCGTTGCTTTGATCAACCACGTCAGTTTTTCCGGAAATCCATATTCGTGCATGATTATGACATCTTATGTGTTCCCTAGAGCAATAAGAGCATCAGAAGATTTTTTTGTGGTGCAGTTCGCACGTATTTCAGAGCAATACAAAATGGAAGAAGAAAGAAAAAAAATTGTGCGCGGTCTCGGCCAAAACTAGCTAAAGTGTTGGGTCTTCCCGAAATGTCGTGTGGCGATTTTAGAAAAAGTACAGAGAAACTTTGTCGACGGTTAGCAAGCCACAAAGCAAGCGTCGATTGCGGAGCAAAGTCATCCAGAACATCAAGGCAAATCCCAACATCTCAGACCGCGATTTCGAAGTACTGTGCAACGGATTCGTCTCCGGGAAGGCTTCAAGTCGTACCGTGCCTGTAGACAACCAAATAGGGGTCAAAAGCAGAACAATGTGACCAGATTCCGTGCTAGAAACATTTTTGATTGGGTGTTAACAAAATTCAATGGCTGTCTCCTCATGGATGATGAAACCTATGTAAAGGCCGATTTTGAAACAGCTACCGGGACTAAAATTTAACCTGGCTTGGGGAGATGTTCTGCCAAATTCAAGTTTGTGTTTGCAGATTATTTGCACATTCATACATGTGTTGGCAAGGCATCTAAAGCTGCAGTAGGAAGACCAAGGTTTTCATCACTGATAAGACATTTAATTCAGAGCTGTACAGAACGAAATGTCTCTAAAAGCGAATATTACCATTCATCAGATCCCATAATGAACTTATCATGTTTTGGCCAGATCTTGCAAGCTGTCATTACAGTAAAACAGTGCTACAGTGGTATGAAACCAATGGGATTCAGTTTATACCGAATGAACTCAACCCACCAAACTGTCCTAGCTCAGACCGATAGAGAGATTTTGGGCTATTATGAAGAGGAAGCTGAAGGTGAATGGCAGTGTCGTCAAAAGCATCAATGAATTGAGAACCAAGTGGAATAAGATTGCCAAAACGATGGATGAGAATAATGTGCACCGGTTGATGAAACGTATGCCGAAAAAAGTCCGCAAATATCTTCGAAATCGAGATGATTATTTTTTTTTATATTTTCCCTCTAAAGTTCACATAAAGTCGAACCTTTAAGTTAAAACAGAATACTATTTTATTAATGTAAATCCGAAATATGCGCAATAGTCTATGTTCTATGTCTAGCTAGGCCACACCTTTAGTTAATGAAATGCTGTGGATTGGGAGGGACAATCAGGGCACCCAATCAAAGCGATTTGACTGAGAAGATCCGAATGCTAATTTCCTATTCACAACATATCATGGATATAGGGTGGGCTCTTCTCCCCGCTTGTTGGGTCATCCTCCCATTAGAAGGCTTGCTTCTTGACCAATAGTTTGACCATATTATTGGAAGGAGATTGTTCTCAACCCAGTGGACATGTTTAGGTAACTTTTCCTATCGTCCATCCACAGTTTTTGGCCATTCATACAGTGACAGGTGAGGGCAATGAGAGGTTGTGAAACTTTATAAAATCTAAGAGGGAGGAGAGTTCACTCACATAGGGCTTAGTTATAATGAGTGGTTGATCGATACTATAATCATATCAAAACTTCGACAATTCCACTGCATAACAGTGATCAAATCCACAAACCCATTTGAAAAATTATACATCAAAAATGATCGCTGCAAGGAGGGGCCATTATTTGGCAATTGCTTCAAAAATGTCTTCACAGTGGGAAACATTGCCAGAACAAAGCTCTCATGAGGGTTGGAAATTTCAAGGCACAAGATGCTCAGCTCAGATGAATATGCGGCTCCTTTTCTTAAAAATAGGCCAACAGGAATCTCGGATGTCCTCGGTAGAGATGGAAAGTTCTGTGTGCAGTAAGTACTATCAAAACCAAGCTAATTTGGGGGTTTCTGTTCAGCTACTTTCTGTGGACAGATGCGTCTTCACTTCCATGGAGGATCTTCCGGAGAACTGAACGATGTTTCCTCCTCAAACAAGTCTGAGTCAAACACTCCAGATGACAGAATAGCAAAGGGATTTGTATTGGCATTGAGTGAGGCTTTTTTCATCATATCTGCGAAAGATTCCCTCCAACGTACTTTTAGAGAAGGTTCTAATTTTTCTCAGCGATGTTTGTACGCCGGGAACAACAAGAGAGCATGAGGAAGAGTTCCCTAGCAAAAAGCACATTTTTGTGTGCTATCTATACAGGCCGCACATGTTCCTCCCCGCAAGTAGAGCATCTTGCCATTTTGCCGCAATGGGAGGTCGTATGTCCCATCTGCTTGCATTTTTGGCACAGATAGTCGAAGTTTTCGCAAGTTTTCACAATGAAGGTCACGCGAAACCAGGGGATTGTGATACTGTACCTATTATTTGCGAGAAATAGAACCATTACGATGGTCAAAGGTAGTTGACAGATTAACGGATGAACGCTAGATGGACTGATAGTGTGCGTGACCACGCAGAGATGTGGTGCAAAATGGCTCATCATACGTCAATTGCAATTAATAACTTATCGTTAGGGAACTTCCATTAATAACTTCACGCAAAAAGCGACTTTTTATAAACCCCCTCCCCCCCCCCCCTTTCACGTTTTTTGTATGGACCTTCATTTTTTTTTTTGTATGGATCATCACGTTTTCCCGCCCTCCCTCCACCCACCCCCTACCACGTGACATAATTAATGGACCTTCCCTAATTGCACTACTAAAACTACTCGGTTTTGTTTATTCAGAAAATAAAAAATCTATAACAATGGTGGTCCAAATTATATAGTAGGGAAAAAACTGAATATTGCATAAACGAACAGTGAAAAACTTTCAAAATGACGGAGTATGGAAGGAATAAATCTCACCGTTGGCTTGTGCACTGGACAATAAAGTTCACATGTTTTTTGGTTCCACTTACAGAAGTTCTGAAGAGAAAACCTTAGAGTCCATAAAACTAATTTCATAAATTGACCACAATTACCACCAATTCCACATTACATTTTTATTTAATCCAAATTCTTCTTAGGACTACTGGTTACCTCACAGGATGCTCTATTCCACTAAAGAATTGTCAATTATCCATTAGACTGATAAACAATGACTAAAGACACACAATTTTCAAAATATAAATATTTAAATTTCTGGTTGAATTCATTTGAAAAATATTCAAATAACTTGGCATCCATGTTCTCACGTTACACAACAAAGGGCCCATGATTATTGACCATTTCTCGTTAGTTTAGCAAGAGAGCATACAAGAGATTTTCGCTGTACTTACAGCTAACGTCTTACACGAGAGAATACGTTTTATTTCTTACATTTAAGTTTCATTTTCACCAAATTTACTAACGACAGTATAATACAAGTTTGTTCAAAAGAATTCGTTTCATAATTTGTTTGTTTTCAGCTGCTAAAATAGAGCAATTTCAACAAAGCAGCCGTCCCATTTGTTAGAGAAAGTGCACCATTGCAGGGAATTGCAGTAATTACGTAGTGTCAACGAAGTCATACACGAACCGTGAACGTGATTCGTGTGACACGCTATACCTATACGGTGTAACAACCCCCACCCTCCCGCTATAATCATCCCACAGAGCAGTTCATGACACAACATTCATTATAAACCTCTAATTTAATTTTGTCGCCGGGTCACGAATGTGCTTTCCTTTTTCTTCGCCAGGATGGAACCGCACCGGGTAGGAGGCTGAAGTATTTGAGGTTAAATTACTTCAAAAGCTGCAATTTCAAGCTCTTGCCGTTGCCGGCTCCGTATGGTGGCATGCAATTTCATAAATGGGAGATTCATAATTCAGAGTTTGCATGTGCGGACGGTTCATCACGCGAAAGTGGATTCTCGTCAAGAAATGATTGTCGTTGGAGCCAGCGTCGTCAGGACGTTGACGTTCCATGAGCTTGCATTGCCTTGCCGGGTGGATGACTTTTTTTTCTCTCAACGGTCTTGGGTAATCCGCGTAGTGAAAACCATTAAAAGTTAGCACGACGGTGCGGTGGTCAGTGACATGCGATTGTTAGAGTGTGTGTGTGCGAGATTTGGACGTCCGCTGGGAATTGGGTTTAATCTATCGTTTTATGCGGGTTTGACACTTCAAGTGCTGTTGAGAGTTAGCCTAATCCTCAAGTGGAATACAATTTGCATAATCTGCTTCGGTTCACGAGTAAGGTCATATGAGCAATCAATAGTTCACAATGAGAGAATTCTTCAGAAAACTGCAAATCATCACCAGACTGTCACATCGTTGATCCACCCAGCTGTACTGTACTGAATAATATTTCACCACACAATCCCCTCTCTTTCCCGATATTAGCAAATTGAAGGATTCCATTTGCTAAGCTGACAGCAAGCAGAAGGGAGACGGGAAATAATTCTATTTCATGTTATTTATTTGATTAATAATTCCCAATTACGGATCTCATCAAACGCAGATCTGATGCACTTTTACGTACATCAGCTTGGGTAGGAAGCCGACGATAGTTCCGAACGTCTAAATCAGCACAAATATGTGGCCAACCGAGAATGAGATTCCCATGGGATGTGCAATCGTAGTTGGAGAGTTGCATTTGAACATAGGGTTGTGCTTCAATAAAAAGAAATGATAAAAGATATTGCTTTGCCTGTTCGAAAATATGAGTTTATGAAACAGATTAGGAGTATAAGAAATGTATGGCAATTAACCTGGATGGAACCAGTTTGTATGAAGTCATCTTAACTTCACTTTGTAGCTCTTAAAGTCTGTATCGGCAATAATTCGGACACCTCAAAACATGAATAAAACATAAATTTCGCATTATATTTCCGTCGTAGTTCTTTATATCAGATTCATGGGATGGGTTTTAACAATTAATGAGGACGAAACATAGTTATTCGGTATTTGCATAAAATGTCCGAACTTTGTAACTAAGTCCGTCCATTAGGGTTTGTACAGGCTCTTCAGAAATCGTAGAAGCCGTCTTTGTCCAAATTTTCTGGAAGTGTTTGATGTTTTTCATTTCTTGCTTCTTTCCAGAAAGCTTCCGCTTCATCAGAGCCCAATATCGCTCGATTGGTCGTAGCTCTGGGCAATTTGGCGGGTTTGAGGTTTTTGGTACAATGTTCACTTGATTTGCTTGGTACCACTCCATCGCAGTTTTAGCATAGTGGCATGATGCCAAATCGGGCCAGAACAAAGGTTTTTCTTTGTGACTTTTGATGAAGGGTAGCAATCGCTTCTCCAGACACTCTTTCTGATAAATCTCCTTGTTGATTGTGCCTGTAGTGACGGAAGATTTACTCTTTTTGCCACACGTGCGAATTGCTTGCCACACAAGGTATTTTTTGGGGAATCTCGATGCCTTCTTCGTTCTGAAATGCTCAGTTGTAGCATTTCTAACCATAGCAGAATAAAAAACCAGCCCTGGAAGCTGCTTGAAATCCTCCAGGACATAAGTTTCATCGTCCATAAAAACGCATGAAAACTTTGATTTTGCTGCCAAGTTCTGTTTGTCGTTGCGATTTGGAACTGTTTTTACTTTAAACGACTTAAGTCCCAAACGTTGTTTTGATTATTGGACAAAACCAGGCGACATCCCTATTTTACGAGCAATATTTCAAAAGTTACAATCTATTTTTTACAAGTTACAACTACAAATAAATGTCTGTGACCAATGGGCTTCTTCCATGTCGAGTGCTTGGCTTTAGACAAGCTTTTTCTGGAGTAATTTACAAGGAATTAGCTCTCGCGTTTACTAGTTTAAGATTGAATAAGTGTTTCAGTTGTTGATTTTCTTAATTTTAGTTAGTAAAAAGGTGAATTGTAACGTTATTTTTTCCTGATTTCCCAGATTTATTTTGAAAGTGCATATAAAGAACTATAGTTAATTATTGAAATAATGAATAAGTAAGCGTGGTGACCGGCGTAATCTCTAGCTTTCATTTTTTGCAAGAACACTTTAAAAGAACTTCCTATCACTCCAAACTTAGTTTTCTGAACGACGATTTAATCTTCCAATTCCAAAACCCAACAATTCGTTTGTTTTCTCTGTCTTTCTCTCTCTCTCTCTCTCTCTTTCTCTCTCTCTCTCTCTCTCTCTCTCTCTTTCAATCATCATCTATAATCGATATTCAAACACGCACACAGTTTAGTCAGTCATCGTTTCACTCTCTCGAACATTCCCGATTACCAACACGGTGTGACCGTTAATTTTTAGTCACATTAAAAAAAATGGTGGAAAGGCCAGTTAGCCTGAAAAAAATGTTATTCATGTTCGTGCCGTTTAAATGTCTCAAAGTTAAAATAAATGTCTGTCTCTACAGTATTCGAGTGATGTTTATTTTAAGTTTAGCGGTCCTTTGGTAGATTTCTTAGTAGAAGGAATTGGTTTTTGTTTGATTTGGTTACTCAGATTGTAAATCAAACAAATATATATCAATTTATTTATTTAGCTACTTATTTATTAACTTATTTATTTATTTAATAACTTATATATTCATTTATTTATTAACTTATTTATTCATTTATTTATTTATATATATTACTATGTTTTTATGTTTTCACTAATTTTTATATTCATTTTTTTTTACTTTTTTTAAATTATTAATTAATTGTTTTATATATTTTTTTGTTTACTTATTAATAATTTTTTTTTGATTTATTTAAAAATTGATTTATTTAATAATTTATTGATTTATATATATATATTTCTTCATTTATTTATTTTTTATTAATCATTTATTAACAAATTTAATTTTTTAACTTCTTCTACATTTATCTATTTATTAATTTATTTTTAAGATTTACATATATTTTGTTAAGCATTTATTCATTTCTCTATTTATTTATTCATTATTTATTCATTTATTTATTTAAATATTGGTTTATTTATTGGTTCATTAATATACCAATGTATTCATATGCTTTTATATATTTTGATTTATTCACTTATTTATTGATTGATTTATTTGTTTTTTTATTTATTAATTAATTTATTTATTTAATTATTTATTTATGTATTTAATTATTTATTTATTTATTTATTAATTTATTACTTAATTTATTAATTAATTTATTTATTTATTTATTTATTTATTTATTTATTCATACATAAATCCCGAAATTTCTATCTTTATTTATTTATCGATTATTTTATTCATTCATTAACTTTTTTATCTATTGAATTATTACCTTACTCATTTATTCATTTATCTTTTTATTGATTTATTGATTTATTGATTAATAAATTAATTTATTCACTAATTGATTTGTTTACCAATTTATTTGTTTATATATGCATTAATTTTTTTATATGCTCTTTTATTCATTTAGTTATATATTTATTAATTATTTATTTAGATACAGTTTATTTTCCAATTATATAACAGAAACGAGTGTTTGGGATTGGTATATGTTAAGGCTATGCATGCACCTAGTTGTCGGAGTAACTGCGTAAATTAGTATGAGACATCAACTAAGTTACTATTAGTGTGTACGAGTTTTCGCCTTTCAATTTCGCTTCTGTTTTCATTCCTGTGTTTGCTGCTGTCATCGTTCGTGTTTTATCGTGCCATCATTGGTCATCGTCGTCACCGTCAACTTCGTCAGTTTTTAGTCAACATAGTGAATCCTATAAATAAACCCCGAGAAAAGATAGGCGCTCTCTTATTGTTGGGTGATGTTGTCCGCTGGAGTCAAGTGTGTTTGTCCGCGATACAATTTAGTAGAATAGGAAGGTAAAACAAAAACCTATATTTTTCAGATAGTCCAGTATTAAAGGAAGACAAACACCCCCCCCCCCACTGTAAGAATCATCAAAGCCGGACGTAGAAGATTGACGAGATTGGAGATCCAAAGCATGCCAACGGTTCCTGCAACGGCCCCAACGGTGAGCTCAGCCAAGAAAATCAAGCCCTTGACGCGTCTGAAAGAAAAAAATGTCTGTATGGCCTCTAAACCCTATATATTGTGTTTAAACTTATTGTGTTCAGAAAATCCTCGTGCTCCGCCATTTTATAATTGTGTTGTCCGCCTTGCCATCAAATATGAAAAAAGGTAAGATTATCCGGGAGATTCTAAGCAGCAAATAAAAGACACTGAAAAGAAAAGGTTGTGAATCCCTAATCCGACACAGAAAAAAAAATCTTGTAGTAAAAACTACAATTTCACCCGACTATGCCTATCTTTAAAACTACTATGAAATTTCAGTCCAATTTACTACGTTTATGGTAAAACCTTCAAGATTTGTGGTATATTTGACAGACCTCATATTGATATCAACCGCACCATGGCTGATCTAATTGCAGGCATGATAAAATCAAACGCATTTATTGTCAGCTGAAAATTGTTGGTGATTGCGCTTAATTCACCCTCGAAATGGTAGTTTCTACTGCGACTTTTTTTTTGTGTGTATGGTTTACCATAACAGGAGTTCCGTTAGGAAATGGTATCAACGGCCATCAATTTTACTCAGTTTTGAGTTATTTTTGGGTTATTTTCGCCAAAAGTGGATTCACTCATACACGAGTAAATGTAGCTGGAATTGACAAGTCGACATATCTAAGACATCGACTGAAATCAGATGGATGCTTCGAATATGTCATACTATGTCAATCCCAGTTACATATACTCATATTTGAGTGACTCCAAATTTAACGAAAGCGAGTCAAAAACGACTTAAAATTGAAATTGAATTCGTGGGCGTGAGTACAACAGAACCGGAAAAATCGTCGAAAAACGATATGTTCTAATGTGCAAACTTTACTACTCGGTTCAAATATGGCTTCATATTAGGCTTTAAACATACTTTTCATGCACCGGAATTTTGATAGCCAATGATTAATGAGGGTTAGGATCCCAGACAACCAAAATACACGTATATTGAAACTTGTTTTCATGATATACGAACATATATGTAAGTAAACAAATCGTATAGAATGCAAAAATATGGCTTATACGTGCAAAAGTGGAGGCCATATACGTGCAAACTCCATTGTTTTCTCAAACGAGTTGATTTGATATCTTATGCGATTGAATATGTAATAACAAATTCGATTGAAAAAGGTTAGCGATATATATCCGATTATGTTTGTGACGCACTACGATGAATAAATGACACATCGTAGAGAAGTCGAAAATTTGCATTCTTTACGATTTAACTTAAACATAATACGATAAAGGGCACAACTAATTGCGATGTTGACTAAAAATATAGGAATATACGATACTATTTAAACACTGTTACACGACTTGTGGTTGTCTGGGATGACTATAATTTTGAAACGACTATGATCATGTGAGGAAATAGGCCGACGGAAAATAAATAAGTAAAAATAAATGAACATTAAAATTAGTTGAAACATTTTATTCTACTACAGAGGTTTAGAGCGAAGCACCCTAATATGAATCCACAAATCAACGCGGGAAGGATTTTTCTCGTCTGCCGGTCTGTCCGAACAATCATCGCACCGGAACGGACGCAAAGTTTGAATGATCTGTTTCGTCACAACCGTAGGATGAACTGAGTGGACGGCAATCGTTTGATTGTGCACCATGTGTGTGTGCGTGTGCGAATTGAGAGAGGTGGTTTGTTGGCAAAATCAGCATCAATTTCATCGAACAAATATGTGTGTCCATATTAAGCTTATGCAGTACAGCTGTCGCCAGAGATTGATACAGACCGCACTTTTTAATGATTGCAAACGTAAATGGAGAATCAATTGGAAATTCGTGTTTTGTAGAGCAATGATCATGCATACTATGGCTTGGAAGCGTGGTCATTTCTGATTTTAGGTATTCACGAATGACTGGCACGTAGTGACAGTCATTGATGTTAATCTAATTGAAAGCACAAACCTAGCTGGTTCTAGGAAGCTTCAAATAATGGTCGTTTGTTATCAGGTATAGACGTATTTTACGGTGCTTTGATAAATTTGATTAAATTTCTTTCGTGTCATGAATCCGAAACAGTTTCTTAGTAATTTGAGAATGTATCGAAATAATCTATCCCCGTACATTTTCGCTGTACGCGTGTTTTTAGGATGATTTTAAGCTGTTCATCATAGCACGCTGTGCATTTGACTGTCATCTTTCGTTTGTTCTTTTGTTTGCATGGTTTAAAACCTTCGTTTTCAAAATATCGCGCATTGAAAAAGAAGTGAAAATTAAGGTTTTTGAAACATGGCTACATGAAAATTATGTTACTATGCGACAAATGGCGAAGCGCTTTGGAATTCATTACGCGAGTGTAAAATCCATAATAAACAAGCTTGGAGAACACTGTTCTTTGGGTGAACTGCCAGGAAAAGCCAAAAACTGGATTAAAAAGTGGTACCTCTAATTCGGAAGAATGTCGATACGTGATTTGGCTAATAAAGCGGGAGCCACCATCGGAATGATTCAACGTTTAAAAAAAACGGAGCACCGTGAAGACTTAACGCAAAAATAACTTTCAATTGGCTGACAGAATAGGGTATAGATTTCAGTGATAAAGACATCAATCTGCCAAAATGGCCTCAGCTTCGGCCGTTGGAACACTATTGGGCGATTGTGAAGATGCTCTTCAAAGAGATTGGTAAAACAGCTGAGAATATGCAGTTAAAGAGTAAAACAAAAATTGGGCAAAGGCGTCCAAAAAATGTGATGAAACTCTTATCAAGAACTTGATGAAAAGTGTTTGATCTAAAGTTCGCAAATTCGTGAAAGAATAATATTAATTTCATCCGGTCTTCACAGATAGGGAAGAACAGTACAAAACGCACTGGTGGCGTAGAATGACCCACTCAATAAATATGCTGAAATCTTCAAAGCCATAGCTTCAATGGAATGAAACTTTATCAATTCTTAAATAAAACAGCATAACTGATAATTTTGTAGTACAACTAGGACTAAATACACAAGAATATGATCAAAATTGAAGAAACTGTCCTGACCGTACCTCACATGTAAATAATAGAGTTAATCAAATAAGCTTTTACCACGTGTTAATATTCATGGTTCATAATAAATTCACTTCACATATATTGAACACCACAAAATTTCAAGATAGTATCAAAACTTCACTATAATTCCACGTATTTTCAGAATAGTTAGACAAAACCATGCAAAACTAAAACTGGGGCAGAACGCACCGTGGCGTTATGAAAACGTCTACACGCTTAGAAAGTAATACCCAGTGGAGTGGTTAAGTGTATAAAGCCAAAGTTGGGTATAAATTACTTACTTCTGGTAAAATTCTACCCAAAAGTAAATAATTTGAACCGAATGATAGATAAACACACTCCTTTGTGTATTTTTTTCTAAGCGTGTATATAATGATGGGTTGGCAACATATCACAACGTTGTGTGCAACATGTTTATTCCATACCAATAGGTTGCTTGTGTACCAAACAGAGCAAAGAGGACGTGGCGATATGTTTCAACTTTACACCTCTAATGAGTAACTTTTTATAGCAGTGTTTTTACTTTTATAAGCGGTACGTGCTATCCCAATAATGTGGTGCTTCCTATCTCAGTGTTGTGGTGCGTCTTACCCCAATTTTGGGGTGCATATTGAGCAATTAAACAGGCGTTTTACCCCAGTGTCGTTTTGGGATCAAATTGGAAAAGGTTTAAAATATCATGGGAAATTATCGTTTTGAATTCAAATCACATTTGATCCACAACGAAAACATCGTAATACAACATTCTCAATAACTTATTCGTAAATTTCAGCTTCCATTCCCTAGTTATTCACGATGTTGCAAAAACGGTGCGTTTTATACCTCCCTCCCCTATATGGTTTGAATAAAACATATTTTTGTTGGGTACACGACAAGATTGCCACGACCAGACATAGAAGTTATCGTGTAATAAAAGTATACTACATTTTTACGTAACTCACAACGTCCTCTTGTTGCTTTAAAACACCAGTCTCGCTTGGACTCGATCACAGCACAACTTTAGGAGAGTTCGTTCTATCCCGTTCTTCACTTTTTGGAAGTTTTGTTGCAGTTCGATGCTCTTTTTTTCGCGGTTTGTTTATGCTGGGGAGAGAGTGAGCTTTTTTTAAGAAGGAAGTTGCGTTTCCCACAATCTTAAAAATAGTCAATCTTACTAGTGATGTAATCCCTGTTTTACGTAAATGCATTGAGACTCAAAAATTAGCATGACTCTATTGTATGTCTTATTGGAAGTATTGCTAAACCCTTATTTAAAACCCCAAATAATAAGTACTGATAACCTCAATTCTAAATCCGTTAAACATAAAAAATAGCCACTTGACTGAATACAGAGATTTGCAAGATTTAAATTTACACGGTTCTTGTTTTTGGTGTGGTAACAATTATTTTTGACGCAGTCAGTTCCTCGAGCCATGACAATTTACAAGTACAAATTCGTTCTCTGCCGTAATAGATTACAAAAAGAATAATTCGTATTGGACAATATGCTCAACATGTCGAATTCCATTAGGGTCTGTTCATAAGCCACGTGGACAGATTTTGGAAAACCTCAGACCTCCCTCCCTTCCCCCTCGTAGACTTTTCACCATATTTTTTTTTATGGAGCGTATAGTTTTATCGGACCCTAAAACTTCTTCAGTGAAACCAGGCTACGAAGCGTAACACACGGAGTTCATTTGCTAATAATATTCATTTTTCTGATCTTGATCATGAACTATTTGATTTTAAATATTCCCAAGCATTTGAAGATGAAGGAATTCAATGAGCCCTACATGATAAGATTGAGCTTATCCATGGTCTTAAAGAACATTTTTTGAATAAAATTCAATTACTGCACCTTTAATTTTTTGACGGTAACTAGAACAAGAAACTTGCGATTAAAACAGGCATCAAGAAGAATTTGCGTTTGCAATTAACTTAGCAGCACTTGGAAAATTCAATTTTGTGTTCCTCTCTGATTTTTACCTAATATCACGCAAGTTACTATTTTGAGTTGTTATGGTCTTGTAAATTTAATAACAGACGTTATTTCCTGTCTAACAGGTCGCTCCTTTCATGTGCATACAAGTAGACATTGCAGACAGAAACGAGGGAATCATATTGTTATTAAATGTTGGCGTATTAATAAGCCAAACCACGCTTTATCTACACGTGGTCACGCAAACCACTCGAACTGAGTGTTACAATCCACCGTTACATCTCCATCGGTCATCCGACATCGCTAAGTACCTGCAACCGTGCCAATTCATGATCCCATGCAGCGCTCCGCTCCTACCCTAGTAGTGCGACGTCAGTGCATAAGTTGTGTCAGCAGCAGCAGATCAGTAATATAAGCTAAGAATGCTCACTCTCTCTCTCTCTCTCATTCCAAAAGTTCTAATTTTACTTTGTTTGGTGTGTCTAGGTTTAGTTTGGTGTCTGTGTGTGAATAAAGTAAACCATACACGTCGAAGATTTTTTTTCGACATGGACGTTTTATCGTGGAAGAGATGGAAAAAATCGCATCGAACAACGTTCAGTTTTAAATCATTTGCGAACACACTCTTGTAAGTATTTCAATCAGAGTGATCATCTGCCTACATCATTACACACTGGTATGAATGAAGAAGAGAGAGGAAAGAGAAGAAAAAAATGACATCTGTCACGTATTTTTTTGTTCATGCGTTGATTCATTCCTACAATGTATTCATTGTACTATGAATGAAAGATGAAAGAATCGTCTATGAATGCATTCATCGATTTACAAAGATTGAATCGCCTCGATCGCTTCGATAGTGCAAAAGTTGGCTATGAGTATTATGGTGTTTTGTGTTGCTGTTGCTATCTGCTTGTTGAAAAAACTTATTCACTTTTTGCTTCACGGTCTTCTTTCAATAACAGTGATAACCCAAGATTGTATTATTGGAAGTAAAATTATGAACAAAACATTAATTTTTGTTTTAATTTTTAATTTTTAATTTTTCTCTGGTAAAGGTAAAGCGTAAAATGATATTTCGTAAGTCTATGTTTTGTCGGCACGAAACATGGTCCTCAGAACCAGAAGGACACCAGGTTACCAGGAAGAACAACGACGGTCGCAAGTCTACTAGGGTATGTTAGTTTGTGGTTTATTATTTTCAAATAATCACTGAGAATACAATATGGTTCACAATTTGCGATAGTAAGACCCCTTAATCTAGAAGAACTTGGTGACCAACGGAACTTTAGTGTCAAAATCGGCTGAGAACTGAAAAAGTCATGATTTTTATTGCTAAGCAAACAGTGAAGCGGGAAACGTATTAAGAATTCATTTAGCTTCTATTCCACTCCACAAGCCAATCCATGAATGCAATTTTGCATTCATAATGATTCTAAATGTTGATTCACGGATAAATCTCTAGAAGGCTGATAGATAATTCACATTATTGAAAATGAGTGTGTATCTAGCGCGGGTCGCTTTGATTGTATCATTCATTTTCCAGGTTGGCTGATTCAGGGCTTCACTGCACAGTGGTCCAGAATGTGAATTTAGCTGGAGAGATACATTTTCAGCCGAAGTGTGAAGTTTTGGAGCAAAGTTGTCTTTGACAAAGTTGTTTCTAATAACAAGTCGCTCCTTTTGGTGCGAATGAAAACAAACACGGTCCTTATTTTCAGAGAAATCGAACATCCAACTTTTTTATTTCAAGAAAGACATACATTATTCAAAAAAGTGGTAGAATAAATTAAATCCAGCAATTTTGTTGGAATATTTTTTCCACTACCTTCTTATATGACCGAATTAGAGCATTTTTTCCCTACGTAGCTTAGGGTTCCCTATAAAAGTCAGTTATTTTGATCTAACTTTTTTATTTCAAAATTTTCAGCAAAGTGGTTTCCATGGTGATTCTAGAACATTAAAAGTTACAAATTTGGGTGTGCTTAAATTGTCTCTATCGAATGTCACACAAACGTTATTATGGTTTTTTGTAAACAAAATATTATGATCAAATATTAGATTTGCCCTTATGAGAAAAAAAAACCCGAGAAAAATGCGAGGCAAAACACGGAATCGGCTGAAATGATACACGCGATTGATTTTTCCCATCCTTGCTTTCACCTAATGATAAGAAGACACAAAAATTTCCATCCGTGAACCAATGCACAGTGGGCAAAAATGGATCCAAAATCCCATTAATTTAGACGGCGCAGGGTAGGAGTCCTAAAAAATAGCCTTTCTTGTGGGAAAAAAATGCAAGGAATCGAATGGTGTTGGTTTCATTTAGGGTTGATCACAGTAAGTGTCCCATTTTGCCTATATCTCCGCTCAATTATGATGCAAACCGGAATTATTACCTAAAAACTAAACTTGTTGCTACTATATAGAACCCAAATGCACTGTATATTTGCAAAAATAAACTGAAGAGCTGTAGGGAACAAATTTTACTTTGATCGGATGCCAGGAAGCGGTCCATTTTACCCGATTTGCCCTCACATATGCATAAACTCATATACCATGTGGTTCGGAAGATTGGCGCCAGTAATATTGCTCTCACTTGCACTGTAATTATGTAAAAATGTCCGGAAAACCGAATGGTGATGGTTTTGTTTGAGGTTGACCTAAGTAAATTGTCCATTTTACCCGATTTCCCTCATACCGGAATAATCTAAAGGGTGAACACGAAATTATTGCGACACATTCAACAGGGCATCACTTTTTTACCATTGGGTAAAAATCAACCAAATTTTGCACACTTTCTCATTGATGTGTATTGTTCACATGCTGTCAAACTCGAAGTCGTGTTTTTAAATTCAATGAAAATGAAGGTGAACCAACGCGAGTCGAGAGAACAAATTCTTTCCAAACACCTAGAATTTTCTGACCTGTCGCACCGGCAGTTGGGAAAAATGTTGAACATTCACCATTCAACCGTCTCCAGAGTGTTGAAGCGGTTCCAGAAGCGGTTGACGTTGGACCACGGCAAAGGAGCTGAAAGAAAACCGGGACCGGAGAACAAAAAGACGGAGGGAAAGGTGAAGCGGATGATTAAAGCAAATCCCAACGTCTCAAGCCGTGATTTGGCTAAAGAGATCGGCATGTCGCAGAGCTACGTCCAGAATGCAAACAAGAGAGCTGGACTTCATACATACAAGGTACAGAACTTCCCAAACCGCGATGAGCGGCAACAATCGACGGCTAAAACTCGGGCACGGAAGCTCTACGAGAAGATGCTGACAAAATATGGCTGCTGTGTGATGGACGACGAAACGTATATAAAAGTCGATTTTAAGCGAATCCCGGGGTTGGAGTTTTTCACCGGCAAGAGCAAGTTCTATGTGGATGACAAATTTAAGAAGAAGAAAACTTCGAAGTTCACCTCCAAATATCTCATTTGGCAGGCCATCTGCTCTTGTGGACTGAGGAGTGAGCCTTTCGTGACAAAGGGCACAGTAAATGGCGAGATCTACAAATCTGAGTGCCTCAAGAAGCGCGTTTTGCCGTTTTCGCAGCAGCACGACGAAGCTCCGCTATTTTGGCCAGATTTGGCATCATGCCACTATTCTAAAAGTGTCCTGGAGTGGTATGAGGCCTATTCTGTCCATTTTGTCCCAAAGGACATGAATCCGCCAAACTGTCCGGAGCTGCGCCCGGTGGAGCAGTACTGGGCAATGATGAAGCGGGAACTTCGGAAGAGCAAGAAGACAGTCAAAGACGAGAAGGACATGTTAAGAAAATGGAAAAAAAACTGAGAAACTGGTACCGGATGACACAGTAAAGACTTTGATGGAGGGCATCAAGCGAAAATGTGTTCAATTTTATACTCAAGGCTCCATCGATTAACTTTTCTTTTGATTTTTGAAGTAAATATATGTATAAAACTACCCTAAAATTTTGGATTGATTCTTAACATTATAAGAAAATTGGCATGACATTTTCGGTGTCGCAATAATTTCGTGTTTGCCCTTTAAGATACCAACTCGAGGATGCGTTTGAGGTGAGCGTGAATCGACCAAAAATTTGAGGCAGCGGTAGCAGCATCACTAGCAACAAGGCACGATGTCTTTTAACAGATCCGTAAAAGTTCGCCGAAATTTTTGGTATTTCGAAACAACTGACCAATCATGTGAGGTTGATTAGCAGCTTAGCCGTTTCTTCTAAGCAGCTCGATGCTCAAAAGGTCAAGCAGTTGTACCACAAAATGGATGATCTCATCATGACAGACTTCAACTATGTGAAACGACTACCAAAATAATAAAGTGACCGTAGATAATGCTGACGACAGTTCTACAGATTTTGATGGAAGCGAAGACAATGATACGTTGTAGCAAACTTTTGTAGTCAATTTACATTATAATGAACATTTTTATTTCATACTGTATTTTATTTATGAGATGGAAAATCTTCGATTAAATCTAATGTAAAAATTTTGATCTTTTAAACCGCATGATATATGAGTTTTTTCTCAACTGTGAGGGGAAATAGGGTAAAATGGACCATTTCCTGAGGTCAGCCGTAAATGAAACTATCATCATTCAATCTTCCGGACATGTTTACATAAGTACAGTGCAAGTGAGAGCAAAATTACCAGTGCCGATCTTCAAAAAGGCATGGCATATGAGGTTTTTGAGATATGAAGGGAAATCGGGTAAAATGGACAATTAACTGTGGTCAACCCTAAACAAAACCATCATCATTCGATTTTCCGGACATTTTTACATAATTACAGTGCAAGTGAGAGCAATATTACTGGCGCCAATCTTTCGAACCACATGGTATATGAGTGTAAGTATATGTGAGGGCAAATTGGGTAAAATGGACCATTCCTGGCATCCGATCAAAGTAAAATTTGTCCCCAACAGTTTTCAGCTTTTTTTTTTGCAAATATACAGTGCATTTGGGTTCAATATAGTAGCACCAAGTTTAGTTTTTGAGTAATAATTCTAGTTTGCATCAAAATTCAGCGGAAAAATAGGCAAAATGGAACACTTACTGTGGTCAAACCTAAATGAAACCAACACCATTCGATTTTTTGCATTTATTCCCATAAGAGAGGCTATTTTTTAGGACTCTACCCTGCGCCGTCGAAATAAATGGGATTTTGGATCCATTTTTGCCCACTGTGCAATGCAGGTTATTCGCCCGGTTAAGGGGTTGTCTACTTTCAGTCTAAATGAAACATTTTAATGCCATCCAAATTCGAGTTAACTGACGAAACGATTCTTAGCTGTGACAGATATCACAAAAGAACGATTTCATAAACTTCGTGTTGTCACCTCTATCGTGAAGCAGGATAATGAGGTTGCAGTCTTCCCTGCATTTTACACTGCAATGTCATGTGTATATCCCAGCTCGTGATGTGGAGATAGAAAGAGTGGTCACCAAGGCAAGGTTGAGCCCTGATTTTTTGGAGAAGCAGGTGGGCTGTCTTGAGAACCCTCTGATTTCGCCAGTGCAAATACTTGAAGTTCAAAGATTGGTTAAGGTGTCACACTGCTACACAGACTCGTTTCGGGTGATCTTTTCTGGTTCTGCCCTTCCTCAATACATCACAAATGTTCGAGTACCTGTTCGGTTGTTTGTACCTCGGAACATGATCTGTCATGATCTAAATTGCGTTTTCGGCAAAGAAACTCCCCATACTATCTATTTGTGGATAAATCAAGTTTAAAAAAGAAAAACGTTGAGAAATATCCAACTGGAGAAATTTCGTGAATTTTGATACCCATACTTCCAAGGTTTCCTTCTGAATATGTGAATGACCACTGCCACGGTATCCTGTTACAGAATGGTTGTTCCCGAGACAAGTTGGCACATGGCCCATAAAGGAATAGAAATAGTTTTTAGGAATTATTCCAAAGATTTTGACATCCATCCCCGAAAATTATATTCATATTCCCAAATAGTGTTTCCGTATCGGTCCACAGACTCGAAAACCTAGATTTCCGGGATTTAGGGGAATTCAAATGGGATTTTTTATAATTTCTATTAAGCAAATGAATGTTTAGATCTAACGGTGCCAAAAGAATTAAAATCGGTAAATAATTGCCAGAGTTACAATAATTTAAATTTGGTGCGTACCCGGTTTTTATGCAAAAAGCTGCTTTCCAACTTTTACTAAGATGTCACTGAATTTCAGCTTCCTGTTTTAAAATAAACTATTAAATGTCGTAACGTAAAACCTGAATACCTTTCACCTGAATACCGGGTACCCTGCGAACACAAGGGTTCATAAGCATACATTCGCCATTCCGCTTTTACATACAGATACGTAGTTAAAAAACCCGCATTAATCCACCGATGGTGAGACTGAACTCTTCTTACATTTCACCAGAATTCAAATGTGGGCAATATTTTACTGGATACATATTTTCATCAGAAATTCAAAGAAGATTCAGAAATATTCAACATGCCATATATTCAGTTTATAAAATGAACTATTTGTCAATCCTGAGCGTATTGTTCAGCGATGTGATTAAAATATTACCATAAAAAGTCATTAATGACCTGTTTATGTTATTTATATAAAAGGGATAATTACATAAATATTAGAAATTTCATAAAATCAGTCCATAAAATGAATTATTAGACAATCCTAAGATTCAATTTTGATTATCGATATAGATTCAAGATGCTTAATAAGTACATATTCGTTGAAAATAGTAAATGGAGACTTTGTGTAATTTTCGAATATACTCGTTGCAGTTGAAAACCAGCCACTCGAGCCAATCGATGCTGCTCTAATTCTATACAGTCGCATAGTGTGGCTAGTCCGCTGTATGTGCTATACAACGCTCCAGATGCGACACAATAGAATGCAAGCGGCATCGATTGGTGTGATTGGTCTTGTTCGGTTTTGCACTGCAACGAGTATATTGTCATCTCACAAATATGTGCTCTCAGGTATTGTTTTGGTCATATCTCCATGAAGAATTATCCAATCATAATGAAATTTTGACCAATTATTTGGAGATATCATAGCTTTGATTTGGCACCAACAAAACTAAAATCGGTACACAAATAGCTCAGTATGTAATCGGAGACTAAACTGTTTGATTACTATTATAATAGGCCTTCAAGTACTGTTCATATCTTCGTAACGAAATGCTCGATGAAAAAATAGCGTTCTATGGGAGTGTTGTAGCTTCCATTTGCCGTCAACAGAACTGAAATCGGTTCACAGATGGCTGAGAAACCGATGTGACATTATTTGTAACGCACACACACACACACACACATACACACACACACACACACACACACACACACACACACACACACACACACACACACACACACACACACACACACACACACAGACATGTGCTCAGTTCGTCGAGCTGAGTCGAATGGTATATGACACTCGGCCCTGTGGGCCTCGGATAAAAAGTCGAGTTTTCAAGCGATCTTAATACCCTTCTATTGATGTAAGAAGGGTAAAAACGCAAAAATAAAAACACTGTAAAGAGTAAAGTTCAACCAGGCTCGAAAAAGCATCCTCTACGGACGTTGTTAATTTTTTACATTTAAATCAGACAGCCATCTCTCCTTCCTTTGCCTAGCACATCAAAGGAAAACCACCACCTCTCGATAAACCAGTCTGCCGCCTGCATCAAATAGCCTACTCTGTAGAAACTTATTTTGTAAGATAATATCTTGAGGACTGGTTATCAATAGCAACACTTCCAAGACCCATCATCCAATAGCTTGATGCCATCACACCTAGTGAAAACCATTGAAATATTTCCAACACCTTGATTGGATCATCCGACCAGGTGTCGAGGTAGAAAGGTGTGAAAATTGTATTATCTCAAGCGATGATCACAGCGTCACGCCATGCTATCCCTCTCATCGTTCAGGAATGCCTCTTATATTGATTATGGACAATTAAGAAGGTGGTTAATCAAGTGGTGAGAAGCACACATTCCCTTGTATCGTAATTCGTACAATTTCTTGTCAAGATTCGAGAACTAAACGTCTTTATAATTGAAATAAATCAACTCAACCACCGTGGAAAGTTTCAATCTCCATGTGGCAATCCTCAACAAACACCAACTTCACTTACACGATTGCATAAGCTCACCGCATAAACTTTCCCGAGCGAACATCCTTCGCTTGAGGAAAACTTTAATTCTTCGCTACTTACTATCTTACTAGTCACACGCTGAGGACTCGCTCCAGCCAGACACCCGTGCGGCGCTTCACATTGTTTAAAGGGGAGTTAAGCATACGGGCACATTTACAACGTTATTTTACGAACACACACTTTTCCCGCTCGAACTAGAACAGCATCTATCGACGTTCGTATCGCGTTGAGTGAAAATGGAACTTCTAAAAAGAGAGAGATGGTGTTACACCACATTCCAGGGGGTGATTTAACCCCCCTTCTTTAACGAACAAAACCGGATACGGTTTTCGAGTTTCATTTCATCGAGGGACCACCACGAAGTAAGGCAACAGCAACAACTCGTGTTCTGTTCCATGCACTGTTTACATCCATCCATCGGCATTACTCCTGCCCTGTATGGGATTGTGTGTGAGTAGGGTGACATTGGAAGGCAAAAAGCTTCCGCTCCAGTTGTTAGTCAGATGGGGATGGAGTACAGGTTTGGAATTGGAGCGTGAAGGGAATATCGTGCAAGTACGGGGAATGCACTTCCTTTTGTCCTATAAGGCTTTGTGTTTGTGTACGAACATTCACGTCTCATAGTAGCTAGGCAGTAGTAGGCATAAGGGGATATACCTGGACCATAATGGTCTACGTTTGTGCATAAGCGTGCTGAATATCCTTGCTGGCGGAGACGACCTCGAGTGGAACTTGACATCGAGACAACAACGAACAGTGGGCGCTCAAACAAACGAACTTAATATCAGAAACATTGTATCATGTGTTCCTGCTAAAGCTTACTCCTGGTGTGCGAAGGTCACGGAGCAGATGATGTATCTCCTCAACTAGTACTCAGCATCATTGTAATAAAATAATACCATTCCTTACGCTTGGTGCGTGCAGGTCCGCCTTAGGGATTTCGAAGACTGATTGCTAAGGATTCTCGGAATCTACAGTTTCTTGAATGTTGCTGAGAGAAGCATATCAGCCTGAAAGACGGTATAAAAGTTGAACTCTAGTCAATCTGAGAACTACTGCAGAGATGGATTTTCAAACGTTAATGTTTATGAACTATCAAAGCAACCCTTAAAAATTCGTTATGCATCGAAATGGGCCTCAGAACCAAAACGTCAAAATTGACGATATCAAGCTGAACAATGCATTAGGGTCCAAAATAATATTGAGAGATTCTAATAGTTTGTCTATTACATTTGCTGATGTTTCTGACATATTGGATCCTTAATTACACTTCATATGACCGTACTATGTGTTGAAAATACGTGAACATGTTTTTACATAGCCATAGGAACACAAATAGAATGTCGACGAAGAGAGCCGCCCAATGTTACTTAGGAACTAATGCACTGTTCAGCTTGATATGTTGCAGTCAAACGAAATGTATGCAACTGATAGCTAGAAAATAACAAAGCATTGCAATGTTGTCTACTCGTGTACCTATATCCAGTTTCTGAGAGAATACTAGCTAGTGATTGAAACACGTCCATCACTTCGGCCAGACCTACTGCATAGCGCTAATAAAAATAAACTGATATTTATGATACCGACATTAATTCTCACGGCAGCTGGGCCGTGTTTGCTTCCTATTAAATTTCATTAATGAATTTGAAAATCAACTGATCAAAAACGTCTCATAAAATACTCTGAATACAATGAACGAAATATATGAAAAAACAACCGAAAATTAGCAATTCTACAAAATTGGGTATATTCACGCAATACCTCTGATTTCCAGTTTTGTGTGTTTAACGTCATCTCTCGTAAACTACACGGTTTTGGTGATGACTTATCTTTAAACGCGGGATATCTACTGTTTTTATCTGCTCAGAAAGGAATAATTTTAAGGACAAGCTGATTGTTTTTTTTGTTCGCTGGCCTTTTTCATTGAAAAAAAAAATTACCATTGTTATAATATGACACTAAGGGAAGGTCCATTAATTATGTCACGCAGTTAGGGGGGAGGAGGGGTTTTGGAAAACGTGACGATCCATACAAAAAAAATTGAAGGTCCATACAAAAAACGTGACAATGGGGGAGGAGGGTTGTTATAAAAAATCATTTTTGCGTGACGAAATTAATCGACGTTCCCATCAATTCAACCATTATCACCAAAAAAAATGATTGTGGTTTTAAGAAAACGCCAAAATTGACCACCCTTTCAGAATTTGAGCGCCGAAAAAACCAGGCCCATCCATGAGATTACAAGCAGAATAGGAAGGAGCAAAACGGTGGTACATAATTTCATGAAATTGGGTAAGAAATATGATTATCAAGAGAAAAGCGCCGATCTTCAGAACCGCATGGTTTATGAGTTTATTCAAGTATGAGGGGAGAATCGGGTTAAATTGGCAATATGGACCACTTCCTGACATCCGATCAAAGTGAAATCTGTTCCATTCAGTTCTTCAGGTTTTTCTGCAAATTTACAGTGCATTTGGATGCAATATAATAGCACCAAGTTCTGTTTTTGGGTAATAAACCTAATTTGCATCCAAAATAAGAGAGAGATGGGCAAAATGGGACACTTACTGTGGTCAACCCTGAATGAATCCAACACCATTCGATTTCCCGCATTTTTCCCATAAGAGAAGCTAGTTTTCAGGACTCCAACCCTGCGCCGCCTAAATTAATGGGATTTCGGTTCTATTTTTGCCCACTGTGCATCGGTTTCAGAACGCGTAATTAAGTGTGAAATTAAGCGATTTGCAATCAATCGTAGGCTTTCTCCGAGTGATATCAGGGGGAAATTGATTCTTCCAGTGTCTAAACGTCGAGTGCAGCCAATTTTAAGCAGTGATGATAATATCCAATATGGTGAAAGTGTGCCCGTTCCTCGCTTATTGCCTCGACAAAAAAAAGCAAGTTTGGAATTTGCAAAAAAGTATCAATTCTGGGAAAAATAGTGGGAAAATGTGGTGTTCAGCGATGAAAAGAAATTTAATTTAGATGGACCGGATGGATCAACTATCTGTTGGCAGAATATAAGACGCGAAATTTCTTTTATTTTTTCGATTCCTTTTGGTCATATTTCCCTTTCTCTCGCTTATATTAATTTTAAAAAAATGTCATGACATTTAGAAAAGAAAATGTAGAAGACATTTCGTTTCAGCAAACAAACCAACTGGGAACTATCGAAAACTCTCTTAACAGCTTGTTTTTTAACCGATATGTATCCAACAGTGAACAAATTCCACCTTTTTCGATTATAATGCATGAGATTTCATTATGTTATTCATAGTAGTATGTTGAAACTCTGTAGGAGGGAAATAGTGAGTGCAAAGCAATGATGGGGGAGGGGGTGTTTTTATATATTTTATTACGCAAAAGGCCGACAGAAAACATTTTTAACACGGAAACTAAAATGACCATTACTATGGAACTATCAACCGATTAGAAATCATTTAGCAACTTTGGATTGAGGAACTCAACCACTTTCTCAAAATTGTCTCATGGACATGAGATATGGCATGCGGCGAATCAAACTTCATATCTGACCATACATATTATATAAAACTTTATGATTTTGTAAAAATAAGGTTTGCGGATGACATTCTTAGGATTCCTGACCATACTGGCATGGTAGAAATGGCTCAGCGGGATGCGAGTTCCACCGGAATAGTGGCCATATTCAAATATTTTCCAAAACCTGGCTTGTTACAGATCGATATTTGTGATTTTGCAAAAATAGGTCTGAGGAGGATATTCTGAGGATTTCTGACCATACTGGCCACTTAAAGAGGCCCTGTGGGATCCGAGTTCCCCTGGAAAAGTGGTCATATTCAAATCTTTTCCAAAACCTGGCTTGCGACATATCGATCTTCGGGATTTTACAATAATAGGTCTGCGGAGGACATTCTGAAAGTGTCGGACCACACTGGCACCATAAGGAGGCCCTGCGGATCCGAGTTCCTCTGGGAAAGTGGCCATATTCAAATCGTTACCAAAACTTGGCTTCCGACACATCAAACTTCATGATTTTGCAAAACTTTGTCTTGAGAGGATATTCTGAGGATATTCTGTCTGATCATACTGGCCCCTTAGGGAGGTCTTACGAGATTGAAGTTCCTCCGGAAAAGTAGCCATATTCAAATCTTTTCCAAAACCTGGCTTGCCACATATCGATCTTCGTGATTTTGCAAAAATAGGTCTGAAGAGGACATTCTGAGGATTTCTGAACATACTAGCCACTTAAAGAGGACATGTGGGATCCAAGTGGCCATATTCGAATCGTTACCAAAACCTGACTTGCTACACATCAAACTTCCTGATTTTGCTAAACTTTGTCTTTGGATGACATTCTGACTATACTGGCCACTTGAGGTGGCCCTGCAGGGATTTCAAGTACCTCCGGGAAAAGTGGTCATAACAAATTTCTTACCATACCCTAGCTTGCGACATATCAAACTTTATGATTTAGCAAAACTAGGTCTTTCGAGGATTTTCTGAGGATTTCTGGCCACTGAACATACTGGCCACTTAGGAAGGTCCTGCGGAATCCAAATTCCTCCGAAAAAGTGGCCATATCCAAATCATTTCCAAAACCTGGCTTGCGAAACAACAAACTTCATGATTTTGCAAAACTTTGTCTTCAGAGGACATTTTGAGGGTGTCTGGCCATACTGGCCACTCGAGAGAGGTGCTCCGGGATTCGACTTCCTCCGGAAAAGTAGTCAACCTGAGCGTGACATATGAAACTGCATGGAGTTTGCAAAACTTTATCTTTGGATTCCACCCAGGCTGAATCTGCATCCAGTTATGCTTGAAGTATCGGTTTTTGAGTCTCTCAAAATTTTAGACGAACATAATACATACTATAGAACAAAACAAAAACCAAAACAGTTGTTTTTTTTCACCCGTGAAACCGCAATAGCTGTTTTGACATTAGCTCTATGCTTGTCTTGGCTAGTGGTACATTGACCTCAACTAAACCATTTTTTACAAAAAGGATACTGTCGAGCTGGTAAAGAATCGCACATTTTAGTGCATCAAAGCGTAACAGAATTCAAAAAAGAGCATGAAGAGGGCGGATGGATTATGAAAGTGCGACGAGGTCTTCTTTGTTCACTCTGTTCTACGAGCATAAGCAGTACGATAAAGTTTTCTGGAAAATGCTTTGGTTGTCCTCTGAACCAAACATAAATTTAAAATTATAAAACTCCATTAGATTTTGATGCGGTTTTTTGCAATAGATCACAAAATTATCTTTGTATGTGAATCTGCACTGTTTATTTCAAAAATATCAGAAGTTTAGAATTCCAAGGTGGGAGTACTGAGGTAAGTACCTGTCCTGGGATGGTTCGCAAAATATTTTTTGATGCGAAACCATGCCATGTTTCCTTATTTTGCAAAACAAGGTAATCAGAAGACATTTTGAAGATTTATGACCATGTTGGCCACCAAAAAGAGGCCCTACGGGATCCTAGTTCCTCTATAAAAGTGGCCTAGCTTTGGTTGTCCTCTGAAGACTAAGTTTGCAAAATCATGAAGTTTGATATATTGCAAGCCAGCTTTTTGTTACGATTTGAATATGAGCCATTTTTTCCGGAGGAACTGGGATCCTGCTGGGCTAAGAGAAGCCAGTATGGTTAGGAATCCTCAGAATGTCATCCACTGGACCTATTTTTTTTCAAAATCATAAAGTTGGATGTGTCGCAAGCCAGGTTTTGAAAACATTTGAATATGGCCACTTTCGAAGGATCTTGGATCTCGCAGGGTCTCCTCAAGTGGCTCAGCATGGTCAGAAATCCTGAAAACGTCTTTTCATGACATAGCTTTGCAAAATAATAAAGTTTCATGTGTCAAAAGCCAGGTTTTGGAAAACGTTTGAATATGTTTGTATGTGTTGGTTTGTATAATGTGCAGTAATGAAAAGGTACCAGCAAAAGAACGTCGAGCAATTGTTACGAAAAATATAACGCGAGAGAGAAGAAACACAATTGTACTGTTCCTTGAAAATTCACGGCAAGGAAAAAGTTCAGTGCACTTGTGCGTAAATTTCTGCTCGAGATTAATTTATTTTTGCAGAATGTCACGACATTTTCAATTGTAGTATTTTTTTTATTTCGTGTGTTCACTTTGGTCATTATAAAAAGTGTCAAATGTTACCAAAAAAAAGTTGAAATCCAGTCCCTGTGCCAGCACTGCTCATGACTATGAACAAGGGATCAACAGCTTTGCTTCCCTTCCCTAGGAAGACGTGACCAGGTTTATTCACCTCAGAAAAACTACCGACGACGACTGGGATTGAACCCAGACCCACTGGTGTGCCAAGTAGCAGCCACGCTTACCACTGCACCAACGACGCCAGCGTCACATATTTTACATGTAAAATAATGTAATCTGCTTCAAGCTTAGACATCAATCATAAACATTTTACAGTTTACACCACTTAAACAATAATTTTTGACATGCTAGCATAATGTTGCAAGGTACTTACATAATGCTATGTTCTTCATGTAACGAATTTAAAAATTTAGGTAAGTTGATAAGTGAAGTAAATTGATGATTTGATCCAAAACAGACTTCACAGACGTGTCTATTGTGTGAGTAAGAAATGGGATAAAGTAGGTACGTGGATTATTTCAATCCCATACATATCACACACCATCAGCTCACACTTAAATATTTGAAAAAGTCTGTATTCAGACTTTTATACTTTTTAACGTAGGACTACGTTTCTCTTTTTCTATACCGGGTGTCATTTAAAATTTTTAAAAATGAGAGCATTACGCTAAAGTAAAAAGGTTTTGAACGCTAATAACTCCTCATTCTAGTGAACAGAAAGACTTCATTCATACATCATTTGATCAGAAAAACTTTCTTTTTTTATTTATACTCGCAAGGACATTAACTTTCTCGTCCTTTAAATCACTGAACGTACTCATTTCTTGATACTTCTAAAAATCGGTGTTAAATGTTAAATTTGAATCGACTTTTTTATTTGAATTGAAATATTCAACACGTATTTGACAAAGGAGCTGAGAATCGTTTGAATCGACGAAGCAGAATCTGGAAAATACTTATCCAGCTTGGCTTTGGTTTCGGCAACCGTTTTCTTGCGTAGAGAAAAGCATTTTATAAAAATTCTAAACTCGGATTTTGCCATTTAAAAAAACAACTTGCTGAATGGTCTCTTCTCACTGTTGTCTCACTAATGAATGCGTGGACAGAAATGGCTGAAATTATGACAGCCGTCATTCAAGAAGTGAAGCTCATAGGCAAGAAATGTTTTTTAGGTGACTCGAGACCACTCCAATTTCTAAAAGGTGGGGGAGCTCCCATAAGAATGAAAAACAAATTTCTGCATCGAGAACTAATCAAGCAAATGAAAGCAACAAATGTTTCAAGGGTGGTTTAAAACCTCACCACCCTCTGAAAGGAGGGGTGGGGGGGAGGATGCTTGCATGCAAATGAAACACAAATTTCTGTATAATTCTAGAAATGACAAATGGAACCAATTTTGAAAGGCAAAGAAAATAATCTATAGTGGTTTGAAATCCCCTCCTCTCTTTGGAAGAAGGGGCTCCACATTCAAATAAAATACAAGTTTCTGCAGAAACTCGAGAACAAGTCAAGCAAATGGTACCGAATTTAGCAGATGGAGGTTTATAAATGTAAAAAATGTTTGCAAGATGCCTTGAGACCCTTCTCCTCTCTAAAAGGGAGGGGGAGGCGGCTTTCAAACAAATGAAATACAAATTTCTGCATAAGTCGAGAGCTAATCAGGCAAATGGAATCAAATTTGTTATGTGGAGGTTTTTGAAGGCGAAAATGTTTTTATGATGGTCCCTTCCCGCAAAAACAAGTTTCTGCATTACGCGAGAACTAATCAAGCAAATGGAACCAAATTAGGCATGGGCGAGTTGTTGGAGGCAAGACATGTTTCTATGGTTATTTAAGACTCCTCCTCCTGCAAAAAGGGGCGCTTCCATACAGATGCAACACAAATTTCAACCAAACACGAAAACTATCCTTACTGCTACTTAAATTTGTATGCAGGGGTTTTTGGGGCCTGGAAAGGTTCTTATGATGGTCTCTGGAAAGGAGGGCTTCCATATACATGAAACTCAAATTTCTGCACAACTAGAGAACTTATCAAGAAAAAGGAATCAAATTTGGCATGAAGAGGTTTTAGGCGGCAGAATTTTTTTTTCTATGGTGGTTTGAAATCCCTTCTTCCTCTCGAAAGTCTCTCTTTCATACAAATGAATCCCAGAATTTCAACCAAACATGGGCAGCTAAAACGTAAAATGTGTATTTCTCGGGTAAGCAGCATGTTCTGGTAGAAGTTTGAACCCCTTCTCAAAGAAGAATGGGGGCTTCTTGAGTTACTCTCAGTACTACATTATGCACAAGGAGTTAATCTTAGGTTATGCCAGAGAAAACTATGTTCAAAATGAAAGAATAGGGCGTAGTTTGAAAATTAATGTTTTTTCTATGAAATTTTTAGAAGAACCATGGTAGAAACTAACGATCCAAGGGTAAAATTAAAAAAACAAACCCTCGTTTTTTTTGCAGAAATTACACACATTAGCAAACATATATAGTTTAACAAAATTTATTCAAAAAAAAAAAATTATAAACGCGCCAGTTCTGTTAAGTTTTCATTAATTTAGTTATATGCGTAGCAAAGCTCGCACCAGGTTCAGCCAGAAAATATATAAAAACAGGGGGGGGAGAGGCTTGTTTAAGAGTTTCCTTTTCTTTCATGGATTGTCATCAGTCTGTCGGTTGGTTTTTGTGGTCTGAAAGGTCTTTTCAAGCATGAGTCTGGACCGTTGGTGGTTGTATCTTCATCAGAGTAAGTAGGGTCCAGTATGGGTAGCAAACCCCAGTAATAGTTGGTGGTTGGTACAGGGTGCGGTAGAAAATAATGCGAAAATGTTCAAATTGGGTTAATTCGTGTAGCTTGTGACTAATTTCTGTCGAAAGTGTATTTGTTTATGTTTACTTTCAAGTTCTGTATCCAAACATTCTATTTGTTCTATTGTAAATTCGTTAACATGTTCGTGAAAGAAGTGATCACCAGTTTGTTGCTCGCCCAGAAGAAGCCGAAAGAGGTTGCCAAGGTGGTAGGGTGCCATTTGGCAACAGTTTACCGCATAAAAAGTCCCTGCAGCATGGTCCTAAGCAGCGGAAGCCGGGAAGCGGACGTCCACGCTTTGCCATCCGGAAAATCATCAAAAAAGACCTGCATGCATCTTCCAGATCCAGAGTGAAACGCCATTTGATTACGGACCGGGTCAAGGAATTACGAGTGACTCGTTCAAAGAGATTGCTTTACTTGTTGCAGAAGGAAAAAATAATAATCCTGTTCTCCGACGAAAAGCTTTTCAGCATCGATGCTGTGGACAACAGCCGCACGGACCGGTTCATTTCACCGCTGAAAATGGAGAACGTTCCGGAAAAAGTGAAATTCAAATTTAAAACCAAACATCCGGCTGGTGTCATGATTTGGCTTGGTGGCGTCCAACGGTTTGAAAATGCCGCCTGTTTTCGTTGATGCTGGAGTTAAAATCAATACCGAAGTGTATATTTTAAAGGACCAAGTGCTTCACTGGGGGAAGGCCAACTTCTCCGAGGAACAAAACGTTGTCCTACAGCAGGATGGAGCGCCGTGTTACACGTCCAATCGAACCCAACAATGGTTGAACGAAAAACTTGAAGTTTTGGCCGAAGGATTTGTGCCCCCCTAGAATTCCAGATCTTAATCCGTTGGATTATTCGATTTAGGCATGTGTTGAAGCACGAGCACCTGTAAATAATGCTTCTCTCCTTTCTCATGTTCTTTTTCCTATCCCATGGCCGTGAGCGGTGTCTTATGACACATTGTGAGTCCCGAAATGCGCTACCAAAGTCAGCTCTTCAAAAGCAGAAACACCGAGAGGATAATATGGACCCTACATCAAAGGAAGGTTGAAGCAGTAAGTGAGAGACGAGGAACCCGAACTAATATTACTTTTAGCCAAACAAGCTAACACAAGCTTCAAGGTAAGATGATTTCAAAATCAAGGTAAGAAAATCATATTAATTTCTTTGAATTTTTCATATATTTATGTAATATCGAATGTTGGGATAGAGAAAGGGACCATCAGAGTACCCGATTGAAGCGATTTTGATAGGGATAGTGGGACTGCCAACTTCCTGTTGTTAACATTTCGTGAATAGAGGGCGGGCTCTTCTCCTCATCTAATGGGACTTTTTAATTGGCGAGAGCTCGGTTTTGGTGTGGTTTATGCGAACTTGTTTCTGGAAGGAGATTCTCTCTAGACCCCTGTAGCTTTAGGTTGCGCAAAGTGTATCTGCTTACGGGCCCACAAAACGTTTTTGGCCCTTCATACAGAAACATGATGAAACATTTACCACAGTACAATCTTGACCAAATCGTTTAATTAAAATAGTCCAGTGCTATAGGCAGTTGCCTTGCTACATTAGATTGTAGTTCACATCATCATCATCATCAAGTTGAATCACGAGCCTGCAAAACAACACAACCTAGTGTGAAAACTCTGAGGTCAACCATAACACGCACATGGCAGTCAATGTCGGAGGACTACGTCCGAAAAGCATGCTCTGGCTTCCGACGTCGCCGTCGGCTCGAGGATGTTATTAATAAAAATGGAGGACACATTAAGGTGAAACTCCCTTGAATCCTTAGTATTCAACATGCATGTAGTAGTGCAAACACTTTTTTGCTCTCATATGATAGTATTGGTGCATCATGAAGAAAACGGTCATGGTTGCCAGTAATTTTAATTTTTCTTTGTACATCCATTTAATTATTCCCTACAATATTCACATTTTTAAAAAAGCATATAGCCTCTTAATAAAAATCCTTTTTAATGGCTGGCGGAGTCTGGGGCATAATTAGCAAGCTAAATATTAAGCCATACATCTAGTTGAATACAAATATTGATGAATTTTAAACTAGAAATGAGAAATTTTATACGTTAATGTTCAGTTCTTATTTCAATTATGAACTATTGAATGAGACTTTGAGTAGATGGCTGAAACATAAAATGTATGAAAACGTTTGAAATTATGCATCTGAGATAATAAATGGGATTTTTGCACTTTAAAAACCGATTCCAGGGACCTTTTCACCGCATACTGAAATCTGACAACCAACCATAGCTCATGTTATACAACATAATTCGATTGCCACATTGTTATAAATTTTTTCACACGAATCCAGTTGAATGTTGTTTACTAATAATAATGATCTCTTATTTTGAAACACTTTGAAGTTACTTGGGTACGTACCACAAACACAAAGAGATATTATTTTATTTTGTGATGTTAATAAAAATGAATAGATTTGATTTGCTTTATTTACTTTATTTTAATGTGGAGCTCCAGATCAAATATAACCCCCCCCCCCCCCTCCCCCCTCGCACTAACTTAGTATCAAATGGAAGGCCCTGTAAAGTACTTTTTCAATGGCAATCTTAAAATTTAAATGTGAAATATCATAGGGCACTAATTCAATGCTACATTGCAAGTCTGAAATTTGAGCTTGTAACTTTAAACAAAAGGTATGAGCTATAATAAGTAAGCGAAGGCCACATCTGAAGGTTGGGCTTGTTTGATCCGCAGTTATTTTTAATTAAAATATTAAATTTTTTTACTCATCGGAAATTAGCATGCATAGTTCATGAAAGGGTTATGTAAGAAGCATACATATATTAGAATTTTTAAGTAAAATATCTTAAATATCTTTGACATTGATATTTCTGGAAATTTATAAGGCTCAGGTTTTAAGAAAAATCGTTTAAGCTCACCCTAGACTACCTCATATTTTTTCAAAATTTTACAGCCTACTTCCATAGAATTTGATTCGAGGAAAATAGTTCATAGAGCAATTATCAAAATTTGCATTGAATGCGTTGAAAAATGCTAGTTGAATTTAAATTTTCTCGCCACTCATTTTTTGGCATGCAAATTTGAGCTCTTCTGTAATTTCTTAATCTTAAAAAAACTCAAAAAATAGTTGTAAATTTATAGTAAAACCTACAAATAGTCCATTTCAGATATCGATTCGTCGTTATACAGGGTATTATTATGGGGAAATTTGCTTCAGATTGCAAAGCGAGATAAAAAAGATAAGAACAGTATGTTTAGTTTGAGAACCTTGGACGTTTTTTAATTATTTTCAAGATCCCTAATAACTTGTTAAACATTTGACCAAAATTGCGTCAAAATTTCACTGCTGAAGACTGTGAATATTTAGAGTAACAACTGAAACTATGTTATGGCGTTATTCGAAAGATTGTGACATCCATTCCAGGAAATTCAAGTGATATTCTCAAATAGTGTCTCCTTACAGAACCACAGCCACAGTAACCCGGATTTTTTGAAACCAGATGCACTCAAATAGATAATGCTTATAATTGCGAATGAGATTCTGCATCCAACGGTGCATCGAAAAATTGAAATCGGTCAATAATTGCCAGAGTTACAATCATTTGAATTTGGTGGGTACCCGTCAACACTAGTTTTTTTGTCGAACATACTATAGCCTGTGAAAAATCGCATCAAGTTTCGTTTTTTCCGCAGAGATATATCCATAACGAAAAAGGGGGATCAAGTCAACCCAGACTCCCATACCCCTGGCTCGTGCTTCCAAGGAAGGGAATGAAGGCTGTTTACCTTTTCTTTCCAAACAACAAACAAATCAACAAGCAATTGCAAAGCAAATCAAAAACACACTCACCATCGGATTCGGAAGAATGACCGAGATTTTCAAAACTAGTATCATTTGGGCCAGGTATAGAAACGTCATTTGTAAAATCGGAAGATTCGCCGACAGAGTCTTCTCCGAAACTTATTTTTCGTTGAAATTCAGCATCAGTTGACGGTGAAGTAAAACCACTATTCCACGGGTTTTCGAATGTCCACGATAAGGGATCAATTTTTTAGGCCGTGCACGCAAAAAAATCCGCTTTTCTTCTTTTAGTAAGACGCGACATTTTGTACTTCGTTAATCAAAACTTTTATCAGTCCAGCACACTCGCGCAAACAGTTGCTGACAACACTGCGCTCTGCTACGCTACGCACAGCTGAGTGTAAATTAGAAAAAAGCAAAACGCGCAGTTTTGAGACTGGCTGCTGAATTTTTGCACCATTCTCGTTAACTAAACAGATTTTTCGTCCACTGTTTTCAAGAGTGCGATGATAGTTAATCTTTCAGTGAAACTAAATAGTTTTTAGTTGGCTACGGAAAGTTGCAATACAGTTTTTTGTGAGAAAATAATAGGCAGATCCTGGTTTTGAAAAGGCAAACAAAGACGACGAAAAATTACCTGCTCTGTGGAAATGAGCATAATTTGATCAATTCAGAGTGTTTCCAGTGAAATAAACAGTGTCAACTGATTGAATATAGTGTTCTGCTGTCCTATTAGCAGTATGGCAATGATTCACTGCAGGTAAGTGGATTAATTTGGCATATTTTGTTGAGCAAACCCAAAGTGTGCATGTTTGGATGCGGAAGCCATCGCTCAAGCCATAAGGGGATTCCATCGTGTATGTCCTTAAATAAATTTGTTCAAAAGGACTTTATAAAGATAACTGACCTCGAAAATGTTGATATTATTGCTTGAATATGTTGAAAATGGGATTTGAAAGAAATAGAACAAACTCTCGCATTATTTTCTGCCGCACCCTGTATGTGAAAGGTATTGGAAGTATGATGAATTGTAGCGCCATTAGAAAGTGGCTTGATAATCTGCTGATGGGGTGCCTGAAACACCTCTTCAACATCCCGATCTCACCTTAAAACCTTTGGAAGTAACCGAAAAAAAGTACCAAACCTCGACTGCATCCGCCTTGAGTAGTGCTAGCAATTGTGAATTAATTCCCACGCCATTGGAGAATCCATACCCTTCCAAAACCAAACTACTGCTGATTCCATATAAGCAAAACGATCGTAATAAATTTAGCCACAACCGGCATTAACGCCTAATGAGGCACCACAAACACTACGGCCTATATTGTATGTTTATTCAGCTGTTAAGTTCCATCCGGTGGAAAGAGAGTGAACCCCCCAAAGAAAAGAAAGGAAACTTTCGCATGAACACCGCCTTAACCGAAAATCACACGTGCTGTCAAATTGAATCCAATGAAAATTGCTTCTCCGTATCGGTCGTTGGCCATGGTCTTGACGGCATCCGTGTTTGGGTGGTTGATTTCTGTGGAACATTTAGGCAACGAAGCGTATCATTTACCCCGGGAGACTGTGCTGGGACAGATTTTTTTTCCAGTTTTCTCAGGTCCGTTATTCAGGTATTTCCCAAGGCAATCCAATCAACCAATCGTCTCCTACTTGCACCATCCATATCTGCTCCACACGGTTCGACGGTGTTTGTTCGACAGAGTTTGGTCAGAAGAAATCGTCTTAGTGCAAGCAAGGCGTAGAATGTTAATATAAGAACCGAAGATATATTGCTAGCCCCCAGGACCATGTGGTGTCTAAGACGTCCGTTCAGGTCCAAAGCGGATGCAAACACGTTTACCACCCGAAAATATGAATTGCAGATCTGGGGTGAATTAATGGGCCACCGGCTGCGAGGCATTCATTTCTTTCCCTCACTGACCTACCGGTTGGCTCACATATTTCAACTAACCAGGTAAGGGCGTGAGTTATGGCTTAGTTTCTTCGTGTTCTATTTGTTTTCACGCTAGATTTCGTGATAAACTATTGAAATGAGCAACCATTCGCAACTTCCTCCGGTTGTGAATGTTTTCCAACATGTTCAATCTTATAAGTTCCAAACCAATGGTCTGGTAAATTATTGTTGTTCAGGTTCAATTTCCCTCATGAAAATACTCAACTCTCCTCGTACACCATCTAGTTTGCATTGTTTGTTCATTGAGGATCTACTTTTCCCATTCAAATCTACTCACTCGCTAAACCACCCCCCCTTTGCTACCGAACAGCCAAGCCATTGTATCCTGAATCCATCCAACAACACATACGACCGGACCGGACTCGGCACGGACTCGAACTAAAACAAAACGGACCCGCTATTGCCCTGATGAGTCTCCATTGTTCTAGTTAGCCGGATAGAAGAGAAAATAACACACGCATTATTGCGAGGAGATCGAGCCAGTTAGTCAGTCCATCAGTTAGTCATTCAGTCGGCCAGTCATCAACCATTCAACAGAAATAGTCGCTGGATGGGTAAAACAACCAGCAGTACAATCCAATCCAGTCCAGCGGAAAATCGGTAATTGTTTGATGAAAAACACTTTCCTTTGTCGAAAATCAAAACCATCCGTACGGAGGAAGCTGAATGGACGACAAAAAAGAAGTTAGGTAACAGAGTGAGAGAGAGTGAGAACATCAAGATTTATTGTAGGGCAAAAACGATGGACTTGTGGTGCGTTCGAGATGAGTTGTAATTAATGATTTTAGGTGCTATTTCTGACTGACACTGTGACTGGCTGACAAGAGCTTCGGTAAAAACGGACTCGGTTCGTTTCCATTTTGACTCTGTAGAAGAAAAATGTTTCTCGGAAGAGAGGTGTTCATTTTGGCTACACATGGAGATGGAAGAAGAATAGAGGCGAGGCTAATGCTGGCAAAAAAGATCATGCTTCATTAAAGCAAACTGGGTTTAGTGTGTGGGTAGTTTTCGCACAACTCTGTCTAAAAAGTTCAGTTTTTGATTTACGGGATGAAGTTAAGAATGTTAAACATTCAATCATCATTGTTCGATGAAAGCTATGTGCGGAGTAAACAAGCTGTATTTTGCTGAATAAATCGGTAATCACTTTTGTTTGGAACGATTGTGATTGGTATGGGTAGGCATCTGGTGAGGTGATTGGTTTCGAAATTTCTCACGATGTTTAATGATAATTATAGTGCAAAGTATATAAGAAACTCATTTGTGTATTTTATTAAAGTGAAATGAAAGATGCGATCGCATTATTTCAAATGATTTAATGACTAATTTTACAGCCCTGCTGTGCTATTGCATGACAAGGAATTATCTTGAATCATATTGTTTTTGTTTTTAGGCGACAATAATTACTATTGGATTTCATCTGTTAGTGCAGACAGAGCCAATTTCAGTAATTTACAGATTTACAAGAAACGAATTTTAACTATTTTGTCAATTACAGCACAGAGAACAGGCATCCAGGCTCGAACATTTTCTTTCCAATTTACTGTGTAAATTTTTAAAAGCAAACCATTGGAAAAACAGTGCCGCCTAGTCTAGGTCTCTCCAAACTAAAATTGACAGCCAGTCAACGACTATCAAATCTCAAGGTGCGCAGGTGGTGCCATCAACATACGAATCACCAAAACTAACGGAAACGAGCTGTTATTTTAAAATGGCAGTTACAGAAATTCACACACGAAAGGCACTCCAGCTTGGATGTCTGTTCTCTTTGGTTACAGTTCATGTAAGAGAGATCGCAGCAAGCGCTGCCCGTGGACGGTTTTCGAGTTGTCGTCAAGGTGAATTTAATATCTCAGGTGGTCTATTTCCTTCAGGTTGTGCGGAAGACGGGTGGAGTACAGGGGTATCAAATGAGACTTAGCAATGTAGTACAGTTTCAGCAAAACTGGAGATGTATTTTTCCTGGCATGGAAGTCATGGTGCTCGTAAACTTTGCACAATCGAATTTCCGTACAATTCCGAATCGGGAAGAGGACCATCATTAAGATAAGTGAACGTTCATTAAATGTTTAACATTATATTAAATTTTCTTGCCCTGAGATCGCAGCAAACCGTGCTTTAAAGTTGACGTCTTTTGCTTTTGCTGCGATGTGTTCAGGAAAAAAAATATTTATTCTAGCAGAACAAAAAGTTAAATTATTGATATCCGAGAGCTATGCGTAAGACGTTCTGAATTTAGTCGATTAGTCCACTCGAAGTGTTTTGTGACCGTGTTTTGTCAGATGGGTTGTTCGACAGTAGTTTTTTGACGTAGGACTACGTCTTTCATTTCTATACTGGGGCGCCGTTCTAGAATTTCTAAAATCGACCGCGTTACGGGTCGTTTTGGATATTTTGAGCGATAATAACTAAGTCATTGCATAAACGATTTTTATATCGTTTGCACCAATCGATTGGAAATAATACTACGTATCAGTTTTAGTAATCAAGTAAATTGATTTTTAACATTAACTTATTAAAAATAACGTAAATGTAAGGTGATGTCTTATAACTTCAATTCGCAGAGTATATTAACCAAATTTCCTAGCACAGTTTTCAAATCTAAGCAAGAGACGTCCCACATCGTCTTCTTCTTATTATTCTTTGTTCTCGAGAGGTAGATTCTGTTTCACGCTAGTGTTTGGCGAAACATCTGATTCCCCTCCCCTTTTAATGAATTTGATTCACATTGCTTTAGTTGATACCCCCTTTTGTTCATGCAATGGTACCCGATGCCATGATAAAAGGCACATTTCCGAACAAATGCTTCATTCATTTCAGTTTTACCAAGCGACACGATCGGTCGTGTTTTTCGCACCCTCGCAGTAAAAGTTTTTTCTCCCGTTTTTTTCCCTCGCCCGCTTTCTCGCGATTGCGTGTTCGGTTCACAACCTATCGCCTGCGCTTGCTCATCTTTTGGTGGTGGCAAAGCAGAAAAAAGTGCTTCGAAGTTCGGATACATTTCCCGCTCGACCTATTGCTGTGGCAATGGGTCGAAAAAATCGACCAACGGTGACATCCGCTCCCGAAACATTACCGCAACCGGGCAGCTCCAAGCGGCTGCGCCATGATGACGCTGATCCAGTGGATCCGAACGCTCGTCTACTAGCGAGCAATCAATTCGCCGTGCTTCCGATCCAGGAGGTGCCGAAGAAGGTGAAGGTTCCCCCGCTCTTCACGACGTCAAAGGACATTGCTGCACTCAGGACCGAGCTTGCAGCTATCAAAATCCATCCGCTGTACAAGCTGTGCAGTAATGGAATTAAGGTGATGTGCTCGACGGAGGCTGACTACCGTGCTGTCGGCGCTCACCTTGTCGCGAAGAAACATGAGTTCTACACTCACGACGCGCCCGGAAGCAAGCCAATGAAGGTGATTCTGCGTGGCCTTCCAGAACTCACACCGGAGTCCATCTTCGCCGAGCTGCAAGCGGTGGCACTGAAACCTCAAAAGGTGTTTCCCATCAGGCGCCAACAACATGGAAACTACCGGGACCAACTCTATCTGGTCCACCTTGTGAAGGGATCCGTCACGATGGCGGAGCTGATGAAAACACGGGCCCTTTTCGACGTCATCGTCGAGTGGGACCGGTATCGTCCGAAACAGCACGACGTAACGCAATGTGGCAACTGCCTTGCGTTCGGCCATGGAACTCGCAACTGCCACATGAAGCCGCGATGTGGCAAGTGTGCCGGAGCCCACAGTACCAACGATTGTGCCCCGATGGAAGAAGGTGCAGTACTGAAGTGCGCAAATTGTGGCGGAAACCATGAGTGCAGCAATCGTACCTGCCCCAAACGTGCTGAATTTTTGGCGATCCGCAAGAAGTCATCTACCAAGTCTCGGCCTGCTCAACGCCGTCCACCACCTCCGATGAACGAGGAGAATTTCCCGTCGCTTCGGTATCAGGTGCCAAACCTACCGCCGATCCCATTGAATCACCGCCAAGCAAACCGCCCGTCAGCTTCCGTCCATCATCGTTTCGCGGCAGCCGCCGCCGCCCCAACCCGACTCCTCCTCCAGGCTGGGGCAATGCGAGTCGCAGTACTTTCACGCAACCACCCGTCGATGAACAGCTCTACAACTCGGAGCAAATGGTGGAGTTCGTGCAAGAGCTCTATCGCCAACTACTTTCCTGCCGCTCCAAGGAGGAACAGCTCAAAGCCGCCACATCCATGACGATGACGTTCATTACTAAGTATGGACCGTAAACACACCATAAGCATCCTAAATTGGAATGCTTGTTCCATCCGGAACAAAACAGTAGAGCTCGGTGACTTCCTTAACAGGAAGGCCATCGACATCGCCATCGTCACCGAGACACACCTCAAACCGGAAATCAGCATATTCATCCCTGGATACCGGATTGTGCGACTGGATCGTAGCGGCTCTAGTGGAGGAGGAGTTGCGATTGCCCTGCGCTACAACATCAACTGCCATCTGCTTCCGAGCTTTCAGCTGCAGACTATCGAAGCCATCGGAGTCGAAGTCGAAACTTCCGTCGGCCCAATCACCATCATCGCGGCCTATTGTCCCAAGCAAGCCAGTACCAACAACGGAACAACAACGGCCCTACGAAACGACATCCGTAAGCTAACTCGGAGGCAGGGGCAGTTCATCATCGCCGGCGACATGAATGCGAAACACGAAACCTGGGGGAACACCCGGCGGAATCGGAACGGAATTATTCTGCAGGAAGACCTGGAAGAGGGACATTACACCGTCCTGGGCCCGGATACTCCCACCCGGTTGAGCCGATCCGGGGTCCATTCGACAATCGACATCTTCCTCACCAACATGGGGAACAACATCGCCCAGCCGGTAGTGCACCAGGAGCTCAGTTCGGACCACTATCCGGTAGTGGTCGAAGTTGGGTCCTCGGTCAACCGACATCGAATCACCAGACGGAACTATCATCGTGCCAGATGGGAGAGGTTCAGACAACACGTCGACAACACCGTCGATTTCAACGTGCACCTCGAGTCGGTCGATGACATCGATCAACAACTGCAGTCCATCGAACAGGCGATCTCCCAGGCCCGGGAGCAACACATTCCAGCGATTGAACAGGTGAGCAACTCTGTACCCATTGATAGACCCACTAAAGATTTGATACAATTACGCAACGCCATACGGAGGCAGTACCAGCGAACTGGTTTACCAACTCTAAAACGTCACTGCAATCAAGTTTCTAAAATTATTAAGGCCAGAATGGTGGACCTTAGAAATAATGATTTCGCTGAAAAAATTCGCTCTCTCCCAGATTGTGCTAAGCCGTTCTGGAAGATGACCAAAATTTTAAAAACTAAGCCAAGGCCCATTCCACCGTTGATCCCACTAGACGTCAATGACTCAAGGGATCGGTTGATAACACCTGCAGAGAAGGCTGATGAGATAAGTCAACACTTCGTCAGATCGCACAATCTCGGTCAAAACATCGTCAGTCCACACGAAGCTGCCGTTAGCGCGCTTATAACTAACATCGATCAAAGTCTAACGACTTCTCCGAAGATTTGGAGATCTCAGCTGACGAATTGTTGACATATATAAAGACCTCTAAGAACATGAAGGCCCCCGGTTTCGACAACATTTTTAACTTGGAGCTCAAGCAATTGAGCCCCCAGTTCTACAACCATCTGGCGGTGGTGTTTAACCAATGCCTCCGTCTTGGCTACTTCCCATCGTGCTGGAAGTCAGCCAAAGTCATCCCCATTCGGAAACCTGGGAAAGATCCTTCATGTTCCAGAAGCTACAGACCAATCAGCCTTCTCTCAGGTCTATCTAAACTGTTTGAGAAAGCGATCCACCGTCGGCTCCTAACATCTGCTGACGAGCTCAATATCCTGTTGGATGAGCAGTTCGGTTTCCGTCATGGTCGCTCAACAGTCCATCAACTTAATCGAGTCATGAACATCCTCAGGCGGAACAAGTCTGTTTCGAAAACATCCGCTATGGCCCTTCTCGATATCGAGAAGGCCTTCGATAATGTGTGTGGCATGATGGCTTGGTGTACAAGCTCAAGCGATACAATCTTCCAATCTTCCTGGTGAAGATTATTAAAAGTATCTCTCTGACAGGACATTCCGTGTTTCGTTGCATGGTGCAGTTTCCGGTAGTCAGGAGATCTCCGCCGGTGTTCCGCAGGGAAGTATATTAGGTCCACTTCTGTTCAATCTATTCACCTCGGATATACCCCGCTCCCTGAAAATGGATCTCTATCGTTGTTCGCCGATGATACCGCAGTCGTCCACAATGGTAGGGTAATAAGAGCGCTTGCCGCGAAACTGCAGCGAAGCCTGAATGTTCTGTCAGAATACTTCACTGAATGGAAGATTTGTATCAACGCAGCGAAGACCCAGGTCATCCTGTTTCCACATTCTAATTCTCCCAGACTTGTCCCGCCTGAGAATTGTAAAATAAGCCTGAACAACACAACGGTGGAATGGACCAAATCAGCTGTCTATCTTGGTGTCACTCTAGACAGCAAGCTTATTTTCAGGGATCAGGTTGACAAAACTGTCACAAAATGTAATACTCTGTTGAAACTACTGTACCCATTGATCAACAGAAGGTCTACATTATCCCTTAAAAATAAGCTTGCTGTCTACAAGCAAATTATACTTCCGGTCATCGAGTATGCAATGCCAATCTGGGAGAGTTGTGCAAAAACACATCTCCTGAAACTTCAGAGAGTACAAAACAAGTTCCTCAGGATGATAATGAACACCCCTCCGAGGACAAGAACATCCGAGGTCCACCGTCTGGCCGAGATAAAAATGCTCGACGATCGCTTTAGTGAGTCTATCAATCGGTACAGGGCACGCTGCCGAATATCGGATCACCAGATCATTCGGAATCTGGTTCCCCACCCCTAGGATTTTCAAATTGTAGATTTAGATTATTTTATAGTTAGGTTATCAAATTTTAAAACTAACTATGTCCCAGGACCGAACTGAAAAAAAAAAAAACTATTTGAACACAAAACACACTTAACACATAAAACACATAAAACGCTAAACAAAGCTGAAGAGCCCAATGGGCTAAACACTTAATTTGTAAACCTAGTATATAAGACAAAAAACGGACAAATAAAATACAATTTTACTACTACTACAAATGCTTCATTCGTTCGGCAGCATTGGAGCTGCGCGGATCTCCCGGTGGGAGGAAAAGCTAGGCAGCAGTGCCCAGCATTGGCAGCAGTAAGTAGCCGGCGGTACCCAGCAATACCCAGCTGGTTGCGGCAGCAGCAGCTGGCGGTCGGTGCCCAGCTGACGTGTGTGTGTGTGTATGTACAATTTGCCCACCGTCCGGCATGCATCTGAAATTATAGGCCAGCCACTCAGACGCGCATGCGCGTTAGCTTCGATCATTGCTTCTGACCAGCAAATGGCCGGTTTATACATTGCACTAGTCTTCTTTTTTTTTTCACTTCACTGCCATTTATCATAATTCCTCGTTATGACGCGACTTTATATCGACTTCAAAACTGCTAATAATCATGAATACACTCGTGAGCAAGCGGAAAAATACTCTAATTTAACCTTTTTTACCCGGGTGGCACAATACTAATAGCACCAACAAACAAAACAAAGCTAATTTAACTCTGCCTCCGTGTGCAGAAAAAATACTATTGAATGGGGAAATGCTACCCATCATTATATATTTTGGGAAGGAATCGATTATATTCACTACGTCGTACACAAAACACGCTGAGTTTTTATGATTTAACTGTTTGCTTAAGTTGAATTATGAATTAATTTTGATATTTTGTTTCGCGAAAACGACGCAGCAAAAACAAAACACGTCAGTTTCAAAGCACGGCTTGCTGCGATCATTCACTCAGCAGTGCCCAGCTGACGTGACTTAAAAAGCAGCTGACGATGGCAGTACATACAGTGGATTCCTGTCAAATATTCAGGCCATACATACAAATTTCGATCGCGTTCCCCCTACAATTGACGAAACCCAATTTGCCAAATTAAAGAGTTTGTTTTAAGATATTATAAAATAGCATTACAACGCATCGTCGCAATATGGCGTAACTTGAAGAGCCCGGATAAAATGGCCGAGCAGCGTCTATCTATATGTAAATCCTGATTTTCTCTGTTCTGACAATTTCTTAGGGTGGTTTCCTACCAATTATTCAGGCCCAATTATACTTGAGAATGCCGAGAAGCAAATTTGATCGCGTACCATGTTCCCCCGACAATTAATACAACCCGTTCTTTTCAGGGCGACCAAGACAATATGCAAATCGACATTTTCACTACATGGCGTTACTTCAACATGGTATTACTTCAAGAGCCCGAAGAAAATTCAGGCCATCTTGCTACTTGAGAAGACCGAGAAGCACATTTCGAACGTGTACCATGTTGTCCCGCGACAATTAAATAAAAACCAGTCCTTTTCAGGGCGAACAAAACAATGTTACCAATTAAAGAGTTTGTTAAAATATTATTTTATCATAAGATAATCGACATTTTCATTACAACGCTGATTCTGCTTATCTATATGTAAATCCCGATTTTCTCTGTTCTGACAATTTCACAGGGTGATTACCTGCCAATCATTCAGGCCATCCTGCTACTTGAGAATACCGAGAAGCCAATTTGATCCCTATGTTCCCCCGATAATTAATACAACCTGTTCTTTCTGGGCGACCAAAACAATTTTTTTCCCAATAAAAGAGTTTGTTAAATTAATATTTTATCTTGAGCTAATCGACATTTTCACTACATGGCGTTACTTCAACATGACGTTACTCCAAAAAGGCCGGAGAAAATTCAGGCCATCTTGCTACTCGGAAAGACCCCCCCCCCCTCTCCCCCCCAAAAGGGTCCTTTTCAAAACAATTTTCCCAACTAAAGAGTTTGTTATATATAATAGAATATAGAAGAAATAAATTAACTTCTCATGATATTCTAGCTATGTGTAAAGACATTTGAAAGATAATATCTTTACTGATTTAAACTCTGCTAATATTCATTTTCATTATTATTAGAAAAATAACAATAATTCTTATTATTATTAGAATAATAAATTAATAAAATTATTAAATTGTCCTAATTGTCCTCCATCTAAGTCCCAACGACTTCTCGGCAGAGTTGGAAATCTCAGCTGACAAATTGTTGACCTATATCAAAGCGTCTAAGAACATGAACGCCCCAGGTTTCGATAACATCTTGAACTTGGAGCTCAAGCAATTGAGCCCCCAGTTCTATAACCATCTGGCGATGGTTTTCAATCAATGCCTGCAACTTAGCTACTTCCGCTCGTGTTGGAAGTCAGCCAAAGTCATACCTATCCGGAAACCTGGGAAAGCCAATCAGCCTTCTCTCAGAAGTATCCAAGCTGTTTGAGAAAGCGATCCACCGTCGGCTTCTTTCATCTGCCGACGGGCTTAACATCTTGCTGGACGAATAATTTGGCTTCTGACGTGGTTAGTCGACAATTCACCAACTTAACCGAGTCATTAACATCCTCAGACGGAACAAGTCTGTTTCGAAATCACCTGCCATGCCACTTCTTGACATCGAGAAGGCCTTTGATAACGTGTGGCACGATGGCTTGGTGTACAAGCTAAAACGATACAATCTTCCCATCTTCCTGGTGAAGATAATTAAAAATTATCTGTCGGACAGGACATTCCGTGTTTCGCTGCAGGGTGCAGTTTCCGATGCACAGGAGATTTCCGCCGGTGTTCCGCAGGGAAGTATACTAGGTCAACTTCTGTTCAACCTATTCATCTCGGACATACCCCCGCTCCCTGAAAATGGATCTCTGTCGTTGTTCGCTGATGATACCGCAGTCGTCCACAATGGTAGGGTAATAAGAGCGCTTACAGCGAAACTGCAGCGAAGCCTGAATGTTTTGTCTGAATATTTCACCGAATGGAAGATCTGTATCAATGCGGCGAAGACCCAGGTCATCCTGTTTCCACACTCCAACTCCCCCAGACTTGTTCTGCCTGAGGATTGTAAAATAAGCCTAAACAACACAACAGTGGAATGGGCCAAATCAGCTGTCTATCTTGGCGTTATCATAGACAGCAAGCTTATTTTCAGGGAGCAGGTTGACAAAACGGTCACAAAGTGTAACGTTCTGTTGAAGCTACTGTACCCATTGATCAACAGAAGGTCTACATTATCCCTGAAAAACAAGCTTGCTGTCTACAAGCAAATCATACTTCCAGTCATCGAGTACGGCATGCCAATCTGGGAGAGCTGCGCAAAACACATCACCTGAAGCTTCAGCGTATTCAAAATAAGTTCCTCAGTTCCTCCTGATCCTGAACACCCTCCAAGGACAAGAACATCTGAGGTCCACCGTCTGGCCGAGATAAAAATGCTCGACGATCGCTTTAGTGAGTCTATCAATCGGTACAGGGCACGATGCCTGACATCGGATTACCAGATCATCCGGAATCTGGTTCCCCACTCCTAGGTTTTTCCAATTGTAGTTTTAGTTGTAGATTGGGTAGGTTATCATATTTTAAAACTAACAATGCCCCAAGGGCTGAACGAAAAATTTCATGTAAAACATAAACATTTCAAACACAACAAACACAAAAAAATTAAACAAAGCGGAAGAGCCCAATGGGCTGAAACACTTAAACTGTTAAAATAAGTATGACAAATGACAAATGAATTGGAAATATAAAACATGTTAACTAAAAAACTTAACTATCATTCGTTGTCCAGTTTGACTTCCTCGATAGCCTAAAAACGAGTGCTAGAACTTTGTCCCAACACATGCTCGAGAAGTATCGTGCGGTGTACCGCAAGCGGAAGCGTGAGATGGAGAAGAAAGAAGAAGAAGAAAGAGTGAGACTGAACCTAGCACTGGACCATTGTCTGTACTACTCGGACCATAAACAACAAACGACAAAATACCAAACGGCCCTTTTCAGGGCCACTTAAGGAGTTCTAAAGAGTTGAATTCAAGATTTCCATACACAGTATTAACACTCTTAAAACACCTAAAGACTAATATTATATGCTTTTCTTCCATGGAACAGAACCAACAACAACGACCACCCATTCGACTGTCTACCAAATCATCATCTGGTACTCGACAATTACCGGTTCTACTCGGATCACTCCAGGAACAGCGAATAACTGAATACCAAACGGCCCTTTTTAGGACCACTTCAAGAGTTATAAAGAGTTGACTATATTAATTTTCGTGGAAAACTAAAACTAATAACAGATGATTTGATGAGTCTTTAGACTGAACAAAATATAGTAGATATTTATTAATTCTATTACAATTCCTCCACATCAACAAGCAGTCCTACGTCGACTTTGCAGATATGCCACTGACATATCTCACCTTTTTGTTTTTTTTGTCGTTTCTTCTTTATTAGTGCTTCGCCCCGCACCCGGACGAGCTTTTCTGCATTGGATAGGGAACTTGTTGAGGCCATTTTGTATTATGGAAAATAAACCTTAGCTATATACACGCCAGGATTAAAAATGTCTAAACAAGGCATAAAATAGCATATTTTGACGTGTCTGCGTTGTTCAAAAGTGTACTGAGAAAAATTATATGGTTGTACCGACAATTAAATCATGGTAATAATAACCTTGGTCAAGGTTACAGGAACTATTCTGACATTATAGTGAATATTGAATCAACTATTTTGAATGGTAATTTTAACCATGATTATAGTAGGTTGTAAGTCATTATTTTGCCCTAGACACCCCATTCCCCAATAGTGGTAAAATTGACCATCAAACTTTTCTCTGTGTGAGCGAACAATACTAATAAAAAGAGTAGAATAGTTTTACCGTGGGTACACGGTAGAATGATTTAATCAAATTTAAGGGTAATATATATTTTGATTACCTTTTTTATCACCAGATGGTTCTGTTGGCAGCGTTACACGGGTCGCCTAACATGTGGATGTGGAAAAAGGAAGTGACTTATATTGTTAATAAAGTATATTTGATATAACTCAAACAAACATGTTCTGGGAAAATTGTAGAAATTTTAGATGAGGTGTTGATTGGACTATTAACTCTTTTAAAAGGATCATTCATAAATAATATGTGACCAGATATTGTCCTAAAGCAGGATGGAGCGCCGTGTCACACGTCCAATCGAACCCAACAATGGTTGAACGATAACATGAAGTTTTGGCCGAAGGATTTGTGGCCCCAAGCAGTCCAGATCTTAATTCGTTGGATTATTCGATTTGGGCATATGTTGAAGCACGAGCCTGCAAAGCATCACACCCTAGTGTGAAAACCCTGAGGTCAACCATAACACGCACATGGCAGTCAATGTCGGAGGACTACGTCCAAATGGCATGCTCTGGCTTCCTGCATCGGCTCGAGGATGTTATTAATGAAAATGGAGGACACACTGGATAAATTTGGATTAGAATATGACCACTTTCCCGAAGGAGCTTGGATCCTGCAGGGTCTCCCCAAGTGGCCAGTATGATCAGAAACTCTCAAAACGTCTTCTCATGACCTAGATTTGCAAAATCTTGAAATTTGATGTGTCGCAAGCCAGGTTTTGGCAACGATTTGAAAATGGCCTCTTTTCCGTAAAAAACTTGGATTCCGCAGGGCCTTTATGAGTGGCCAGTATGGTCAGATACCCTCAGAATTTCCTCCTAAGACAAAGTTTTGAAAAATCATGAAGTTTGATATGTCGCATGTCGGGTTTTGGATAAGATTTGAATATTGACACTTTCCCGGAGGAATTCGGATCCCGCAGGGCCTCCCCAAGTGACCAGTATGGCCATAAATTTTCAAAACGTCCTCTCATGACCTAGTTTTGCAAAATCCTGAAGTTTGATGTGTCGCAAGCCAGGTTTTTGGCAACGATTTGAATATGGCCACTTTTCCGGAGGAACTCGGATCCTGCAGGGCCTCTTTTAGAGGCCAGTATGGTCAGAAATCTTCAAAATGTTTTTTGATGACCTAGTTTTGCAAAATCATGAAGTTTGATATTCCACATGCCATGCTTTGCTATTAAAAATGTGTTGTCCATCGCCCCTAGACAGGTACTTACCCCAGTACTTCCACCTTGGAATCCGAAACTACGGAAATTTTCGGAATAACCAGTACAGAACCATAAACATGGGTATATTTGTGATCTATTGCAAAAAACCACAAGAAAATCCGATGGCCAACGATGGAGTATCATCAGTTTCAAAATTTGAAATCTTCTGTCTCAAAGGGGTTGGGGACGTACGTGATAAAAGGGCTTTATTAAGATAACTGAATTCGAAAATGTTAATATTATTGCTTGAATTAGTTGAAAATGGGATTTGAAAGAAATAGAACAAATTTTTGCATTTATTTTCTGCCGCACTCTGTAAATGCATCGCCTACTGGTTGGGACGCTGGAGAAGGCCCTTTAACGCGAGGTATGAACTCTTAAATTATTGTCGTCAAGCTAATAGTAGGCTTTCCAACAAAGCGTTATTTTCATGATGGTAATCAAAATGTCAGAAAGAATAAATCTATTAATAGGTATTTAATAATCTAATTTTAATAACAGCAGGAGTCAATTTTCAAACATTTGGGGAAGTTACTAATGATGTATGGAACTACTGCACGAACATTATTGATGAAAATTGATGATCCCTTTGAATAATGATAAATTGAAGTTATTTAATATTGAAGGAAAACTGATTTACATGAAAATAAAAATACATATTGCTTATTATATTCTTGACCCAGAGATAAACAGACACAAAACTCGGAAATCGTTCATCGAACATGAAAAGCAGCCAATTTTAATGTGTTGTTAGTTAGAAGTATGCACAGAAAAAAAAAGAATCTTAACAGGCGCGTAAAATTTCCCCACGTTTAATTCCAAGTCAAAGAAGGCGTAAGCAACGAAATTGTTTGCAATATTTCATGCGTCATACAACAATGTTTGCAATTTTACATAGATTCAGGTGTTAAGTAGCTTTAATTTACATGAAATATCCCATTATTTTCTAACAAATCTAGCATTCCCTCTATGTGCATTAGATAAAGTAGTAAATCTATGTTTATTTTTATCTGTGTGGCTGTTGCGCGCATGTTGATATAAATTTTGTTTTACATCAATATACTACCGCCATTTTTTGCCATCACAGTGTGTTTCACTTATTTCGATTGTCTTTATAAACGATGTTTAGCAGTAGGAGATGTTCCATGGTTTGTGTCTATGTTTTAACCATTTTTACACTCTAGAATACATATAACTGCTATTATTCCGAAATAGATTGCATTTCTTTGACTTTTTGCTATTCTCAATAAAATAAAAGTATATTTTGAATGTAACATATTATTTAATAGAGTAAGTAATCTAATCAACTTTTTAATAGAAGTTTCACCCAGGGAAGCACTTGGTCTTTTGAAATACCAATGTATTTCGGTATTGATTTTAACTCCAGCATCAATGAAAACAGGCGGCATTTTCAAACCGTTGGACGCCACCAAGCCAAACATCATGACATCAGCCGGATGTTTGGTTTGAAATTTGAATTTCATTTTTTCCGGAACGTTCTCCATTTGAACAGCCACAGCATCGATGCTGAAAAGCTTTTCGTCGGAGAACAGGATTATTATTTTTTACTTCTTCAACAAGGAAAGCAATCTCTTGGAACGAGTCACTCGTAGTTCCTTGACCCGGTCCGTAATCAAGTGGCGTTTCACTCTGGCTCTCGAAGATGCATGCAGGTCTTCTTTGATGATTCTCCGCATGGATTTCTCCGAAATATTGGCTTCCTTTGCGAGTTTTCTTATGGAACGCAGGGATGCGAGCCATTTTTACACGGACCGATTTGATTACGTTCGGCGTGCGTGCAAAGCGCGGACGTCCGCTTCCCGGCTTCCGCTGCTTAGGACCAGGGACCTGCAGGGACTTTTTTATGCGGTAAAGGAAACTTCACACAGCACAAGAGAAAAATTCAATTAAACAAACTCATTGATTGGCAAACCAATTTGGTCTTCCTGAAAAAGACGGATTTAGTTGAGAAACATGGTTCGCGATTGAACTTGGGCTTTCCTCATGGTCTTCTTGGTTTATGAAGAATCTTTCCCAGGTTTTTGGATGGGGATGCCTTTGACTGACTTCCAACACGAAGGGAAGTAGTCAAGTCGGAGGCATTGGTTGAAGTCCAACGCCAGATGGTTATAGAACTGGGGGCTCAATTGCTTGATCTCCGAGTTCATGATATTACTAAATCAAAAATGTGAAGGTTTTTCCTTTATATATCACTCATGGATGCCTAAGAGACAGCCCTTACATAAATAAAAAGTCTGTATATTTCGTAAATTTTCTCTGAAAAATAGACATTTTAAACCCACACCCTGTATTTACGTTCTTTTCAATAGATTTTTGTTAAAAATCAATCAATTTCTATATTAAAACTGATGCGTGCAAAAATTTCAGACACACAGATAAAAAGAAACATTGAATTTTCTGCGTTTCTAATGCACATAAAGGGAATGCTAGATTTGGCAGAAATGATGGGATATTTTATGTAAATTTAAGCCAGATAACGCCTAAATCAAGACTGTTGTATGAAAGATTGCAAACATTGTTGTATGGTGCATCAAGAACAACAACCAATTGCGATGTTTACGCCTCCTTTGGCTTGGAATTAAACGAGGGGAAATTTTACGCGCTTGTTAAAATTATTTATTTTTTTCTGTGTAGATTAGTGCAAAAATCTAGAAAATCAGTCATGATATGAATTAGTTATTAACGCTCAAAAACTAAGCATATTTCGTGACGCTCCGAATTTTCGTACTCACAGCTTGTAAACAATATTGAAAACAAAGACGTAGTCCTACGTCAAAAAAATAAACATTGAGAATGTATGTTGGTTCCAAGCACCATTTTTTCTCTGGGTAATGGCATCTCGGGCGGTCAATCATGCTCATGCTCATCCTTATGCTCACTTTATGGTCATAGTTGTTTAAGTTCTGAATAACAGTGTTAAAGAAATTTAGGGAATATTTTACTGGCTATTGATGATTGAGTGGGCTCAAATTCGGTTCCTATGGTCATGATCCCAGTTTACCACCGATTATTGGTGTTTTACTTGAGATCGATTACGTTGCATACCTGTAAAGAGACGAAAAAAATTAGTAATTATATTGATAATTAAAGATTTCAATTCAGATTTAGAGAAAGGCCAGATCAGACCGCATCGGTTTCTATTTTCATCGTCCACCCCTTTTTGACAATAAGGTTACACAGATAAAAAGATATATTGAATTTTCTGCGTGCACATAAAGGGAATGCTAGATTTGGCAGAGAACAATGGGATATTTTATGTAAATTTAAGCCCCATCACGCTAATCAAGCCTGTTGTAAAGAAGATTGCAAACATTGTTGTAAAGCGCATCAAAGACTAGAACGTGCTTGTTAAAATTAATTATTTTTGACGTAGACTACGTCTTACGGCAAGGGTAGGGTGTCAAATGAAAATCTAAAATTTTGCGACCGTCACGAAAAACCGTACGTTTTGTACGCGAATAACTCAAATAATCCACAATAGATTTACATGATTTCTTCTTCAATCGGTCGGAAATTTTACCGCGCTCCAATTCAATTGTCAAACATTTTTCTCAATCAATAGTAAACTATTGAAAATAACGCAAATATAAGGTGATGTCTTATAATGTCATTTTGCAGAGTAAATTTACCAAATTTCCTATCACAGATTTCATATCGAAGCAAGGAACGTCTTGCATCATCTTCTTCTTCTTTGTGTTAGAGAGAGACTTTAACCAATCATGTCATTCGTCTCTCCATGTACGTCTCGCAAGCAGCTGAGAACGGCAAACGCACACTTAGGAAAATTTTGCCTCAGTCGTTTGGCAGCATTGAAGCTGTGCGGTGGGAGCGCAGGGAGCTGGTCGCAGGGAGCTGGTCGCTGGGAGCTGGTTGCTGGGAGTCGGTCGCTGGGAGCTGGTCGCAGGGAGTTGCTTCAAGGCTCCACCAAACTGCAGCGTTTTCGAAGTCGCGGCGAAACAATCGCCACGAAGAGGTAATATGGCGGCATGCACAAAAACCGACGCGATTGTGCGCCCTCATAATCCGCCATTTTGCCTCATCGCGACGATCGCTGTTTGGGAGAGCCCTTACCCCCACCAGCTGCTACGTGGCCATCAGCTGCCTCTGCACCAGCTCCGCTGCCGTACAAATGAAGGCTCCACCAAACTGCAGCAATTTTTTGCCACCGCGGCAGTGAAGAATCGCCGCTGTGAGATTACATGGCAGCTTGTGGGAGCGCACAAACCGACGCGATGCGTTTTTAAATCGCGTTGGTTTGTGCGCTCCCATAAGCCGCCATGTAATCTCACAGCGGTGATTTTTCCACCGCGATTTCGCTGCCGCGGTGGCAAAAAATTGCTGCAGATTGGTGGAGCCTTCATTTGTACGGCAGCGGAGCTGGTGCAGAGGCAGCTGATGGCCACGTAGCAGCTGGTGGTGGTAAGTAACAAGGCTCTCCCAAACAGCGATCTGAGGCAAAATGGCGGATTATGAGGGCGCACAATCGCGTCGGTTTTGTGCATGCCACCATCTTACCTCTTCGTGGCGATTGTTTCGCCGCGACTTCGAAAACGCTGCTGTTTGGGGGAAAGCGTCCTTGGGGGCGAGCAGCAGTAAGCAGTAGGTGGAAATAATCTGTCCTTTTGAGGACAATAAATTCTAATAAAAGAGTTGTTTATTCAAGAATGAACTAATCTTAAATTAAGTTCGGTGCCGTCGGTAAAAATTTCATCCAGCTGGTTGGCGCTATCCATTAATGATAATCTGTCCTTTTGAGGACAATCAATTGAATCAAAAGAGTTGTTTATAAAAGAATTAAACTTTTATTTCGTTGGGTTTGTGCGCCTAATATGGTGCCAATTCGTTCGCCACAACTGCAAAAACGCCTGCATGGAGGGCGAGCTGGCGGGAAAATTTTGGCTGGTTGGCGCAACCCGCGATGAATCAATAAATCAATAAATGCTACCAAATACAAATCCATCTTTGCTACTGTCAATTTAATATTCTCAGCTTGAGAGTTTGTTTGATTGGGATTTTCGTTTTAAATTGTCGATTGACAGCCAGTGGTATTGGCAAAACTTGTTTTCCCTTCGTCGCATAACTTAAACCACACAAATTCCCTATCGCGGACACCATTTTCGATGTCGAACGTGATATTCCAAACCAACATTCTCTGTAAATTCCAATTAGTAGTGTGTTCGACTAGTAGGTTCGACTTTACAAATTGCATGTCATCATTGGGCTCCCTGTCTTATTACATTTCAACATATTATTGATTGTATTCTGGTGATGACATGCGCAGCATGCTTTTACTGCATATGAACCTTCACATGATATCGATACAACTAATGCGCTGAATATGTTTTAATGTGTGATTATTTTATCAGGTGTTTATTTTATATTCATAAGAATTTATCATATATTAACCAACCTTTTTTCCCATACTCATTGCAAAGAATAATGATGTTTTTAAAACTCACTCTCTTTCTTCTGCGAGATCTAATATATTTATATATATTTCGATTTCCTGAAAGTTTTAGCCATAATGGATTCACTAATTTACCTGACTTCACATAGAAACATGAATAATAATTTCACAAAAAAAACATAAACCATATTTTAGGTACGAATTTAACCTTATATTTCCAACTTTGGCCTTATGTATTCATCACATAGTAAAATGTAGAATATAAAAGTTTTCAATGGAAAAGTAAGAGTGATCGCTTGTGTATTTTTCGAAGGGCTTATTCATACCAACACCTTTATAACTAAATGAATATAGTGGGAATTTTAATGTTTTGAAATGGAATGGCCGATTGATCACATGAGAAAGTCATTTAGATGTTATCAAGAAGTTTTTTATTCCGTATAGTATACCGAATATAGCCGAATGCCGGAGCGATGAAATAAACAAACTTTACTAAAATTCGTCCGAATAAGTATCCTTAATGATATCCATATCCATCGAAAGTTTTCGACTCAATAATGTTTGTTGGTGACTTTTCATGGTCCAGTACAGCAAACGCCTTGTTAAGCATGTCTTAGCAAAGGTATAACTAGTTGAATATCGTTTCTAGCTAAATTATTGTGTGAGTTATAGTTAAAACTGTAATCGTGCGCTACATAATCGACTGAGTCAAGGGACATGTACCCTATAAAATTGTATATAACCTTACAACAACTGCAAGATAATTTTTGTTATTTTCTGTTTGATAAAACTTCCTGAACTTTGAACATTATTAGAGATGCTTTCTCACCTGAAAATGTAGCAATTGATTATGGTGTTTTCATAGCAATCACTAAACCTGTCGGATATGTTCTGATAACGAATTTTATCGTTATTTGAATTCTAGAGTATTTCAATGTTTATTATTACCCTTGAAATCCAGAATTGCTAAAATTGCATAAATTGCAAATCTTTGATTCTTTGAAGTTGAATTATGCAAAGGCATACTACAAGTCAGATTGTATACAAATGATCCGATTGGTATGGTATTTAAATGGTGAATGTTGAAAAGGAGACAAGGCATAAGTCAAAACATATGTTTGTATGTACGTATTATAGAATTTCCACCGCTGCCTGTCGTTACTGAAATACCCCAAACGATACAAAGCATTGTTGATGGTTCCGGAGATGGTGTGAATTCCATGATGCAGGTCATTCAGGCACAGTATGACATACGAATAAACATTTAGTAATGTTAAGCGATTATGATCATAAGAATGAGCAAAACTATCATTAATTTAATAATTTTATATTCCCTAACAGATCCTCAACTATCTTCTAGGCCTTTAAGATAGTCCATCGTAAAACTTGCAACCGTGGCTGTGGCATCATTTAAACCAAAAGGCCTTTTTCAGGGCCACGAAAGAGTTATAAAGAGTGTACAAGAGAATTTTCCCACGAACTGACTTCGTAAACCAAACTGCCCTTTTCAGGGCCACCAAATAATATCTCATCGCTTTTAACGCTAATAACCCGAGAAGAGTTTGAGATCCAATTGAAAACTCAACATGATGTTGTGAAATTGCCCATTATGATTACTCAGGTTGCAATCGTTTTGATCGTTTTAACGGTTTAAAAGATCAAAATGTATAGCAAAAATGTATTCCTGTGACACCAAATTTAAAACTGATCCTGCTATCACTGAGAGCATATTGAAAACTCAATTTGCTGTAAATTTTTCCTGTTGATAGCAAAATGAGTATTCTAGTTGATAATCTGTACAGATAATGAAAGCAAAGCGACCTTTCTCAAAGAAAAGTGAACGCAAGATTACAGCAAGATACAAACTAAATGTGATATCAAATTTGACAATAGTGAAGTAATATCAAATTTAGATATTAATTTGATGTTGATATCAAAATAAAGTTTCGAAATGCTATCATTATGATGTTAGACTTTACTCGGGAATAGCCACACAGAATTTCCCTGACATTATAATGCATCACTTGGTTTAACGTAGTCTACGTCAACCGGTCGTGTCTTGTACGCAACCCCACTGATTTTTTTTCTGTGTATCAGAGGCAGGTTTCACTGCAGTTTTTCAAACTACACTAAATCCGCCATATTTTAGATCTGGTTTGATTTGTATTAAAAGTAGATGTTACGTTGATATAATAATATTTTATTTCCAGTTCGCATGAAGCAAAACTCTGTAAGTATCTACTACCTACTTGGTAGATCATTAGTAAGATTCCCTGGATGAAAAGCTTCAGGGTCGACACGCTTACCGAATGCAAGTCGCGGGGCAGGGAATACACAAAACACAAGCACTGCACTTTATCAAATAGTCGGTTTATTCAGTTCTTCCTGCTTTAATTCTCCCTTATTACTTTCTCTTACACTTCTTAAATTTCCCACTTTCTTACAGTCTATCTAATATTGTGTGCGTTCCGTTATCCTGGAAGGCGATGTGAAAATCCTACGCGCGCTTACTTGTTTGAACGGGGTAGCGATGGTGATCACCTGGGTCCACGTTCTGGACAACCCACAAGCGTGGTACGTGCTTGGGTGCCGGTAGTGGCCGTTACTAATTGGGGAATCGTGTATCCGGAACTTCACACTAGAGACAACGGGACTCTGTAGGTTAAATGGTTGTCTTTTAGGACCTTTTAGTTACCCTCAATGGCTGTTGTGCGGTTTTACCTGTTGTCCGCTTTGTCCTCTTTGTCCGTCGCTCACGTCCTCTCTTTCACTGTCGTAATTATTTATTGTATCATTAGACTTCCAAACTAGGAACTTTTTGTTGGGCTAACTATTTAAGACCGTTTAGCATGATGGTCTTTCGATAAGTGATCGAATCTTTCAACGCCCAGTGGATCATTGACTGCTGGCCAATGACCAGAGCCGTTCGCTAATTTTCGTCATCTTTCATGGCTGTTATCATCCATTCAAAATGGCCATGCCTACCGCCACCCCTAATGGACTCCCAATAGGCGGTTGTTCGACCATCTGGTGGCGGGTTTAGTAAGCTATGGGGAAGTGGATGGCTGCGTTCTATCGTTAGCACTTCTTGCTTTGCCTACCCGGGAGTTTGCTTATATCAGTAAATTGTGCACCCTCACAACCCCTACCTGCCATTGTTATTCAACCGGGTGGAAATAACGTGAAAATTTGAAGGCTTATATCTTAAATCTTAAATACTCGCCAGTTAGACGCGGCCACTTACAACTGTTTTACAAGTTCACTTATAACAAAAAACCTGTCCACGACACCTTAATAATAGCAGCAAAAAAAAAATTGACACATAATTTAACAAAACCGATTGTTTTTTTTACAATAAAAGAGTCATATCTACATTAAAAGCAGTTGATAAAGATGTTAATTCTCCTTTCTGTAATATTCTCCAACTTTCTGTGGTGCACCCGCCATCAGATTTCATATGGTATCCTCAGATACGCCCGCCGTGACCATTTGCCATCTTCTCTTGAAATCTTGGGTACCATTGGGTTGTTTTAAGTTTCGAAGAGTTTCCACTCAACTAGAGCCCAGCATTTCTCTATTGCCCGAAGTTCTGAACAATTTAATGGATTGGCTGTTTTTGGCACGTATTTGACCTCTTGTACCTTATACCATTTCAGGACGGATTTCGCAAAGTGACAAGAGCCTGGATCAGGGGAAAAACAGAGCTGGAGAGTCGGGGCTTCTGATGAACGCTAGCAACCACTTTTGCCGCAATTCCTTCTGGAAAACATTATTGAAAGTGCTGGTGGAGACGAAACTTTTAGATTTTCAACCACAACTACATATTCCAAGTCAAATACTTCTTAGGGAATTCCGACACCTTCTATATCCGGAAATGCTCGGCAACGGTGTATGTAAAAATTAAGTTTTGACAAAAGTTCTGCTGAATCAACGCGCCGCGAAACAATGTCATTTACGAATGATACTAATGCAATTTCACGGCGCTATTTTAATGATTGGATGCTGATGAGCATGCAGCGGGCTTCATAAGATGGAAGCGGAAACTTTGTCCAACTCAATTTACGAAGTGCATACAGTAAAAGTTGCTTCTGTACCAATTCTAGTCGTTCTTCATGGGTGACTGAAAATGGTGACCAAACTACGCTACAATATTCCAGTATTGACCTCACATATGCAATGTACAATGTTTTTATTGTTTACGGATCATGAAAATTGTAACAAAAACGTTTTATAAATCCAAGCATATTATTTGCTTTGTTAATGATAGTATTGTAATGTTCAATAGAGGAAATGTCATTTACAAACAAAATGAATAAAAGGGGACCTAAGTGAGAGCCTTGGGGGACTCCAGAAGTGACCTTAATAGGATTTGATTTCTTCCCTTTGAATCTAACTATTTGTTGACGGTTAGTAAGATAGGATTCGAGCCATCTGAGGATTCCTGCCTCAATTCCCATTTTCCGCAATTTGAATAGAAGCATGGGTATGTCAATGTGATCAAAAGCCTTGCTGAAGTCTGCATAAAGAGCTTCTACATGGTTGCCATTGTCCATTGCTATCAGTGAGTAGTTGACGAATTCCAATAAATTTGTGTTAAATTCGTCCTTTGATGAATCCATGTTGCTTGTTAGTCATTCTGTTTTTGATTTGAGAAAACAATTTTTCATTGATAATTGCTTCAAAAAGTTTAGGAATGCAGGAAATAATGGCAATTCCACGATAGTTACAAATGTACGATTTTTTTTATAAAAATAGATTATAGAGAGGAACTTTTTCAAAGTTTGGGAAAGATCCCTGATTCCAGTGACATATTAAAAAGCTAAAATTAAGGTGCTGTAAGTTCTAATGCTAAGTTCTTCATAAATACGGGTGGTATTCCACCTTTTTTTTTTTTTTTTTTTTTGTTGGGGCGTAAATCCACTGCGTCCACTGAGTTGAACTTTTGTGGTATACCCCTGTTTACTATTCTAATTCGCATCTAAAAGCTAGATCACCATTTGTCAAGTGACCAGCCTAAGACGCGTCTCCCAGTCCGGCAAAATTGAGTTTATAAAACCCACCACCTTCCCAGGAATTGCAATCCAAATTTCTTCAGGTTGCATATAGCCACTGTACAGAAATTTAAGTCTGCTCTTGTACACAGCATCACAACTGCAAAGCAGATGTTCCGAGGTTTCACGTTCCATGTTACAGAAACGACAGATATCATTCTGAACCTGGCCAATGTTTTTCAAATGATATCTACTCGGGCAATGTCTGGTAACTAAGCCAGTATAGGTACATAGAACTCTCTTATTGAGCTTCAGAAGCTTTTTACTAATTGCAACATTTGGAATTATAAACCTTTTCGCTTGAGAACACTTTGTGGTGACCAACCAATTGGTCATCACCCTTTGCTCTTCCCAAGATTTTAATTCCATTTTTATGGCACAGTATGATAAACCGCAGAATGGTTCTGGGTCAATAAACTGTGCATTTGAACCTTGTTTAGCAAGCTCATCTGCCCTTTCATTGCCTTCAATGCCACAGTGTATTCCACCTTTGGAAACGTCTTATTTATTCAAACCTTCCAAAATGTCTTGAAATTTGACTTGACTAACACCAATGTCCCTTGAAAATTCTGGTTCATCAAACCTGGTATAGATTTCTTGGAAGAACGTTGCAAATAGATTGCAAATTTCTTCCGCGTTATCACCAACATTTGAGTTAAGATGCATTCTAGATCGGAAATTGTCAGATTTCAACTAAATTTTAACATAATTGAAGATTTTTTTTGGACAAGACTTAATTTCAATTTCGTTTTTAGAGTTATGCTCATCATATGCATTACTAATAGCTAGATTCAGTTCATCGCAAACCTTCAAATAGTATGTCAGATTATTACTGCTACCATCCCTTTTATGCATTTTGTGGGCCTTTTGCTTCCGATTTTTCATTTTTTTTATTTCTTTATTATACCAAACTGGGTGGTTCGAATTACCTTGTCGCCTAATTTATTTGAGTGATACTTGTTCAACTACTATTTCAAACAATAATTTATAGAAAACCTCAACAGAAGTTCCAACATTTGCTTCATTCTTAAAAATCGTTTGCCAATCAATTCCGTTAAGTTTGTGTCTTATGACATCATAATTTGCTAAATGATATTGAAAGACCTCCTCATATTCATAGTCGTTGGGTTTTTCGTATTCATGAGCAAATAAGGAAAACTCAATTGCTGTATGAAAAGCTTCATTTTCCATAATGGAAATATAGATTTACTTACACCAACGTCTTCCTGAATATTTGTCAATAAAAAATCTAAATAGCAAATTTTGTTGGTTAATTTGATTGATTTGATTTTGTCGAAAATAAGCTGCAATGTTTCCTTCTCCCCAACGACTGGTAGTAAGATGCACTCGTTTTCATTGTCTAGAATGAAGTCAGCACTACGTTGATTAAAATCACCGTATATGTGAACTTTCACTTCTGGGGAAAGTTCAGACATAATTTCATCAGCAATTTGAAAAAATGGTCATATGCTCCTTTGCGAGCGTTATTAGGGGGAAAATGCACTGTGGCAAATACATGTATTTCACCTGCCATGTGTACTTTCACCCATACATGTTCGAATTCCTTAACTGTAGATGTATCAATGATTTCTGAATTAAATTTGGTAGAAATAGCAACTAAAACACCCCCACCGAACTTTTTCCCAGAAATTTCCAAATTGCGATCATTTCTAAAAACATTATAAGCATTTCCAAAAACTTCCAACTTCGCATTGCGGTGTAAAACCCCAGACCCCTGAAAGCCGTTTGTGGTCTTCGAGTACTTATGTTTCGATTAAGATACAAGAATATGTTTGCAAAAAATTGGTGTAAAGCCCCTCAGCACACCTTCTGGGTAAAATATTGTTGATCATAACGATTGGGCACCCTTTTCACTATGTACGCCTTCAGCCCTTGCTTTTGACCTTCCAAATTTGCTAGCCACATTTCGCATAGAAAGATTGGGATTTTTCTCAATAAGGACTACCACCTTCTTGTTCATTTGTCGGGAGCATACTTTTCCTTTGTTCCTCTTTCAACCTTCCAATTCACAGTCAAGTGCTGGTCAAATGATTTGCCAACACAAAGCACGGTTCTGTTCGGTAGTTTCAGTTTCTTGGCAAGATCCCGTTTCGATATTTTGGATTTTGGTAGCGTTCGTACAAAATATGTTCCACACTTCCACTTGTTGTTCCACTGAAAATTTCAGCTGTCATATAAATGAAACGTTTCAGGATCCAAGAAAATCTACACTGCAGGGTGGCCACAGACTTGGGCAAATGTGGGAAATGTGGGAATCCCAAATCATCGGGAAATATGCGGGAAAAAGTCTGGAATTTCAAAATCCAACGGGCATTTTCGTCATATGGAAGAAACCGTACTCACACTTTTCTCAAATGATTTCAGTAGCGTTTTTGTCATCTACTCGGTCCAACAATTTCGTCAACGGAATGAAACAGTGTTTTTCTGCAAATCCAGTATTGCTGAAAAAGATACCTCAGTGCTCTATGCATGGCCCAGCTGTAAACTGGAACGCGCTCAAAGAATTGACTGAGAAAATCAGGAATCTGCAAGCCAGCCCTGGTTTTGAAGTCTTCAACATATTTTCTGCTGGCTTTGTTCAGTCTGTTCAAAAATGCACCACATAGAATATCTGACTAAACGGCAGTGACAGGATAAGTTTCGCACATGACTTACTTTTGTTTTTATTTTACTTTACTGGTACTGATCCTGGGAGGTGATCCTTTTGACTGAAGCATCGTTATTGTATGCATTACTGGAATACTAGTACGAGGATTAACTTTGCATATTTTTTAACAATATTTTCTTCTTTTTATATGCTACATGAGTTCAGAGGTGGTAACACTGCTGTCATTTTTGTCACCTCAGTGGCCAGAAACCTATTGTGCCAGAAATGACAAAGACACGAAATGCATCAGACATTTTTTATTAACGAATGCTTTTCAAAAAATTCACAGAATAACAAGCAGGAAGAAATAAAATGATAGTCATCCAAACTTCAAACGAAGCTTTCCGTCGGTATTCCAGCGCTGAATATTAGCGAATAATAGCGCCGAAAGGAATCATAAAGCTCAGATATCATTAATTGAAATATAATTGACGGAGAGCAATCTTCTGCCAGAATTTAATGTGGAAATCTGCCACCAAGAAAACGAGAGAATTTGCAAAAACCACCCGACAAAGACGTTTTGACATTCCGCAACGACTGTCGATATTTTTACTGTGTTTTTTTTATGAAGCTACTCAACAAATCTCCATCAACATACGCTCTAAGGGAAGGTCCATTAATTATGTCACGCAGTAAGGGGGGAGGGGCGGTTTGAGAAAACGTGACGAATCATTCAAAAAAATATGGTGGTCCATACAAAAAATGTGACAAGGGGGGGTTTAAAAAGTCAATTTTTGCGTGACGTAGTTAATGGACGTTCCCTAATGCGTAACGTCATCTGCATTAACGCTGATATTACAACTCACTTCACGCTAAAAAGCGTCTGGAGCTGTGTCTGGAAACATTCTGCAGTTGCTCATAAAGTGAAAGAAGAATTGAGCAGCTGTGCTAAATGCCGTCTTCAAAGACGTTGCTTGCCAGATTCCAAAGAAATGGTCAGCGTTTGAACAAATTTTGGCTAAAACTGATTGGTCATATCAAGCAGGAGCTGCTAAATTTGATGTTTTGAAAGAAGCACATCCTGTCAAACGAAGAGCAACGTAAGAACTAGGACTTTCAATACATGAAAAGTGTCTGGAGGTGAACGAAATGGAAACGAATTTGGTAGCTCAGATAATTGTCTATAAACCGTCAACGACGTTGAAATCATCAATTCCTTGGGATCTATTCATAAACCACATAGACTTTATCTTGGGGGGTGGGGGTGGTGCCGCGGAGGTTATGACCAAAGTCTACGCTCCATGCAAAATTTTAAAAAATTGTTTGGAGAAAAGTCTACGAGGGAGGAGGGTTTGCAAAATGAGAAACCAAAGCATAAATACGCAGGAAGCCCGATTTGCGGCTGCTATTGGTCGTTTTGCCTAGATGAAACAAGTCAAAATTTCAAGTAGAACAATTTCTCAGAAAAATTCAAATATCTATTAATCCAATTTTTATTTACTCATTTTCCTAGTCGGTAAAATTAGGCAAAATTACGGGAAAAATTCGGGAAAAATGCGGGAATTTTTAAATTAAGATTGTGTGGCCTCCCTGACACTAAAAGAAAAGTGTCTGAAATTTAACGTGGACAGGCATCAATTAAAGGATTTGGGTTCATTATTCAATCACTACACATTGATTTGGTTTTTGTGATCTGCTCTAATCTATAATGAGAAACTTTTTTTTCGATTTTTTGGTTAATCTTGAGCCACAAATCCCTGGAATACGCAATCAAATCTATCCGTAGATGAGCACTGATTTGACCCAATAAGATAAATCTCAAGCATTAACCACATAATTCATTGTGACGCAATCCACTTTCGGCTTCCACGGAATGCATTATCATCTACATAATCTAATCAAACAATTGCCATCGCCTTCAAAGTGTCAATCGTGCCATCAAATTACGGCCGCGTGTCGTCTTTGTCGATTGGCCACTAGTGCGAAGCCCATAGCTCCGATGATAGTCAGCCTTGATTTCCATATTTATTACCAGCAATTAATAATTGATTATCGAGCCCCTCGCTTTATCTCTAGGTGGCTTGTCCACATTAGCAATTCTATTCGTGCCTCGCGTTATTCCAAATCAAATAATCAAACCACCGTTCCAATCTCATCTCGCTTCCCGGGATCCTATCAGAAGTCAATAATCACCGGTTCACATTTTAATTAATCTAATTTATTATATATATAATACAAAGCTAATTGTTAATTAATACAACGACGTGGGCGAGTGACGACAGCACTTCAGTATAATGCCTTCCCGTGTGTTTGCTACTTCACTGTCATTCCCTCGCGTGCACTCGCGATCATCATCATCATCCCCCTTAAAGTTTGACACCACCAAGAAAGCTCACAAACAGACGCCAACGCCGACGAGAGTGGAAGACAAGTCCTAAATTTATGCATGCTCTGTCACCCAGCCGAAACAAAAGCTCATCCCTCATAGAACACAATGCCCGACGACAATGAAGCGCAACAATGAGGACATCACCTTCGTGCACAGTCTTCGTCAGAACCAACGGTGATGGATCGGATGTGCAGAATTGTGAATGAGCCCATAAATTGTAAATTTGTCACATAATAATTCAATTCGACCCATTTATAAATCACAACCCACAGGCGTTTTCCCGCAAAATACCTTGCTAATTCCTTTGGCTTTGCATGACTAAGTAATCGAGCGGCGGGATGTAAAGTGCTGTGCAAGTTTCATTCGGGAACCGTTGCCGAGGGGGTTGCGCGGAAGTTGATTGTTTTAGCGTGGAATTCCATGCTTGGTGGTTGAGGAAGCAATGCTTCAGAAATGGTTTTCTGAAGAAACGATTTGACAATCGACTTAACTGAAAAATGTGAGAAGATGTGTTTAGTGTGTAATTTTTTTTCTTCTCATAACTTTTATACAGATGACTTAACCCATCTTGGATGAGACCAACCGAGTTCACTTTTTGAAGCAACCATCCACTTCAAATCAATTGAAATGCATTTACCAATTTCGAACCCTTGAACGTCCTTCTACACCAATAACCTAAAATTTACACCGAACCGATTCCACTTTGTATAATAGAACCTATCCGCATGCAAACAAATGAAATTCAATTCTCAAAGTGGGGAAAATGTTCAAACTCCTCCACAATCCCTGGCTTCACCATCAGAAAAGACTGGCACAGAATTATTGAAGTTTAAAATCCCTCCGCCTTAAACATTATTTTCCTTAGAAGAGATCATGTACTTTTCTGCTATAAATGCTGGGATTGGTATAAATTTACAGAATATATCAGGTAAATTTAAGCAAGATATCATACCCAAATCAGGTATGTTGCATGCAAGATTGTTAACAATACCTTTTTTACCCTCACTTTGGCATGAAAATGACATGACGTTAAAAACCAAGGCTAACTAGTCCAAAAATTTCATCCTCCCATATAAATCTGACCCAGTCTAACCACCCCAAGTGCACCCATCGAAGAGGAAACCCACAAAGTAACAATCTCCAAAGTGAATTGATGCTTATCGATTTGTTTAATGAAAATCTTGACCTCACTTCTTATCTCAGGGTGCGCTCGTTGCCTGAATAAGAGAGGGGGGGGGGGGTGCGGCGCGGGTGGATGTTTGATCTTTCGCTTTGAGCCGTCCGTCCGTTGTTTGTCGGTCGGTGTGGTGCCAAATGGGTAAGTCTCACTTTTCATCGAACGGGAGGAGACGTTCCGAACTGGAGCGAGAAATGGAGGGCCCTACAAGCATCTGCAATCAAGTAAACTTTCTCTCCGATTTCTTCGTCTTCGAATTTCTTACGAACAGCACAAAAAAAAACTCGCTTCTATTTTCATGGACTCATTTTTCTCAGAATCCACAATTCACTCCGCCCGAAGGCTTCGCATCCCCTCCAGCGGAGGACGTGAGGGTCGGCAAGCACATAATTAAAAAATTTCCGGCTCGTTGAAATGCAGACAGCGACCGTCGTGGGTAGACCTTTGCCTTCTTCCCCCGTGCCATTCGGAATGTAATTCCATTCGGCAAGAACCGCTGGGCCTGGATTCGCGGAACAAACAACAGTTTTCAATGGGTGTGGAAGATTTGTGCACTCATTAAGGGTTGCTGCGATGAAAGGAACGAAAATGTTATTTTTCTTCCAGGCGGTTTCTTCACTTGCTTAAGTGTGGGTTTGCTGTATTTGGATTGGGGAGGAGAAGGCAACGTGGTTTTTGTTAAGCAATTCCACGGCAGTCGACCAAGGGATCAGACACGGGCTTTTTTTAAATTTGAATGGCCTCTTGACATAGATTACTTTATGCCATTCAAATGTTTTGGTTTGATAGGCGAGAATCTTGTGAATGGAAGACCAGAATTTGCTACTAGCATAACGTAATAACTTTTACAAACGAAATCAATCTAGTTGTGTTGCTTTGGGTCAAGAGGTTTCTGATTGTCTGAAAGTGCACAGATACACGGTTTTTTAGCAGTTCAATATGATAATTTTACCATTACAGTAGAGGATGGAACGGCTAAAAAATTGGGAAACATGATTGAATGCACGCTGGTAATGTTATTAAAGGTTGTCCACGTTAAAATTGCGACACACAAAGCGAATCGTGACAACCGCATACTACCTGGCAACTGAATGTCTTCAGAGATTGGCTGTAGCTGGAGAAGCATTGCATCCTGTGGCTGCGAAGGTTGTTTGAAAACAAAAATCTAATTTGTTAACCTGAACCGACAGCTTGGAAGAAAGGAAAGCACTCATCATTGAACTTATATCGCTGACTAAAGGGTGATACGGTCAAAATTTGGTCAAGGGAAAACGCGTGTAAATCGGTGAAATCGTTTATTTAAAAAATCAAATTAAATTTCTTTTTCAAGTTCAATTAGTATAAAATTCAGGAAAAATATTCAGTTAGGCTTCCGCTTTTCCAAATCCGAATTGCCGGGCCTTACGCTTGACCCCTGCCAGCAGATTTTGTACAGCCACCTTGTCCACCTTCTTCGCCGCAGAAAGCCAGTTTGCCTTGAACTGCTGCTCGTCCTTAGCAGTTTTTTGGTCTTCTTTAGGTTCCGCTTGACAATAGCCCAGTATTTCTCAATTGGGCGGAGCTCTGGCGTGTTGGGAGGGTTTTGTCCTTGGGAACCACCTGCACGTTGTTAGCGGCGTACCACTCCATGGCCTTTTACCGTAATGGCAAGATGCCAAATCCAGCCAAACAGTACGGAACAACCCTGTTTCTTCAGGAAAGGCAGCAGACGTTTATTCAAACACTCTTTCACGTAAATTTCTTGGTTGACAGTCCCGGAAGCTATGAAAATGCTGCTTTTCAAGCCACAGGTACAGATGGCTCGCCAAACCAGATATTTCTTTGCGAACTTTGACAGTTTCATGTGCTTGAAAATATCTGCTACCTTTCCCTTCCTTTTGCCGTATAAAACTCCTGTCCCGGAAGCTGCTTGTAGTCGGCTTTGACGTAGGTTTCGTCGTCCATTACCACGCAGTCAAACTTCGTCAGCATCGTCGTGTACAGCCTCCGGGATCGCGCTTGGCCGTCGTATTTTGTTTATCATCGCGATTTGGAGTCACTACCTTCTTGTAAGTCGATAGTCCGGCTCGTTTTTGGCTCGATGCACGGTTGTAGACGATACACCCAGCTTATTTGCGGCATCTCGGAGAGATAGGTTAGGGTTTCGCTTGAAACTACCGGCAACTCTCTTTGTCGTCTCAGCGGCTTCCGGTTTTCGATTTCCCCCCGATCCAGACTTCCTGGCTGTCGACAAACGTTCCCCAAACACTTTAATTACATTTGTAACGGTTGATTTGGCAACTTTTAGCGATTTTGCCAACTTTGCGTGCGAGTAGCTCGGATTTTCGCGATGCGCGAGCAACATTTTGATACGCTGCTCTTCTTGCTTGGACGGCATTTTGACAACTGAAGAGTGAATTCCAAAATCAAAATAGGAGCAACATTCTACACACACACACCTTCAAAATGAGGGGTGTTCAGCTTTTTTAAATGCAAAATTGAAAGAAATACGTCAAGTTGATATTGACCAAATTTTGACCGTATCGCCCTTTAATTCAGCAGGTTTCACGTTGCGCAAGTGGAGTTTGAACAACAGCGACCCTTAAGAACTTTGAGACGACCACATTACTCTAGATTTAATCTTTTCTAAGTCGGTTGTCAACCCAAGTAACAATTTTAGTTTGTGAAAGGATGTCTTCAAATCTACTGTTAGCATTAATGCTTATTACCCGACATCTTATTTTGAATCAAAACTGCTGTACAACCTTCTTTTATTCAAAAATGGAATGAATGGAATGGAAAAATGGAAAATTCAATATCCGCCGGTTTTTCTTTTTACTAATCATTTATTTGTACAGCAAATCAAATCGAATCAACTTTACAGAGCCGAATTTTCATATTTTTATACATCATTTATCTTTAAACTCAAATTAGGAGGATAGAACCGATTACTCGCGGCCGTCTCGAGGTTAATAGGAATTTCCAATTACGGATGGGAAAGAGGGTGGGAATTTAAGGTATGGTTTACATAACGCATTGAATTTAAATTCTAAATTATCTAAACATTAATAACTCCACAATTTATGATTTTCTTTTGACTTAAATATTTTTTGAAAAAGAAAAAAAACACACACATAAACAGGTAAAAAAAACTTATAGTAACCATACAGGTTAAACTAACTACAATCTAAGGCTAATGTTAGTCAAAAACACATAAAGGAGTTTCATGTACTCCAAATCACGTACAGCCAAAATATCTCGAATCTTGATCTGCGTCCTGATAGCCTTGTCCACGCTCACAGAGATTGCTGTCGCTCAGCCCAACCCGGTATAAATGAGCGTTCAAAGAATAATGATTGGACATGAGGCGAGACATGACACGAATGAAGTCTCGACCCACATCCATCCCCCTAAACCAACATTTTTTACACACCTTTGGGATGATAGAATGTTGCCATCGCCCCAAATCTCCTTTACTCCATTTATACTGCCAGCTGACGAGTGACTGTTGACGAAAAATAGTAAAAAATTCGTTGAAGGCGATTTGTCGATCATAAATATCGCCTTCCATAGCGGCCACCTTTGCAAGCGAGTCCGCTCTCTCATTGCCCGGAATTGAACAATGAGATGGGACAAAGTGTGATGTTGAATGTGCAAAATTTTCAAACAATCTGTTGAGTGGTTATCGAGATGGCTTCCAAGAAAGAAAAGCTTTGACAAAAAATTAAGGGTGCGGGTGGGGACAATTCGACCGTGTCCCGTTTGATAAAATCAATCTAGGAAACCTAGACGAATCAACGGATAACTGGCAGCGGAAGAAAAACTCGATCCGAACCGTTCGATTCGGGACGTGGCCAAGAAGGTCAATTATTCCGTCAGGTTCGACCAGCAGATAATGAAGTGGACTTGCTTCATGTATTCAAAGTAAACAATTCGCCTAACCTAACTGATAAACAGAATACGGTGGCCAATTCCCACGCCAGGAAGCTGTACCGCGAGTGGTTGGTGCAGCCAAAGTTCATCGTAAGGGGCGAGGAAACCTTGCGGGAAATTCCAGAAAACAAACTTGAGTTACGAAAATCCAATGTTCACGGTGACTTAAATCATTTTCGGAACATTGAACGGTCGGGATTAAAACCGAGGAATGATAACAACAATCGACGTACTGATGACATGGACCAAAATGAAATGAGGATAATGAAGGCAAACCCGAATCCCTCTGTTCGAACGGTGACTCGTAAAATAGGGATGTCACCTGGTTTTGTCCAAAATCAAAACAGCGTTTGGGGCTAGCCGTATGAATTAAAAATAGTTCCAAATCGCAATTACAAACAGAACTTGATAGCAAAATCACGGGCTCGATGTTCTTACTGCAAATATTTAATGAAGTTTTCTAACGTTGTTATGGACGATGACACTTATGCCCTGGAGGCAGCTCCCACGTCTGATTTTTTGTTCTGCTATGATAAGAAATACTACAGCTAAGCATTTCAGGATGAACAAGGCATCAAAATATCCCCAAAAAATACATAGTTCAGCAAATAATTTGCACGTGTGTCAGAAAAAGTCAAACTTGCGTCACTACAGGTACAATCAACAAGGAGATTAACCAGAAGGATTCCCTGCAAAAGCGATTGCTACCCTCCATAAAAACCACAGAGAAAAATATTTCTTCTGGGTCGATTTGGTATTATACCATCAAGCTAAAACAAGGATGGAGTGATACGAAGAAAATCAAGTAAAAACTGAATTAAAAAAGAACCCCACGAAATTTTCCAAAGTTACGTCCTATCGAGAGAAATTTGGCTCCTATGAAACGGAAGCTTACACCGAAAAAATAATGAATTTTAAATGGTGCTTAAAATTTCCCCTTCGTTTGATTCCAAGCCAAAGCCAAAACAACGAAATTGTTTGCAATCTTTCATGCGCCATACAACAGTGTTTGCAATATTTTATTCGGCTAGATTCAGGCGTTATCTGGCTTATATTTACATGATGTATCACATTTTAACCAAATCTAGCATTCTCTTTATGTGCGTACGCAGAAAATTCAATGTTTATTTTTAAAGTAACAAGAAATCAAAGATAATAAACACTTCCAACAATTTATACCAAAAGCGTTACGGTATCTGAAGAATGTGTACAAACCCTAATGGATTAAGTAAAGATGGATGCCAAATAACTATTTTTTACTTCCCAATAGTTAAATCGTTTCCCATGAATCATAAATAAACTACAAAAATTGGAAGAGCTTGGAAAAAAAAATTGATTTTAATTTAATTTTACGGTGTCTGGATTATTGTGCATACAGACCTTTAAAGATACTTATAACAGATGTAAACCAACAGTAGGAATTTGAACTTTTGAACCAGTCACAACAAAATGTAACGGTGGTTTCCCCAGTGGTAATCATACACAGACAAATGGAAACATTAAATTTTCTGCACAGAAAGGGAATGCTGGATTTGGCAGAAAATAAAGGGATATATCATGTAAATTTAAGGCAGAAAACGCCTGAATATAGCCTGTTGTATGAAAGATTGCAAACAATTTTATTGTTTACGCTTCCTTTGGCTTAGAATTTAACGAGAGGAAATTTTACGCGGTTGTTAAAATTAATTATTTTTATCTGTGTATGTAGTATTTTTGAAATCCCATTTGCACCGATTCATACAACACTGTTTAACACTGTACTGAATGATCACTTAAGAGACCGACTATACCAACAGTAAGATTTCTGTCTATACTGGGTCTTCCCTGAGCTTATTTGCCAGAGGAAATACCATATTGAAGGTGACTGAGTTCAATTTCCAGTGTGATTTACAAATATTTCGTGCAAAGGGTATGATTTTTCTAACCACACAAATCATGTTAACGCAAAAAAACTGGCACCGAAAGCACTCAATGAATAAATGTTGAAGCGCATCCAGAAAACACTGAGATTGGAGCAAACGATAACCCTAATTGTAAACGTCATAAGCTTGAAATACTGAGAAAAAAACTAGAAGGGACAGCCCAATGGGGTTGTACGCAAAGTTGACGTAGGACTACGAAGCAATGTGCAATCTAGATCGCTTGATTGTTTAAAGAGTGGCCGAAATTGGTTTCCTTCCAAATCGAATTCCCATACACTAAACGTTCGCACTGCAACCTTTATTGATATAGCCTGTCTTGGTATCTACATTCACTGAAAATAATATGTATGGCATATGATAACAAGATACTCTATATCACGAAATATACCTTGCAGTGCGAATGAGTTTTGTTCATTTGGGAAACTTTTACTCAAGAAGCTGGTTTCATTCACCTCCAATTACATTCGGTTTCTGCTAGGCTTATGTGTGTACAACACTGCCAAAAGTGCAAATGTTGAAAACATTACGGCTTCGGCACAGGAAAGATGTTTTTCACAATCGATTATCCCGAAACCCAGCCTCCAGCTTTCCAAAACACATGTCAACTTTCTTTTCCAGTTGTTTTGATGGCCCTGAAAAGGGGTTCGAGGGAACAGCTACTAACACCACCTCATTTCGTCATGAAGCTGGTTTACTTGACCATGGCTTCGGTTCGCTCGGAAACCTCGTGTTAAGCTAGCTCTCCCGGCAGCTTGATCGAGGGGCAGTTTGAATTTCCAGAGACGTCAGGTCCGCCAATTGATTTAAGTCAGTCGGGCAGATACGCTTGCAATCCGCTCGGAAATGTCAATTATGAAGCTGGTCATAATGCTTATTGTTTTGGAGGAAACGACAGGATCGGGTTAAAATGCTTCAACACCCGGTAGATAAGGTGCTATACACGGAAGAAACAAAGTACCTATAATTGAGTATTTTTAAACTTAATGTTGAGTACTGTTGTTGAACTGGAGAGATGGGTAAATTTGATTCTGCACATTAGGTAAACATTACTCAATGGGTGAGTACTTCATTGACAACAAATTTTTGAGTAAAAATGGAAGTCATTTGCATACTTTTATTATTTGAAGTATATTAGATTTAAAAACCGAAAAACAATAAATATGTTACGGTATTAAACTAGCCGTTATTGTTAAAAATTAGGAAACAACAAAATGAATAAAATTATCAAGTAAATTTATGTTTTTATTCTATCTTCACGAGATAGGCACTTTATATTAGAAGTTGTATAACATTTACTAACTAACCGTGCGGAAAAGTTCTCTTCTTTGATTTTTACGAGTTTTATTGCATTTGGTTAAATTTATCCTCCATAAACTTTGTATACAGTTACTCAAATTTGAGTACTATGGCATATACTCAAATTTGGCTTCCGCACCGAACTCCAGAGTTGGGGAAATGAAATTTTGGGACTTTGTTTCTTCCGTGTACGTTTTCTTCTTCCGAGCCTTGCAGCTGGACATTTGCCTTCCGAGATGGTGAAGCGAGAATGCACCTGAGAGCATATTCTGTTGATATGATCGACCACCTGGTAATCATTATCCTTATTGCGTTGTAGATGGTTGTGGCCTGTTTGAGAATTCATAGTCTATTATTTCCGATAGACGTCTAGGCCGAAATAGTGCTAATTGAACGATATGTAGACCAGCATTGGGAAATAAATATGTAAGATAATTCTATTGTTAACTCTTTAGATAGCATTTGGTGGCCCTAAAAAGGACCGTTTGGTTTTAATAATGATACGGCCCTAGTTTTATTTTCTACGATGGTTGAACCACATACATTCCCAAAATTATTTGATTCCTATCGAATGATTGATGTTTCAAACAGCACAAGAGATATATTCAACCAAACAAACTCTTTTATAAGCAATCTGATTTGGTCGTACTGAAAAGGACGGATATAGTTGACGGGGGAGAAACATTGCTCACGGTTGAACTTGGGGCTTCTTCTTGGTATTCTTGGTTCAGCTCCTCGTCGGTGCGGGTGGCCATCTGCAGGTGACGTGGGCTGATTCTTGTCCCGTTGTTGTCACGGGCGGCATTTTTCCATCTACTCATAGGCTTCAGCAGCCTTTTTTCTCGCAGCGTCCTCGTTGGATAACGAATGCTCACCAGTGCACCCTCCAGTATGGTCGCACGCCTACTGCGTTGCTACAGCACATTTTGCTCTGTACAGAACTACGACTACCGTAAGACTGAATCAAATTTTCATTCAACGAAGTCAATGCGATACTAAGTGCATCAAAGGAGACGAACTTCAGTTATTGCCCCACAATAATTAGTTTTAATCAGTGCACGCTAGACGGATGATTTTCTTAACAGAAATGTTCCTAATTTGCTAGCCACTGCCAGCAACTAATCCGGTATGCACAACTAGGAACTAAAACGAACTCAAGTCTAGTCGGTCTCTGACGTGTCGCAATTCGGCTCGAATTATCCCTTCTAAAATTTCGTTCGATAGTTGTTCAACGGTCTTCGTGATATACTCCGGGACGCGGCGTAATTGAACTACAAACCGACTAAAGAAAAATTCAACCAAACAAACTATTTAGTTAATAAACTGATTTGGTCGTCCTGAAAAGGACGGATTTAATTGACGAGGGAGAAATAGTTTGCGATTCCCCTAGGGTTGTTTGTCTCGTCACGGGCGGCTTTTCCAGCCAACTCGTTGGCTTCAGCAGCCATGTCTCTCTCAGCGAGGTTGACAGGAGCATCGGCACCAACAGCCAACTGTACCAACGCCTTTATGCACTCCCGCTTCACTTAACTCAATTTTTGAGTACAATTGTGTGCTATCTCTTTTTCTCTCGCGGAAATGTTACTAAATGTTCGTAAGAAGCTGATCTAATCAAAAATTGAGTTGATCCACTGTTTAAAGAAAATTGAGTAGCACATCCTTGAGGGAAAAAGAGATAGCATACAATTGAACTCAAAAATTGAGTAGAAAGAAGCGAGAGTGTGGGCAACGACTGCTTGTCGGTGCACCATCCAAGGTGCTTGCTGCCGCTATCTGCGTGCGAACAGCCACTGCACAGCCCCACGACTGTTGTAAGACTGAGTCAAAAATTTCAGCTAAGCGCTGGTATGTCATGGTGTCGGATGCTATTGCACAAAAGAAGGCGGTACCAACGAAGGCAATGTGATACAAATTACACCAAAGGGGACGAACTTCTGTTATTGCGCCACAATAATTAGTTTGAATTAGTGCACGCTAGACGGATGATTTTCTCAACAGAAATATGCCTAATTTACTTCCCACCAACAGCAACTAATCCGGTACGCATAACTAGGAACAATGGCGAACTCCACCACATGGTCACTGATGTGTTGTAGTTTGGCTCGAATTATCCCTTCTAGACTTTCGTTCGTTTGTTGTTCAACGTTCTTTGTGGTATAATCAGAACCAATCAGAGCGTAGCGCAAATATGATGTCATTTTCGATCAATAGCTTCGTGCGTTCAGAAATTTGTGTGGGACGGGAAAAAGTTAGTTTGAAGAAGAAGAAGACATTTGTTACTCGTTTCCTATGACCTTGCTAGGGAAAACACATTTTTCAACCTGTTGATATGCAAATTTGTATGGGAGCAAAAGAAGGTCATTTTCAAATGAAAAATTGAACTACTTTTACTAATTGAACTTCATTCAAATTTTGATGCGAAAAATTTGTGAGTCTTCTTGATAAAATGATGCATGAATGAAGTCATTCTGTTCAGTCAAACGAGAGTTATAAGCGTTCAAAAACCTTTCACTTTTGCGTAACGCTCTTATTTTTCATAATTTTGAAACGGCGCCCGGTATAGAAAAGAAAAACGTAGTCCTACGTTAAAAGTAGTAGAATGGTGTTGAGATCACTCACAAAGTGTGATAGTGGTTAACTTCACCAGGAAATCAAACATGTTTGTTGAATAAAACCCTTCTGCAACATATGGGTACAAATTTGAAAATCTGAAACTTGAAGTGTCTCGAGAATATCCAGCTTTTGAACGTTAATAGCTTATACAATCGTCGTCCAAATTTCTTAGCTTTTGCATCAATACATTCAATTAACATTGCTACTGATAGTGAACTTTTGAATATAACATAAAGAAGACCTCAGGTTTCAAAATAACAATTAGAACTGCAAAAACTTGCGAAAAATCCTCCGGGAATGCCGGACAGCAAAAATGACGCTGCAGAACGTCCAACAACAATGGTTGTCGCAAACGACCTAGCCGGCGGCACCAAGCAACCGCGAACCGACGATGTCGTGGCCGGACCGTCGGACGTCAATGTCAGACCACTGGTAAACAACAAATTTGCTGCGTTTCCGGTACAGCACCTGCAGAAAAAAGTAAAAATCCTCTCACTTTTCACCACCTCGAAGGATGTCGCGGCCCTTTGGAATAAGCTTATTGCAGCACAAATTCACCGGGTTTTTAAGCTGTACAGCATGAGCACGAAAATGATATGCTCTACGGAGGAAGATTTCCAAGCAGTAAAAATATTCGTGGCAACGAAAAAAATTGAGATTTCATTTTTTTCTTCCACCAGCAAGCCGTTGAAGGTCGTAATTCAAGAACTCCCGCAATACGCAAGGATGAAATTATTTCCGATCATAAATCGGTCAAGCCGAAGCCGATAAAAGTGTTTCCCCTCGGGCGCAAGGGGTCAGCAAACTATCGGGACAAGCTATACTTGGTCCACCTAGAAAAGAATTCCACCTATCTGGACAAAAATCAAGGCACTCGTCAACATCACCGTTGAATGGGAGTAATACCAACCGCTTAAGAACGACGTCACGCAGAGCAGAAGCTGCATGAAATGTGCTGGAGCGCACGTGACTGTAGAGTGCAACTAAAAGGACAAAGGGATCGAGCCGAGGTGAGTCAACTGTGGTGCGAACCACGAGGGTAATTACCGATCGTGCCAAAAACGTCAGTCTGATGATGACCTCAACACGCGGGACTATGGAGTTAATCCAAAACCGGTATCATCAACTGCGCCATTGCCATTCTAAGGAGCAACAAATAAACGCTGCCAGCATGGTGCTGATAAACTTTCTGAACAAATAAGGATCAAAAAAATTATTAACTGGAATGTTTGTTGAACAAAAATTACGAGCTAACCGATTTACTCAAGGAAAAGGAAATTGACATTATCATTATCACCGAAACGCACCTCAAGCCTGACGTTAACGTTCATATTCCTGACTTTTAGCTCATCAGACTCGATTGGATCAATTCCAGAGGAGGAGGCGTTGCCATTGCTTTGCAATACAATGTCAACTGCCGCCTGCTGCAGAGTTTCATGCTCATAATAATCGAAGCCATAGGTGTGGAGGTGGACAGTAGGCTGGGACACGGACATATGGAAGAAAGAAAAAATCGCTCACCATTTATGTTTGGGAGCCTTTTGGTTGCTATAATAACTATGCTTCTTTTATTTTTTGATACAAATTCTCACATTCGTAGTATTAACAGTGATAAGACGTGTTGTCAATCTGGACAATGAAATGCAGATTATTTAACTAGATAAGATTTGATTTCCGTAGATTAGGTTAGATTAGATCCCAATTTGTCTATTAGGCTTTAGGATTACATCCGAACCAGAAGAACAAAATCAACATAAGATCTTTCAATCTAGGATAAATAATTTAAATCAAGCATAATCAAAAATATACAGCTTCCACTGCAGATAAATAGCATTTATCATCATTTGACAATCCAATATTGTATAAGACTGTTTATTTAAATTTATTATTGAGAGGCAACAAACACAAAACTACCAATATTTAAATGAAATTTGCTTTGATGGCACTTGCAATGCGATGATCACTCATTGGTCAGCCAGTTAACATATATTTATTGAAACGGTCTTCTTGCTTCGGATTATTTCGTGAATGCATTATTTTGAATTGTCATACATTGTTTTTAAAATTGCTACCTTAGTATACTGCTTATTGTATGTCCTTGAAACTCATTATCATAATATTCACTGCTAAATCTCTGAAACAAATTAGCTACAGGGACAGTTAAGAGTAATCTTGTGATGTGAAATTAAATCTTCAATGTTGAAATTAAAACCTGCTCGGTAAATCTTTGTTGCTGCAATGGAAGATAGGGTAGGGAACGGCTTAAGCACCCCGGAACCCTATTCCAAGCACGGTGTAAACGTTAATCTACAACGCTCATTTTTTGCAGTATGGTGCTTCACTAGATGGAGCATCATACTGCAAAAGATGAGCTTTGTAGGTTAACGTTTACCCCGTGCTTGGAATAGGGTCCCGGGATGCTTACCGGTTCCCTATACTATGTGATAAATTTTCTTATATTTTCAGACATTCTTCTCTTTTCGGCGAGTGAGAAATGGCGCTAGACCCAATAATTGCTTGCTGCCTACTCACCTACAGAACGATGTGATTAAGACAAAGCTTTCAAATTTGACGTAAATACCTCATGGTGCATGGGAGAAATGTTTCACATTTCACAAAAGAGTAAACAACCAAACAGAGTAGATCCGAGAAACATCCACGATATAAACCAGCCATAAGAATTCCATCATTTCAAGAACGCTGGTAGGCCCCCTCCCCTCCTTTTCCACCTCCTCCTCGCAACCACAAGCAACACAATGTTTACCTTCTCCACCGTCAACCCGCCAAACATCTGAAACTGTGATTCTTTTGGATTTTTGGCTTCCGAATCCACCGCTGCGCTGTTTTTGGAAGCTCAAGACCGAACTTTAGCCAGTATTTACTCTTTGTCGGAACGGTTCCGAGAACGAAAGCGGGATTATTTCCTCTGCTGCTGCCATTGGCTGTCTGTATTCCGGTGGTTGGCTGCTTCTGCCAGCCAAAGCCAAGCAAATAAACAGGCTCTTTTAATATCGGTCCGTGCTGGCGAAGAAGCATAACTGTGGCCTTCCAGGTGTGCTCCTCCAGTATGTGCGAGAGTCGGATTCCATTCCAGCACCAGCGCCAATTCCGTCGTCGCTCAGTTGGTTGGCCGGATTTGCGAGGAATTGTTTAAGAATTGTTCATTTATTCAGTGGAAAAATAAGTTCCTCCATCACGAACCACGGTTCATTTGCCAGATCACGGGCTCTTGAAGCGGAGAGTTAAATGACCCGGAATAATACTGGCTGGTGTCATTTGCAGCCGCTCTGCTCGGATGGTGGTCATGCAAAGAGATTGCTAATTTTTCGTCCAGTGCCAGTTCAATCTCAAAGGCTAATATTGACTTAAAAATGGTAAAACAAACTACGGAAGGTTGCTAGTTGGCACTCGAGAGGAGTACTAATTAATTTTCTCGCAATCACTTCATCTTCACCGGGTGATAATTTAATCATGCCGACCGGATTATTGAAACTTCCAAACTTCACAGCTTATCCGAAAAACCAATCGCAGAAACAATAACAGAACCAAACTCCTATAATAGTCAACAGAAACCATCATTATAAAAAGTAATCTATCTAACATTATGCCACCTGATACCGATTCCAATTTAACCTTCATCATGAATATTCTACGCTTAAATCCCGCCAGAATCATCTGCAATCTTGACCGCACTACCGGGTGCTGGGGCGGCGGGGTCACTTTCGGCAAATAATACCTCGAAAACCGGCTTCCGGATAGGACAGCAGGCCAGGGTGCAGACCTGGAGACGCAGACGTCGACGACGTGGCATGGTTTATGTTTTATTTGTGTTTTCTGCTGTTTTAGTTTGCCGCATTCAGATCAGGACAGCTTGGTTGTATGCCATTCCTTGAACTACCGAACCAGCTCGCAGTCGTTGTGTCCGGAATAAATCTTCACCCCACCCTCTCCCTCGCAACGGTTTTCCGCAGAGCTGACTGAAGCTGTGTGCGGAAAATCGCGGCGGACGAAATGGGTTAAAATGGGTTGCTTCACGTTCGGAATACAAAATGTATGCTGCTTTCTCTCTGTCTCCCTGTCTCTCAAGCTAGGTATAATTATCTCCGCTTTACTGGCTGAACGGGTTGTAGCGGGTTGGCATTCGCTTTCTCGCTTCTCAAGTGGTCTTAAATTAAGGGATCATTTGAGCGGGATATAATTTTTGGTCTTTGTTTCATCCGAGTGGATTTTTTTTTAGCTTTGGAGTGCCTTCGGAAGCTGCCTACGGTTCACAGTTTTCCTACACGATGTGGTTGGAAAGGATGGCAAATTAAATGCAGGATGCGAAACTTTTGCCAAATGAGCAGTTGGCTCAAGTGGCCGTTCGTTTTTTTTAAGGGGGAGAGATAGCCGGCTCATGATCATGAAATATTCAGTAATGTTGGGTCATTTGCAAATTTTCCGAAATCATAAGATGAGTAAAAGACTCATTTGAATAAGGAATGTCGGTCTGTTTCGGTCTTTGATTTATACTGCAGTGGTTTGCACAATTTGTCCCCCCGATTATATCTGTATTTCCCAAACAGAATAACGCCAATCAGTGCGGGAAGCGCAGAAACTCAATTACAACAAATCGAGTAGAGCAGCAAACTTTCGAACTGTCACACGCGTCTCCAGGGAAACGACCCAATCATGCTGGTTGGTAGGCTGTGAAAAACTTTGTCACCAGGTGTGTGACAATAATCGCACTTATCTTCGACATCCGGTACCATTACAAGTGTTGTGGTGGTGGTGGCGGCGGTGCCGATGATGATCACGATAATCCCGGGGATTCCATTTTAGTTTGCTATTTTTTTTTCTTCTTTCCGCTTTCACCACAATGTTTAATCTCACGCTCTGCGGTCGGTCCTTTGTAAGTTGGAGTAATCGACAAAGGAAATCCTACCTTTCCTCCCTCTCTGTATTCCTGTGACACCTTCGCGATAGTTGGTGGCGCATTTGTGGTTTGACAGCATCAGCAGAACCGATGGGAAGAGGGAAAAGCTGCCAAGTGCTGGATCGTTTGCATAATTTAGTCACCCGCCGCGCCGCTTCGTCGTTGGGATGATAATTTTCCTCCGCACGGCCTACATTTGAAGTGACTTTGTTCTGAGAACTTTCCGTTGCCTGCCAGCAATTGTACACTTCTGAGTGTTGTGTTTGAAAATTGCGTTATGGGATCGGGGCGGTGTTTTTTTTTTTGCTTTTTCTCAACCAAATGGAAAAGTTTGCATCATTATCGTGGACTGCGGTGTGACAGAATTTCAGTGACTATAATACACTTGACGTCAAATGATGGCACATAAAACTTAATGGAACGAATAATCTTCGCTGGAATAGGTTCGGTTTTAGTTTCAACAGAATTTGAAACAGTAATGAAAGGAAAATTATGGATGGACAGCATTTTGGAAAAGAGCTTCTCGAGGAAATTTGTGAGAAGGTCAGGCAAGTCAAGCTTGCGCCTGATAAATTAAATGCATTCCTTTAGAAGCAAGAATTCGACATAAACAGTATCTACTTTACTCATTTTCAGTCTGATTTTTTGGCACTAAAGAAGTTGAAAAGTATGACTGCATAATAAGGTGGTTCATAATATTGGCTTGGCTCCACCCCACTAAATCAAAAATAATTTCTGTTCGGATCAATCTCTCAAGATTTGAGCTTATTTATTAGCGCACTAGACTAGTGCAATTCAAAGCCCTATGAAGTTTATATAGAAACTAGCTGAACCAGGTGCGAGAACTGCTACGCATGCACTTAAATAAATGAAAATTCAAGAGTACTGTCAAGTTTATGGAAAACCCCCGCTTACAAATTTTCTCATTCACATATATTTCATATTAATATATGTACATAGAAGAGGGATTCACAATTCTGAATGTCATCTATAAAGTGCTATCTCAGATCATATTCCGTCGTCTGTCACCTAAAACGAATGAGTTCGTGGGAAGTTATCAAGCCGGCTTCATTGACGGCCGATCGACAACGGACCAAATCTTCACCGTAAGGCAAATCCTCCAGAAATGCCGTGAATACCAGGTCCCAACTCATCACCTGTTCATCGACTTCAAGGCGTCATACAACAGTATCGACCGCACAGAGCTATGGAAAATTATGGACAAAAACGGCTTTCCTGGGAAGCTGACCAAACTCATCAAAGCAACGATGGACGGTGTGCAAAGCTGCGTAAGGGTTTCGGGTGAACTATCTAGTTCATTCGAATGTCGTCGGGGACTGCAACAAGGTGACGGACTCTCATGCCTACTATTCAACATCTCTCTGGAAGGTGTAATGTGACGATCCGGGCTCAACAGGTACCTTTTCACGAAATCTGGTCAATTTGTGTGCTTTGCGGACGACATGGACATTATCGCAAGAACATGATGAACGGTGGCAGAGCTGTACACCCGCCGCCTGAAACGAGAAGCAGTAAAGGTCGGACTGGTGGTCAATGCGTCGAGAACAAAATATATGCTGGTAGGCGGAACCGAACACGACCGGATCCGCCTAGGAAGTAATGCCACGATAGACGGGGGTACCTTCGAGGTGGTGGAGGAATTTTTCTACCTCGGATCCTCACTGACGGCTGGCAACAAAACGAGTCGTGAAATTCGAAGGCGCATCATCAGTGGAAGTCGTGCCTACTACGGGCTCCAGAAGAAACTGTGGTCTAAAAAGATTCACCCCGCACCAAATGCACCATGTACAAAACGCTCATAAGACCGGTGGTCCTCTACGGATACGAGACATGGACCATGCTTGAGGAAGACCTACAAGCACTCGTAGTTTTCGAGCGACGTGTGCTAAGGACGATCTTCGGCGGTGTGCAGGAGAACGGTGTGTGGCGACGAAGAATGAATCAAGAACTCGCTGCATTCTACGGCGAACCCAGCATCCAGAAGGTGGCCAAAGCCAGAAGGATCCCATGGGCAGGGCATGTTGCAAGAATGCCGGACAACAACCCTGCAAAGTTGGAGTTCGCTACTGATCCGGTGGGCACAAGAAGACGTGGAGCGCAGAGAACACGATGGGCGGATCAGGTGGAGCGTGATCTGGCGAGCATTGGGCGTGACCGAGTTTGGAGAGCGGCAGCCGTAAACCGTGTATTGTTGATTGTGTCATCCTAAATGTGTTGTTGAACAAATAAATGTATGTATGTATACATAGAAATCCTGCCTTGAAAAAACCCCCACACGACTAAGGTGGACTAATTTGTTTGAATAGTTCTCAAGTTATGCAGAAATTTGTTATTAATTTTTAAACCTCCCTCCCTCCCAACGAGGGGAAAGGGTTTTGGACTACCGTTGATAAGTTTTTTGCATTCAAAAACCTCAAAAAGCTAAATTTGGTTCCATTTGCTTGATTTGTTCTTGAGTTATGCATAAACTTGTGTTTCATTTATATAATAGCCCTCACTATCAGAAAAGGGAGCAGTCTGAACCCTCCATAGAAATATTTCTCACAGTTAATAACTTCCACCTGTCAAATTTGGTTAAATTTGCTTGATTAGTCTTGAGTTATGCAAAAATTTGTGTTGTATTTGTTTGGAAACCTCCCCCGTCTCAGGGGGCGGAGGGGTTTCAAACCACCATAGAAATATTTATCTCCTTCAAAAACCTCCACATACCAAATTCGGTTTCTTTTGCTTGATTAATTCTTGAGTTATACAAACATTTGTGTTTCATTTGTATGAGAGTCACCCCTCTCAGAAAGGAGAGGGGTCGCAACCCAAGTAACAAATTCAATAATAGGGTACATTTAAAGAATTATTCAAGATTTGTTTGATAAAATCACGCATAAAACTAGATATTCTAACTAGAAATTATAAGAAAAATTAGTATTTTCCATTTAAGGGGCGATATGGTCAAAATTTGGTCAATATCAACTTGACGTATTTCTTTCAATTTTGCATTTAAAAAACCTGAACACCCCTCATTTTGAAGGTGTGTGTGTAGAATGTTGCTCCTATTTTGATTTTGGAATTCACTCTTCAGTTGTCAAAATGCCGTCTAAGCAAGAAGAGCAGCGTATCAAAATTTTGCTCGCGCATCGCGAAAATCCGAGCTACTCGCACGCAAAGTTGGCAAAATCGCTAAAAGTTGCCAAATCAACAGTTACAAATGTAATTAAAGTGTTTGGGGAACGTTTGTCGACAGCCAGGAAGTTTGGATCGGGGGGAAATCGAAAACCGACTACAAGCAGCTTCCGGGACAGGAGTTTTATACGGCAAAAGGAAGGGGAAAGGTAGCAGATATTTTCAAGCACACGAAACTGTCAAAGTTCGCAAAGAAATATCTGGTTTGGCAAGCCATCTGTACCTGTGGCTTTAAAAGCAGCATTTTCATAGCTTCCGGGACTGTCAACCAAGAAATTTACATGAAAGAGTGTTTGAATAAACGTCTGCTGCCTTTCCTGAAGAAACACGGTTGTTCCGTACTGTTTTGGCCGGATTTGGCATCTTGCCATTACGGTAAAAAGGCCATGGAGTGGTACGCCGCCAACAACGTGCAGGTGGTTCCCAAGGACAAGAACCCTCCCAACACGCCAGAGCTCCACCCAATTGAGAAATACTGGGCTATTGTCAAGCGGAACCTAAAGAAGACCAAAAAAACTGCTAAGGACGAGCAGCAGTTCAAGGCAAACTGGCTTTCTGCGGCGAAGAACGTGGACAAGGTGGCTGTACAAAATCTGATGGCAGGGGTCAAGCGTAAGGCCCGGCAATTCGGATTTGGAAAAGCGGAAGCCTAACTGAATATTTTTCCTGAATTTTCTACTAATTGAACTTGAAAAAGAAATTTAATTTGATTTTTTAAATAAACGATTTCACCGATTTACACGCGTTTTCCCTTGACCAAATTTTGACCGTATCACCCTTTAATTCCAACTACCTTTGCTTATCTTCGAAAGATACGCGTATTTCGTCTACAATGTGCAGACTTCTTTAGTATCTCGTACTAATAACTCGACTTATTGACGAGATTTTCTATTTTAAAAATCGATAAAACAGCAATAAAACCCTCATAACTTCAAAAAAGAGGTTCTCAAGACTATTTCCCGAGGTTCGATTAACACTTGATAGTTTTATCGGTTCCTTCCAGTTTACCACAAATATGTTTCGTAGATTCCATTTTTGTATTCGTTCTGCTGAATGAGGACTTTTGTTTGTTTGTAGTTGAGCGGAAGCTATTAAAGAAAACAAATATCGATATAGGGTAGGGAACGGCTTGATCAGCGGTGACTGTTTTAAGGAAATAGGTCTACATTTTTCAAACTATTTCACTTGTAATGATACGATCATAAGCTCTTTCCATCGGGCATATGATTCGATGCATAACTCATGATTGATTACAAATTTATTACTGTCATTTTGAAAATTTAAAGTACATCATCTCGAAAACCATTAGTTTCTTACCAGCTGAAGAAGTTCGCTAAAAATTTGCCTTTGTGTATTTTGCATTTAAACGCGTGTACCGGAAGAGCATGTTTTCATCGGCTCTCTCACAGCTAGGCTTGCTGCCAGAATGTGATGTTGAACATTGAGTTAAATTTTTTACATATTTAGATAATCAGAAATTACTATTTATTTCATGTTTCTTCCAGTCATTAGAGGTTGATCTTTGCTTATGATTATATTGTCCTGACACTATCATGTGCAATAAAAAAAATGTTTCGGAGCTGTCCAATAATGACTAAAATATTTACCTGCACTTAGTAATTCAGAAAAAGCACCAAAAAATGAAAAAGTGCCACTAAATTATTATAGCTGTGCCAACAAATAACGTGTGATCAGCATTAAAAAATTAGAATGAGCAATAAAGATGAGAAAAGATCTTCGGATAATCTAATTGCATCGGTAAATCTATCAAATAAAGCAACAGCTATTAGTATAGTGCAATTAAATATGGCAGTATTTCCGCCAAATTATGTAATTTGAGCACTAAACTATTCGCATATGTCTTTTAATTTTGTTGATTTTCCCATAAAAACAGTAAAATGAGCAATGGATAAATAAATATCCATTGCTCATTTTACTGTTTTATGGGAAAATCCAACAAAATTAAAAGACATATGCGAATAGTTTAGTGCTCAAATTACATAATTTGGCGGAAATACTGCCATATTTAATTGCACATATACTAATAGCTGTTGCTTTATTTGACAGATTTACCGGTCACAATTAGATTATCCGAAGATCTTTTCTCATCTTTTATTGCTCATTACTAATTTTTTAATGCTGATCACACATTATTTGTTGGCACAGGCCTTAATAATTTACTGGCACTTTTTTCATTTTTTATTGCTCATATCTCTCTTTTAATTGATGATTAATTATGCTGCCGTCCAATAATACCCAACGATACATATAAACAAACATTGCAAGGCTAAATGACATCTGCTAGGTCATCCAAATTATCCTTGAGATTAGAACGTGGGACCTAAAATTGAAACAAAAGCTTATTGGGCTATGCAAAGCTACGATGTGTATTGAAACACATTCACATGAGATAATCTTTGGATGTTCTAGGTTATCCAAACAATCCTGGAGGTCAAAACTAAAAATCTACAGAAGTAACTGTAGCGTGCTGGACTAAACAAAGTAACATTATCTATTTGACCAAATTGAGTGTTGGGAGGTAATCAGATATAATGAGATATTTTGGGATTTTTCAAGTCACTGAAACTGCCGTTGAGTTCAAATGTTAGGATCTACGACTGTAGACAGTAGCTTCATATCCTATGAAAGGTGACGATATGTATTCATACACATTCAGTGAATCATCTGTAAGGTCCCCAGACATTATCAGAGTATCTTGGGATGTTCAAGTTCATAAAAACTGACCTTGACTTCAAAGCTTAAGATATGCAAAAGTAATTGTAGCTTTTTGGGCTTATAAAAGCAACGAAAAATGTTCAAACAAATTCAATAAATAATCTGAAACGTCCACAGACATTATAGGATAGCCTTGTTAGTTTCAGGTCAGTCAAACTTTCTTTCAAAACTTAAGTAGTTTTATTGGCTATTCTAAATTAAGTTAGTTTGTGTAGCATAGAATAGCCCAGGATTATCTCATAAATTCTGTTGGTCGTCCAGGACATTCATTGTATATGTTTGAATGAATATCGTAACATTCCATAGCGAAAACAGCTACTGCTACAACTTTAGATCTTAAGTTCTATTCTCTAAGACATAGGACGTCTAAAAAGATGGTCGATCGAACAGTTTACCAATATGCTCGATCGGATGACAACGGAGTTAACTAGCCATACCGCTCTGGTAATAGCGGGGGACTTCAACGCTGGGGCGCTCGAGTGGGGGAGCCGCCTTACCAACCCTAGGGGCCAATTTCTTCTGGAGGCCTTGGCTAGGCTCAACGTAGACCTAGCCAATGTGGGTACCAAGAGTGTCTACACAGAAAAAAATAATTAATTTTAACAAGCGCGTAAAATTTCCCCTCGTGTAATTCGAAGCCAAAGGAAACAACGATATTGTTTGCAATCTTTCATACAACAGGCTCGATTCAGGCGTTATCTGGCTTAAAATTACATGAAATATCCCATTATGTTCTGCTAAATCTAGCATTCCCTTTATGTGCATTAGATAACGCAGAAAATTCAGTGTTTCTTTTTATCTGTGTACCATAGAAACGGAGCGGAATCGATCATCGATATAACATTCAGCAGTCCTGGGCTGATAAGCAATTGGAGGGTGGATGATGGCTTCACCCATAGCGACCATATTGTATCGTCCACAATACAAGGCAGCGTGCGGAAGGAGAAGCATCCACTCCATTCGCCCGCAGATGGACGACGTCCTACTTTGATGTAGAGACTTTTAAAGAAGCGCTTGAGAGGGAACGAAACTTACACGAAACGCAGGAACCTTGCGGCGAACGACTCGTTATGACACTTACACGAGCGTGCGATGTGACCATGCCGAGGGAAGTCAAACCGAGGAATGGAAGATCGCCGGTGTAATGGTGGGCGGAGTCGATTGCCGACCTCCGAAGAACATGCCTCCACGCAAGCCGGAGGGTGCAAAGAGCGCGGTCAGACGCCGAGAGAATCGATCGTAGAGGGACGCTAGCCGCTGCGAAGGCCACACTAAAGAGGGAAATAAAGGCCAGCAAGCGAGGGTCTGTATCAGAAGGCCAATGCGAATCCGTGGGGTGACGCCTATTGGGTAGTAATGGCCAAAACCAGAGGATCGGCGGCTCCAACCGAGCGTTCATCAGAGCTGCTGCAGGTGATCGTTGGGGGACTCTTTTCGAGCCACGACCCGAGTCCATGGCCCCCCGCCGCCGTAGATTTGTCCCATGACCAGCGTTCCAGTATCCCAGACCTTAACGCTGTCATAGCGACGGAAGGGTGGATGGCTCCACCGAACACCCGTGACCACGTGGGCATTGATAACGGCACAACGGGGGCCAGTCACGAGGCGACGGTGACGAACGAGGAACTCATTGCGATAGCAAAGTCGCCAAAGGTGAACAAAACGCCGGGACTTGATGGTATTCCGAACCTGGCCATCAAGACGGCTATCTTGCTGGATCCCGAAATGGATGGTGATGCAAAAGTGTCTGGACGAGGGCGTCTTCCCGGACACCTGGAAAATGCCTTGCGTTGCTACCAAAGACAGTTCCCTGATCCATCGGCATATAGACCTATATGTCTGTTGGATACAGCGGGTAAGGTGCTCGAGAGGGTAATCCTCAACAGACTGACAACGTACACGGAGGGTACAGGCGGTCTGTCGAATAATCAGTTTGGCTTCCGCAAAGGGAAGTCGACGGTGGATGCAATCCTGTCCGTCACCAAGACGGCTGAGGTGGCAATCCCGCGCAAGCGGCGAGGAGTACGATACTGTGCAGTGGTCACCCTTGACGTGAGAAACGCATTCAATAGCGCCAGTTGGGTGGTTATCGCCGACTCGCTCCAGCGCCTACAGGTTCCTGGGTACCTGTACAAGATTCTCGGAAGCTACTTCCAGAATCGCGTACTGGTATACAATACAGAGGCAGGCCAGAAACGGGTCCAGATCACCGCAGGCGTCCCACATGGTTCGATCCTGGGTCCGGTGCTATGGAACACGATGTACGACGAGGTACTGTGGCTTGAGTTCCCGAGCGGGGTGAAGATAGTCGGGTTCGCAGGCGACATCACCCTAGATGTGGTGAATCCGTCACAGAGGTCGAGTTAACGGCCTTACATTCCATTGGCATTGTGGAGAGATGGATGAGCTCCAGGCAATTGGAGCTTGCCCACCATAAGACTAAGGACATGGTGGTGAATAATAGGAAATTGGAGCAACATGCCGCGATCAGTGCAGGTAACTGCACAGTGGAATCGAAGAGGTTCTTGAAGTATCTTGGGGTTATGATCGACGATAAGCTGTCCTTTGTCAGCCACGTCGATTACGTTTGCAAGAAAGCCTCAATGGCTATATCTTCATTATCCCGCATGATGTCGAATAGCTTGGCGGTGCAAGGGACTAAGCGTAAACCTGCCAATAGGCATGGTCATAAAAGAGGACATAGAGTGCTTCGAACAACGTGGAACAAGAGGTATTCGGAAGACCACTAGAGCCGCAGAGTGGCAAAGTGAATGGAACAACTCCACCAAAAGTCGGTGGACCCACCGACTAATCCAGGAATTACCCGGGTTGGGTAATTGACCCTGGGTGGTGAACTTCCATTTAACGCAGATATTGTCTGGTCACGGCTGTTTTAGACAATACCTGCATAAATATAGGCATGCACAGTCCTCAGCATGCAGCGACTGCGCAGGAGTCGAGGAAACTGCGGAACATGTTTTCTTCGCATGTCCTTGCTTCGACGGCGCGAGATCCAGCATGATTGCCGTAAGCGGTCACGACACGACTCCGGACAATTTGGTCCTGAGGATGTGCAAGGGCCGGAACGTCTGGGACGCGGTATGCGTAGCAGCCTCCCAGATCGTCCTCGATCTCCAACAAAAATGGCGAAACGACCAAAGGCAGGTCGCTGGGACCACCTAACTACTAAAGCCCTAAGTAGTTAGACATAGTGGGTGCTGAACAAGCACTATAGCCCCCTCCCCGAAGTAATACCGAAAGGTGGTTCCGGGGAGGGTCCAGGGCTTAAAGCACGGGTGGGTTTTAGTGGCACCCTCATCCCCACACCCTGAGTTCTTCAGGTGTCCGGGTGCAGATTTTCTATCCCGTCTAAAAAGAAAACAGATTGGCAGCACAGAAATTGTATGATTCTCTTATGTCAGTGTCGATGGTGGAAGTTTAAAATTAATAAAGGTATTCTATAATAACAAACTAATTAGCTTTATAATTTCTAGCTTCAAGGTAAGATGATTTCAAAATCAAGGTAGACAAATCATATTAATTTCTCGGCTTTTTTCATATATTTATGTGACACCATATGCTGCAAAAAAGAGAGAGGGGCCATCAGAGCACCCGATTGAAGAGATTTTGATATGGAGAGTGGGACTGCCAACTTCCTGATGTTAACATTTCGTAAATAGAGGGCGGGCTCTTCTTCCCATCTAATGGGGCATTTTACTAGGCGAGAGCTTGGTTTTGGTGTGGTTTATGCGAACTTGTTTCTGGAAAGAGATTCTCTCTAGATCCCTGTAGCTTTGGGTTGCGCGTTAGTGTATCTGCTTACGGGCCCACAATACGTTTTTGGCCCTTCATACAGGAATATGATGAAATATTTAGCACAGTACAACCTTGATCAAATCGTTTTATTTAAACAGTCCAGTGCTATAGGCAGTTGCCTTGTTGCATTAGATGGTAGTTCACATCATTATCATCATCATTATCAAAACAGATCGACACTTATGATTTTCTAGCGACATCCCGGATCAACATGTTTGAATTGAGCTTGAATACTGCTACGACCTTCTTGGCCACCTTGGATTCAACCGGGCCTGTTCTGCCATCCTCTTCTCCGTTGGTTGTTCCGATACCAAGCTTCTTAGCAATCCTATGGGATACATTTCAGCAATTGCTGTACACAGAAAAAAATAATTAATTTTAACAAGCGCGTAGAATTTATCCTCGTGTAATTCCAAGCCAAAGGAGCGTAAACAATGATATTGTTTGCAATCTTTCATACAACAGGTTTGATTCAGGCGTTATCTGGCTTAAATTTTCATAAAATATCCCATTATTTTCTGCCAAATCTGGCATTCCATTTATGTGCATTAGATAACGCAGAAAATTCAGTATTTCTTTTTATCTGTGTAGGTTCTTCAGGGATTGTTTTGAATCTCAACAGACTTAAGCATTGAACTGGTTTGGCTCAAATATTTCGAATTTTTACTCATACGGTTGAAAAGATACGGGAAAGTTTGGGTGTGTCATTCTCCACGATTTCACTCTCTTCCTGATATTAATATCATCTTTTTATTCAATGATGAAGGAAGCAAACCGTACCAACCAACTAGCAACCATAAATCGAACTCGTCAACTGTTCTGAGATATGTTGCGAATCCATAACAAAGAAAATTCAGAAACAGTAAATTTTTCTATCACCTCGTATCTCCTTCCAGTAAACACAAATTTACTTTTTTGCAATTGATATCCACTCACACACACTCAACCGTTCATAAATCACGACGCGTTGAACGAATTGAATTGCCTCCTCCCGGAACACAAACACACACACACACACACTCGAATTCAAATTGAAGGAAGCTCACTCGTCCCAGTTTCAGCCGCTTGGTAGTCAACAAGGTTCGGTGGGTGCCCCCCTCACGAGCGAACCGAAGCCAGCTGCCGTGTTTGAATGGAAAAGTAATCACCGATAATGGATAATATTTAATTTTCAGAAAACTGCTTTTCGCACGCGAAAATAAACGACATCCGCCAACACGGAACACCATCGACTTTTTCGTTTCGGTAGGTATATAAAGTGGAATACAAAAAAAAATACTGCATTCGCAACCACCTCCATCTGTCCGCCCACAACCGAGGGCTCGTGATATCGTGCCAAAAGATAATCGAGCTATTTTAACTTTTCTATAAATCATGAAAAGTGCTTTACGGCACTACTTTTTGCCATGCTTCCTCCCGTTCTCCTGTAGCAGACATTTGGACATTTTTTCATCTATCCTCCCCTGGGGACCAAACAGGGACAAAAAAAAAGTTCTCCTCACGAAAAGTCATTATCATTGACTACCGGCTGCTTCCCGGTTCCTACATGGAAACGCCAGTTCGGTGGAACTCACTTTTTCGACGATAAATTGAGAGCTCAAAGTGTGTGACGAAGGCGGGCACAGTCAAAACGGGAACGATAAAGTTTAATAATAAAGCAAAATCAGACCTAGTTACGGCCGACGGACCTACCGACCGGCTGTCAAAGTCAGGACCAAAATGAAGGTCAAATAGAGCGTGACTGGCATGAATGATGATTTTCCTTTCATTCCCCATGTCCTTCTTCTACGTTCGATTGAGCAGGGTAGGTCGTCCAATCAATATCCAGTGGAAACGGCGGCAGGTTCGAAAATTCAATGATCGATGTCAGGAACACGCACATACGCACACAGCAGCGGACACCATTCAATTCCTAAGAAGCTTTATGCGGAGGGAAAATTGTTTCAAAAACGACATGTCACAGACAGTTTCAAGTCCAAACAAGTGGAGCGAAGTTTTGCTAACAAGAACGAAAGAACAAATCGACAGTTCTGTGGAATGTGCTGGTGCTTCTGGTTTCCGTTTCAATTTGAGCTACACATTCGGCTCGCAACTGATTGAACGTTTTCGTTGTCCTTGTAGCTGGAAAAGTTTTAACCAACAACTTGCGTAATTCTGCGAAAGTTATCTTGTCAATTTTACATTACATGCTGGAAGCTAAGCGAGTTCTAGGCGCATGGCGTTTTGACGGACGGGTAGCCAGGGAGGTAGGGTACATGTTCCTATATTGTTCTCATCATTTGCGATTCATGTTACTTAAATTTGATTCTACAAATGATTGAGGCGTGCGTGGAGCGTGCGTAGACAAACAGCATTACGAGAAAAACCATTTTCCTTTCTCTCCCGCCCCTTGACAAGGCGAATACCCAGTTCACACTACAACTTATATAACGTGATATAATCAATTTCGATATCAGCATCTGTACACTCAGCGAAACAAAAACAGCAGCACTATGGTTTATCGTAATATTTTTAAAATGTTCATTCGTTCAACGCTAATTTCACCCTACGGTGTATCAGTATTCTGCTACACGTCTATTTTTTCTGGAAATTTTGGGAACTAAAGTGCGATACGGTCAAAATTTGGTCAAAATCAACTTGACGTATTTCTTTCAATTTTGCATTTAAAAAACCTGAACACCCCTCATTTTGAAGGTGTGTGTGTGTAGAATGTTGTTCCTATTTTGATTTTGGAATTCACTCTTCAGTTGTCAAAATGCCGTCCAAGCAAGAAGAGCAGCGTATCAAAATTTTGCTCGCGCATCGCGAAAATCCGAGCTACTCGCACGCAAAATTGGCAAAATCGCTAAAAGTTGCCAAATCAACCGTTACAAATATAATTAAAGTGTTTGGGGAACGTTTGTCGACAGCCAGGAAGTCTGGATCGGGGGGAAATCGAAAACCGGAAGCCGCTGAGACGACAAAGAGAGTTGCCGGTAGTTTCAAGCGAAACCCTAACCTATCTCTCCGAGATGCCGCAAATAAGCTGGGTGTATCGTCTACAACCGTGCATCGAGGCAAAAACGAGCCGGACTATCGACTTACAAGAAGGTAGTGACTCCAAATCGCGATGATAAACAAAATACGACGGCCAAAGCGCGATCCCGGAGGCTGTACACGACGATGCTGACGAAGTTTGACTGCGTGGTAATGGACGACGAAACCTACGTCAAAGCCGACTACAAGCAGCTTCCGGGACAGGAGTTTTATACGGCAAAAGGAAGGGGAAAGGTAGCAGATATTTTCAAGCACACGAAACTGTCAAAGTTCGCAAAGAAATATCTGGTTTGGCAAGCCATCTGTACCTGTGGCTTTTCATAGCTTCCGGGACTGTCAACCAAGAAATTTACGTGAAAGAGTGTTTGAATAAACGTCTGCTGCCTTTCCTGAAGAAACACGGTTGTTCCGTACTGTTTTGGCCGGATTTGGCATCTTGCCATTACGGTAAAAAGGCCATGGAGTGGTACGCCGCCAACAACGTGCAGGTGGTTCCCAAGGACAAGAACCCTCCCAACACGCCAGAGCTCCGCCCAATTGAGAAATACTGGGCTATTGTCAAGCGGAACCTTGAGAAGACCAAAAAAACTGCTAAGGACGAGCAGCAGTTCAAGGCAAACTGGATTTCTGCGGCGAAGAAGGTGGACAAGGTGGCTGTACAAAATCTGATGGCAGGGGTCAAACGTAAGGCACGGCAATTCGGATTTGGAAAAGCGGAAGCTTAACTGAATATTTTTCCTGAATTTTATACTAATTGAACTTGAGAAATAAATATAATTTGATTTTTTAAATAAACGATTTCACCGATTTACACGCGTTTTTCCTTGACCAAATTTTGACCGTATCACCCTTTATTCACATTTAAGCTGAGAAATTCATAGAAAACCATGCAAAACATAAATAGCACTAACCTGGTTGAAAATCACCTTGGCTCTTATTTGACAAGTATTTATTTTGAGTTGCATTCAAACCGATCGGAGGAAAAGGTAAAAATCAGGGCCTACCACGATGCAGGCCTCTCGAGTCATAATATCGGCCGAAAACTCTTTCGATTACACACGGTTATCGGAGACTTCTTGAAAAATGGCGATAAGAGGGGCGGCATCGAGAAATGCTGAAGGAAAAGTATGCTTTCAGCTAAGGATAAACGGAGAATGTGTAGAATTGCAACGAATCAGAAAAGAACAGCGTCACAAATCCGTGCTGAATTGAAGCTTCCGGTGATTACACGTCGTGTACAACAGATTTTGTCCAGCAGCGAGAACTTGGAGTGGCGTAAGAGACTCGGAAAACCCAACCTTACAGAACGGCACACGTTGAATCGGATTCAATTTCGCTAAAGGTGCCGCCACACGGTGCTTTAAATCTATGCTAAAGTTCACTATGATATAGCCATTATAGATATCTATATCATAGTTCTATGAGATTCGAGAAACGGTTTGACAAAACTATGAGCTATGAGGTAATAGAAGCTATGTAGTAGAAATCTTTCCACAGCGCTATCGCTGAACTTTCTTCGGTGTACACACGATTGATTTTCTTTGTGTTCGCTGGTATTCAGTTGCGAATTTAATAATATATATTTCGGAAGTAATCATGAGCACATTCGATAGCTATGAACAGGGAATGAAAAAAAATGCTGCAGTTGCTGCGTACATCCTATTGCAAAGGCGGTTAAAACAAAACAAACTCGCTAAGTCTGGACAAAATCGTAGGTTGCTCGCTTTGAAAGCTTAAAAATTGAGGCTTATGTGCTGAAGGAGCTAGGTTATGAAGATCCGGATAACTATTTCAGCGAAATTCTTCAGAGAAGTTCATGGAAGCTCTTCAGAGAAGTTGTTGGAAGTTTTTTAGTGAAATTCGGGAAAGTTCTTCAGAGATGTTCAGGGAAATTCTTCAGAAAAGTTAAGGCAAGATCATTAAAGACATTCGTGGAGCTTCCTTAGAGAAATTAAGGGAAGTTCTTCAGAGAAATACAGAAAAGTTCTCTCAAAGAATTCAGGGAAGTCCTTCAGATAACTTTGGGGAAGTTCTTTAGATAACGTTGGGAAAGTTCTTCAGAGAACTTTGTGGAATTTCTTCAGATAACTTTAGGGTAGTTTTAGGGTAGTAGAGAACTTCGGAGTATTTCTTCATACAAATCCAGATAATTTTTAGAGAAGTTCGGGAAAGTTCTTCAGTGAAATTTCAGAGAATTTGTTCAGAGGGAACTCAGGGAAATTTTTCAAAAAACTACCGGAAAGTTTTTCAGAGGAACTTCAAGGAAGTTCTTCAGAGAACTTTAGGTAAGTTCTTCAGAAAACTTCGGTGAAGTTCTTCATATAACTTTAGGGAAGTTCTAAAGACAACTTCTGAGAAGTTCTGCAGAGAACTTCTGTGAAGTTCTTCAGAGAACATCAGGGAAGTTCTTCAGAAAATTTAAGATAATTTTTCAGAAAGGTTTCGGAAAATTCTTCAGGGAATTTCAGGGAAGTTCTTCAGAAGAACTTTCCCGAAGTTCTGGGAATTCCTTCATAGAAATTCATGGATGTTTTTATGGAAGTTCAGAGAAAGTTCATCAGAGTATTTCTGAGATGTTCTTTAGAGATGTTCTTTGGGGGATGTTCTTCAGAGAACTTCGGTGAAGTTCTGCAGAGAACATCGCAGCAGTTCTTCAGAGGATTTCAGATAATTTTTCAGAGATGTTCGGGAAATTTCTTCAGGGAATTTCAAGAAAGTAATTTCAGATAAGTTCTTTACAGGAACTTCAGGGAAGTTCTTCCGTTAAATTCAGGGAAGTTCTTACAAAAGTTCAGGGAAATTCTTCAGAGAACTTCGGGAAAGTTCATCAGAGACTTTCGGGGAAGTTCTTCAGAGATCTCCGGGGAAGTTTTTCAGAGAATTTCTTCAAAGAAGTTCAGGGATTTTCTGAGAAGGTCAGGGAAGTTTTTCTGAGAAGTTCAGGGAAGTTCTTCAGAAACGTGCAGGAAAATCGGTTAAATTCATTGCTTTGAGGTTTCAAATTATTCATATATAGCGGTTCTTAGAGCACCAAAAATTGAATTTAATTAAGTTAACAGGCTGTCCCTTGATTTTGAAGAAAAGTTGCAATTTTACAATTGTGTGGGAGCGTTGGCCGGGGAGCATGTTACTATAAAAGCCCCTACAAAGAGTGTCAGTTATTACATATTTAAATAATCAAAAGTTCAGCATAATTCTAATGACTATTCTAATGGAATCTGATACAGGATCAAGTTGTTTGGCTCATCTGACGTGATTTTGGGGTTTTGTAAGTTCCGTGGGATCGAACACGATTTTGACGCAGTTCAAGAGAAGCGCCATCTCATCAGATGATGCCTTTTTACGCTTAAAATTGCGCACTGCTAGCTTTGGTTTCGATCCACTCGATTTTTCAAGTTTCAAAACGGATGATTGTCAGGGATCAAACATCGAAACTGGTAAAATCGTAACATCTTTTCAACGTTATCATTTTAAAAATACTTAATACTTTCGGATGAGGAATTACAAAGCAAAGTAATACACTCAATATGAAGTATACATTTCCTCGTGCGATCGGAATTAGTTGGGTCCCACAACACCGAATCTTGCTCCCACAGTTCAATCATGCAAAATTTTATTATCCTGGTCCATTTTTGCTTTAAAAATACACTTTTGATTGTTATTTTTTGTATTCTCCCCAGCGCGGAAGTAACGATCTTTGATGAAGTTTTTTTCCAGAAGCAGATAATTTACCATCTCCATGCAAACTTTCTCTTCATGTCTATTTGTTCTAGCAATGAAATTACTGTCCGCTCCTAGCGCTTTGCATGGAGATGGTAAATTATCTGCTTCTGGAAAAAACTTTAAAAATACCACAAAAACACAAACTAGCCACAATTCAAACGAACTGTCAAAAAACTTCGACCAACGAACTATTAACGATTTCGTCCGGATGTAATAGTTCATAGCCTACTACTATCACATAGAAACATTCGCTAAAGTGTACACATGGCAGCGGGCACGGCTCTATATAATAGCGTAAAACTATCGCTTGCAAGTCATAACTATGAGCTATCACTGCATAGTTTAGGTGTGAACTACTACATAGTTTTCTAGCATATAGCTCACTATATATTAGAAATTGCCGCCGTGTGGCGATACCTTAAGAAGTACATTTCTTGGACCGATGAATGGAAAAACGTGCTCTTTTCGGACGAAAAACAGTTTAACTTGGACGGACTAGACGGATGGCAGTACTGCTGGCACGATTTGCGCAAGGACCCGGATGTTAAAATGAGCAGGTACTTTGGTGGTGGTACCCTGATGGTTTGGGGAGCATTTTCTTTCCGAGGCAAGGTTCCGTTGGGGTGCAATCTCCCTCCCACTCCATGTATATTTTTAGGGTCGTGAGAGGAGTTCAGCAGGTAAATCGAAGACTTCTTTGAAACCTCCTCCCAGTGGCATCCCCTTCGTCTTTGGCCAACTGCACAAGGGTTCGAGTTGCAAGGAATGTAGATGGAGCCATGCCGTATGTTTCGGTAAGGAGGTGGTAAGTTTGTGCTGGATCCGTTATGTGGAAATGTAAGAACATTTCTTGGAGCGAAGTGTCGTCTACGTCATCTAGAACTTGGCGATACAACTATTCGATGACACCCACAACTGCTACGGGATAAGTTCGGAATCGCTGACTGATGGTGTTGGTTTCATTTGAGGTTGACCACAGTAAGTGTCCCATTTTACCCATTTCTCCCCTCAATTTTTATGCAAACTAGAATTATTACCCAAAACCTAAAGTTGGTGCCACTATATTGAACCCAAATGCACTGTTAATTTGTAAAAAAAAAGTTGATGAACTGTATGGAACAAATTTTACATGGATCAGATACCAGAAAATGGTCCATTTTACCCGATTTGCCCTCACATATGCAACACGCCAGAGCTCCGCCCAATTGAGAAATACTGGGCTATTGTCAAGCGGAACCTAAAGAAGACCAAAAAAACTGCTAAGGACGAGCAGCAGTTCAAGGCAAACTGGCTTTCTGCGGCGAAGAAGGTGGACAAGGTGGCTGTACAAAATCTGCTGGCAGGGGTCAAGCGTAAGGCCCGGCAATTCGGATTTGGAAAAGCGGAAGCCTAACTGAATATTTTTCCTGAATTTTATACTAATTGAACTTGAAAAAGAAATTTAATTTGATTTTTTAAATAAACGATTTCACCGATTTACACGCGTTTTCCCTTGACCAAATTTTGACCGTATCACCCTTTATTGAAATTTTTGAATGTCCGCCACATCCGGATTCGCATGAATTGCTGCGTGAAATGTAGCAAGCCAGTCTATGTAGTCTCCAGAGAATTCCGGAAGCGAAATCGTAGGTAGCTTCAGACTCATTAGATGCGTCCTAGTAGCAATTTGTTGAGGGAGATTGCCATACAGAATAATTGAAGAAGTTTAGATCGCAGGAGGGATTTTATTTTGAAGAACAGAGTCTCGAAATTGAAGCGGTACTGTAATTTCCTCATCATGTATTCGTTCGTATCCTCCTTATCCTCCAGCTCCGTCTGAATGTCCTCCAGCCGCTGTTGAACTCGGCTCGTTCTAGAGATGCCAGTAAGCCGTTCGTCGGGTTGACTGCACCTGTGTCCGGCATTCTTCATCCATCGTATCGTAGTGAGAGGGTAGCGCAGGAAAACGACAATCTGACCAAGTCGGATTAGTGCCTTGTATTTATGCTTGTACTCGGGAACAACGGCAACCGAAACAGGAAAAATTGGTAACACCGTTAGCTATTACCAGTTACACCACGGCGTGATCGCAGAGTATCAACTGAGAACAGCAGGAAAGTTGTCAGAAATCGTATTCTGTTGCTTGGATGCAGCACTCAATCACTGAAATTGTAAGTTGTGATTGGCAATGGAACAGAACACAGCAGCTCTTCTTGTGGATGCCCGAGGCGAATGGTGTAGCTCGATGGAAATGGCACAATAGGCATTGTCTCTTTTTGCCACGCACTTCGATTCGGCGGATGCTTCGTTTGTGGATCACTGTTAAATTGGCGTATCTTATGGGCTCGATTGTCCTAATGATGGCTTGGAAGTTGGCGAGAAGAAGTGGGCACCTTTGTCCCAAGGAAAAATGGCGAATCGGTCGGCGACCTCTTCGATCTCAAAAATGCCACGATCCTGGTCACGGTACCAAAATATTTTGGACCAGCAGTTCGGGAAGTGGCCGGGATAGTTGTGATCTCCGTCCTGCTTTTAGAAAAAACACTTACCAGCAAGCGCATACACCAGAAAAACTGCCAAATAACCTCAAAACCAAAATAAGTTTTCATTCGCGGCGATGGTTACAAAACCCTAACTGACCAATTTGGTGGTTCGAGAACTGATGAATTTATTTTACAATGGAGTTGATTTGCAGTCTAACAGCTGATGTTTCATGTTTGTATTTGTGTCAACAGCTGCCCTGGCGAACGCTGTCCCGCCTGAATGTCCTGGAGGACCTACTTACATGATGACATAATCTTGGGATATTCTATGCCAAACAAACTAACTTAACTTTGTATAGCCCATAAAGCTATTGTTACAATTGTAGACCTTAAGTTTTGAAGGACAGTTTGAATGACCTGAAACTAACAAGGTTATCCTATGATATCTGTGGACGTTTCAGAATATTAATTGAATATGTTTAATGAATCACTTGTATACGATAGCTCTGTAGTACCTAAAAGTTCTGGCAAGTAATGTTTTCCTAAGTTCTGAACTGACTGAGCTTTACAGAAGCTTCATCTGAATGTGTTTGAATGCTGATGAGCGTAACCTTTCACTAGACTATAAAGCTAACTTTAACGACTATATCCTAATTCTGAACTCAAGGGCAGTTTTGATGACCTAGAATATCCCAAGATATCTCATTGTATCGGTTGACTTTCCAAAAGACTCACTTAATTTGGTCAAACTTTGGTGGTTACTTTGTTTAGTCCAAAAAGCTGTAGATTCTAAGCTACAATTCAAAACATAAAATCTACAGTAGTAGATGTTTTGAATTTCAGGAAAGAACATCCGAAGATCATCTCATAATGTCCGTTGTTCTTCCAAAATATTCAATGAATATGTTTCAATACACATCGTAGCTTTGCATAGCCCAGAAAGCTTTTGTTACAACTGTAGGTCCTATGTTCTGATCTCAAGGATAGTTTGGATGATGTCATATTGCTTTATAATGTTTTTTGACTTTAAGAATGTTAATTGAATATGTTTGAATATTTATTGTAACTTTGTATTGCCTAAAATTTACTGTTACAACTGTAAATCTTAAATTCTGAACGCCAAAACAGTTTGATGACCTAGACCATCCCAAGATTATTCTTCTTGTATATTTTACGTTTGAAAATATTCACTGAATACACTTGAATTCGTGACGTACCTTTGTATAGACCAAAAAATTACTGTTACTATCGTAGATTTCAAGTGCTGGTCTCCAGGACGGTTTGGATCAACTAGAGGATCTCAAAGTTGTACAATAATGACTGTTGACCTTCCGAAAGGTTGATTGAATATTTTTGCATACGTATGGTCACCATGTATAGCTCAAAAAACTACTTGTTATAACTGTAGAATCTTATGTTATGAACTCAAGGATCAGTTTGGATGACCTAGAACATCACTCAAGTTATCTACAATGACTGTTGGTTTTACGTTCGAAAATGTTCACTGAATATGGTTGAATACATAGCATTACCTTGTATAGCCCTAAAGCTTACTAGTTACTACTGTAGATCTTAAGTTCGGAAATCAAGGACAGTATTGGATGACCTTGAACTTCATAACATGCTTATCTGAAATACTCGTACTTTTCAAAATGTGTAGATTTCAATATGTCTTGAACTACATATCATACTACTCTATTGGTATCCCTAAAAGCTCACTGTTACAACTGTAGACTGAGTTTTGAACTCAAGTACATTTTCGATGACCTAGAACATTCTCATAAAGTTATAAAGTTTATCAACGAAAATTTAATAATACGTATGCATAATGTACAATATTCTAAAACAACGCTTTACACTATTAATAAAGGCATTTTTGTTTTCTTCCTGAACTTCTTCATATTCAGGGTGTTCTAGGTCGTCAATTAGGTCAACTGCATATACTTTTTATTATTTCCAGATAGAAAAATTGATGGAAAACTAATTTGCCAAAGACAGTGTACACTTTTATTCAGTCTGTGTGATTGTATACAGCCATTATCCTTTTGGGGTCACATATGACTCCTTAGGCCTGAAGAAGTTAATATACTTTTTGAGGCAAGGCTTAACATTTATGAATTTTTCAATAGTATGTGGCCCGAAATCAACAATGTTCTCTATTGAAATTGATGCGTAGAAATATTTCCGATGGATTGGTGCAAATTTTTGAGAAATCTTTTAAGAAATGACTGAAATACTAATGCTCAAAACCCTGACCACTTTTCGTGACGGTCGCAATGCGATTTCTTTAAATTGTACCAAAAACCACACGAAAACAAAGACGTAGTCGTACGCCAAAAGTCTGGTTTTGCAGAACTCGTTTATAAAATTTTGCCAATGCCTCCTCGAAAGCTATATCTGATTTTTCTTTTACTCCTGTCATAGATGGATTCTGCAACTGACGTTATTGCTGTTACACAACAAGTTATGATTCAATGTTTGTTGAGGACATTTGTTTTGGTTTGCATATTACTATAAATCATTGCACGATAGACTAAGAATATTTTCGGTTAGATGGAATTGAGATTTTGTGCTCTAAATTTATTACGATTGAAGTTGAATTGCAGGACAACAGACACAAGTGCTTATTTGTACATCATTTCCTGAATCTAATATTACAGAATCCGGAAAAAGCCAATGAAAATATTAGATTGTGCGGTTCATTTTTCTAACACCTTGTAAACAAGCTCCCTGATTCGGTGCAATGATCTATACTACTAAATTAGGGTTTGGTTTCTATTGGTTTGAGTTTTGATAAGTGGGTACCTAACTAATAGAAAAAATACAATCTTCCTCTAAATTGTCTGAAGCGTTAGCCTAAACTGAAAAACAAAACACATAAAAACTGAACATTAAACCACCGATTTTTGTGAGCCTTTTGAGGTATTCAGGTTAATTATTATTATTCTTAATACAGTTCAAGCTTAATGTATTGCACTTTTAGTGTTTATTGTGCGATGCATTTCCGATGAACAAAAATAGCTTCCATTATTCTAATTCTGAATTGATTTCCTTTTTTATTCGACGAGTTAAAGTCATCAATCCTCTGAATGTCCGCCCCCATTTTACCCCCTACTTACATTTCTCAGCCTCACCCTTCTCCCATCTTCCGAGTATAAGAACGTCAAACAATCGCAAGAGCGGTACCGCAACCCAAAGTGGCAGTGACAAACAAGTCTTCAGATCCACTTTTTCCACCGAAACCATTCCAAAGTGGATGCCAGTAGTCCCTTCATGCTCCATTCAAATAAGGTGGTCGTTGCCGAAAAATTCGATACACCACGTGCGTGTGTTTCTTTTTTTTGCGGCGCTGCCAGGCTACGAAGTCGCACCGGTTCCTACGCCTGCTTCTGCTCTTGTTGAGGAACTTTCTTTTTGTCTCGTTTTTGGCAAAAACATCTTCGATTGAAACTGGAGCAGCCGAAAGTTGGCAGCTGAGTAAGCATAAATATTTTGTAGCTCAAAAGTCCCATGTGGCGATGGCGGGGATGATTGGGGGAGGACGCGATTGAAAGTGGCAGTATGGCAGCTTCCAAGAGTTGATGCTTTTTTTTCTCTCTGTTGTTTGTTGGCTGCAAACAAACAAGCCAATAGCACGAGGGGAAAACCGTTGTTTGGATGTTTGTTCAATGGGTTGGTGGAATTTTCATGGCAATGAATGAAAGGGCTGCTCCGCTATTTGCTTATCGCTTATTTTCTTTCTAGTCCTTGAGCCATTGGTCACGTCTAATGTTGAGGGTGATGATGAAGAAGGAGGTTCTGGTTGGTTCGTAAGATATTACATCAAAATTAGAGATTTAGCAGTTGTTGATTCGAGAAAGCTTGTTTTAGTTTTTTGTGGAGAAAATGGTAAACGTTTGTCACAGGTGATAATTTTGCACCTAAACTGTTGCATTATGTTACACTGTTACACATATGAAACACACATCCCTCGAAAGTTTCTGACTTTATAAAATGAGTAGTGTAACTTTTCGTTATACATTCTACCAAACATCTTCTTAAACTTATCTAAGCAATTGTACAACTAGTTAAACTGCGTAAAGTAATAGATCGTTGCATATTAGGCTGAGTCTAGGGACACATACCCTTCATAGGAACCTACTTTTTCAAGTCTATTAATGACCAATTTACGTCGTGTTAGTTACGTTACCGGTGGTGTCGTGTTAAACGTTATTCCCTTTCACCACAGTGGGCTTGATATCAAACTCAGTCGGCGCCGTTGGAATTTTCTGGGAAAAAGAAGTAAAGCCGTTGATCCCGGCCCATGTGTTGATGGGTTCGATTTGTAAGGCCCAGGTCGTCAGTTTGGCGAAAATGAAGCCAAAAAGATCAAAAGTGACATTAATACAGCATTAAAGAAAAGGATAACCGTCTTTTGTTCAACGTACAAAGCTAAAGATTTAAAGTTTAGGTTCCCTTTTAGGATACTAAATTATATACCGATGGGAAGTGAGGTTAACTACTATTGGAAAACGATAAGGCTAAATCATACCAACTCCAAATATAGTTTATACAGACTTAAATTTTGAACTTTCACAGATAGTATGCTGAATAGCCGAAAGATTATATTGATCCCTCTTAAGCAAAGTGGATTTGTTATGTTTGAACATTTCTAGTTTCCACCTCAAAGTTATACTTCATAAATTATCAACGATATTGCTTGTCAAATTGAGTACTTTTGAAAAGAAATGTTCCGCAACCTTAGATTTGAAATCACAATGTAACTTACTGACTGACTGACTGTCTGACTGACTGACTGCTGATGGGAACTTAGTCTTAGCTATAGAAAAGAAAGAGGTTCAGATATTCATAAGTACCTTCTTCGTTTACCGGGGGTGTATTCTGCAAACGACTTCTCGGCTTTGGGCTTTGGGGCTAAAAATGGTTGGAGTAGATCATGCGTTTAAGGTAGGCCCAGAAATGTTCGAATCGCATTCTTCGGTACAACAGTAATGTTCTGGTAGTCCATCTTTGCGAACGATATTTTGGCATAGCGCATTCACGCCAGGTCTGGCCAACACACCTTCTCGTTTATGGTTCTCCAGACTGAAGCCGACAGTTTCCAGCAGAACTTTGGAACTGTAATAGGACACTATTTCAGTGGAAGTAAAACTAAAATTTGAGGCCAACTAAAGCATCATAGGAAGATTTTTAAACGCAAATATGAACAATTGTCTGCCACTTCACGTTTATTAATATTTACTTGTTGAATGTCATTTTTCTTCAGAAAAATAACATACTTCAATACATTTTCTTAGATTTTCACATCCACTCTTTCCCAGCCAAACATTTAAGAGCGATGCGCATAAGTGCCCATAGTGAAAAATAGTACAAACACGACGTCGAACCAGTTGAGCAGTTTCTCAAGCAACTAGCACCTTCTTCAGAGAAATAATTTCAGGAAGTCCAGGCGGTATCACATTCTTTTCATTCAAAACAAGTTTCGAGGGAAAGAAAAGTAGCTTCGACATCCATTTATCACTGATTATTACTAGAGAACCTTCTTGGGGATCGTAATCTGAGGGATATTCTAAACCTCATTGCTCATTTTTTTTTAGTGGATGTGAAATATCCCGTCCCCTATCAATAGTTGTTGCTCCGGGTCAGATATGTATCATAGTCCAACACCACTATTTCATATTGCTTCACCAGAAACACCTCCGCGTATGGGAGAATACCAAAAAAACAATCATAATGTTAAATACTGTGGCCTTCACCTGCAAATTTTGATTCCATTTGGTTGATTTGTTTTTGAGTTATGCTGAAATTTGTATTTCATTTGTATGGAAGCCCCCTTCTTCCAAAGAGAGGAGGGGCCTTGAACCACCATAGAAACATGTTTTGCCATCAAAAACCACCACCTGCCAAAATTTGGTTCTATTTGCTTAATTTTTTCTAGAATTATGCAGAAATTTGAATGAAAGCACCCCCTCCTTGCAGAGGATGTAGGTTTTAAACATTTCCTGCTCTCATTTGCTGGTTTCATTTGCTTGATAAGTTCTTGAGTTATGCAAAATCAAATTGTGTTTCATTCATATATGAGAAAAAGTTCATATGTGTAAAAAGTCATCATATGATGAGATGGTGCTTCTCTCGAATTGCGTCGAAGTCGCGTCCAAACCCCCCGGAACAGAAAAAAAACAAAAATCGGGCCATCATTCTGGGTAAATCGAGCAACTCGTTGCTGAAGATTTTATGGGCTGAAGACTTTCTTGTATAACAAATATGCGATGGCTTTAAAGAACTTGAACAACAAATTTGAGCAGACCTATGAAGAGAAAATAATTTTCAGAATATCTCAATTGCAACTGACCGTCCTCGCGTCAGATGAGCCATACAATTTGCCCACTATCGTAGCCGAAACAGGCATCTTAGGAGCCAAAGAGCCTGCATCAGATTCCACAACAGTAATCGGCGAACACCCCACTATCACTGATCCTTCCTTTTGCTCCTATGTTGACATACGTAAATTTGTATTCAGCATCCACCATTGCCATCAAAATGATGGTGAACTGCTTTTTATAATTTAAATAATCACTGACGCTGTTTGAACGGGCTTTAATACTAACGTGCTTTCCGTCTAACGCTCCTACACAATTGGAAAATTGCCATTTTTCTTCAAAGTCACGTGAAATTTACAGCCACTTCTCTTCTTAATAATAAACGAATTTTAAATAAACCTGTCATTTCAATATCATTTCGTTCTTGCTACTCTTAAAAACCGGTACTAATGAATAATTTGAAACCTCAAAGCAATGAATTTAACCAATTGCTCTGACCTCGGATGAACTTTCCTGACATTCTCTGAAGAGCTTCCCTGAAGTTCTCTAAAGGACTTCCTCGAAGTTCGCAGAAACACTTTACTGAAGTTCTCTGAAGAACATTCCTAGATTTCGATAAAAAAATTCCCTGAAAGAACTTTCCTAAAATTCCCTGAATTATTTTTCCTAACGACTCTGACGAATTATCTGAAGTTTTCTGAAGAACTTCCCAGAAGTTCCTCTAAAGAATTTCCCTGTAGTTCCTCTGAAGAACGTCCCTGAAATTTCTCTGAATAATTTTCCTAAAAATCCCTGGGGAATTTTTCCGAATTTCTCTGAAGAATTATCTGAAATTCTCTGAAGAACTTCTCTGAAGTTCTCTGAAGAGCTTTCCATAAATTCTGTAAAGAACTTTCCCAAAGTTCTCTGCCGAACATATCAGAAGTTCTCTAAAGAACTTCTCTGAACTTCAATAAAGAACTTCTCTGAGTTTCGGTGAAGAACTTCCCTGAAAATCCTCTGAAGAAATTCCCCTAACTTCCCGAACTACTCTGAAGAATTATCTGAATTTCTATGAAGAACTTCTCTGAAAATTTTTCCCAAACTTCTCTGCAGTTCTCTGAAGAACTAGGGTATGTGTCCCTTGACTCAGCCTAGTATGCAACAATCGATTACATTTTTTATCATAACTCATAAAGTTTTTCAGCTGGAAGCAAAATTTAACGGCTAAAATATTTACCTGCACTTAGTAATTCAGAAAAAGCACCAAAAAATGAAAAAAGTGCCACTAAATTATTAAGGCCTGTGCCAACAAATAATGTGTGATCAGCATTAAAAAATTAGGAATGAGCAATAAAAGATGAGAAAAGATCTTCGGATAATCTAATTGTGACCGGTAAATCTATCAAATAAAGCAACAGCTATTAGTATATGTGCAATTAAATATGGCAGTATTTCCGCCAAATTATGTAATTTGAGCACTAAACTATTCGCATATGTCTTTTAATTTTGTTGGATTTTCCCATAAAAACAGTAAAATGAGCAATGGATAAATAAATATCCATTGCTCATTTTACTGTTTTTATGGGAAAATCTAACAAAATTAAAAGACATATGCGAATAGTTTAGTGCTCAAATTACATAATTTGGCGGAAATACTGCCATATTTAATTGCACATATACTAATAGCTGTTGCTATTTGACAGATTTACCGGTCACAATTGAATCCGAAGATCTTTCTCATCTTTTATTGCTCATTCCTAATTTTTGATGCTGATCACATTATTTGTTGGCACAGGCCTTAATATTTAATGGCACTTTTTCATTTTTTATTGCTCAAATCTCTCTTTTAATTGATGATTAATTATGCTGCCAAATTTAACTAGCTACACACTTGTTAAGAAATGTTTAATAAGCCATCTGGTAGTATGTATCACGAAAAGTTACACAACTCATTTTATAAAGTCAGAAACTTTTGAAGGATATGGATGTAATGTCGGTCTGTAGGCATCAAATTGGGTCTATTCATGGATGCAAGTTCGTCCCATTCGATAGATTTGTTATTGAATGTTAGCTATGTACGCTTTTTGATGATTTTTTGATTCAAGGCGTTTCCAGCTGAATTCGCTCTACCCAACAAACAATTCTACAAACAATCAAACTATACTTAAACTGCTAAGAAACACTTAAGTGATTTTACCATATGATTGAGCGGTCATTCGGTAATCAAAACATTAGAATTCGCTTTACACAGATTTTGTTCCTTTAGTTTGTGTTTAGATGAGCCATATGAAAAACATTCAACCAAAACTCAGACAGTTGTATTGTAAATGTAACCAATAACAACATTTTCACTACGCTTCCCATAAGACAGGCCATAATTGGGAACCTAGAAAAAATATGTCCCTAACATTGGGTCTATGGTTTTCATGTTAAATAATTGTTATGTTACTTATGTGACCTATTAGTTTATAACGTGTGACTATTTTCTGTACATCTTAGCTGCATTAATCGGTTTATAGGCTCAATTTTGGCAAATTTAGATCATCCGAAGAGCATGTAGATAATCTGTGCAGCTTAACCAGTAACGTTATGGTGTCTGAAAAGTTAAGGAAATCGAAAATTACGCAAAAGTGAACAATTATAAATTCATTGATTATGTCTCAATTGCTTTGAAATAGATCGGTCATTCTGATAGCAACATCATTTTGTTGATTATTGAAGAAATAATGACATATTCGGTACATAGGCCGAATCAAGGAGCTAGGCTAACATTACATCCCGTTACCCTACCATAAATTACTCTGAAGAACTACCGTGAAGTTTTCTGAAAAACTTCCTTGAGCTACTCTGAAGCACTTCGCTAAATTTCTCTGAAGTTCTACTAAGAAGTTATTTGAAGAATTACCCCGAAGTTCTCTGAAGGACTTCCCTGAACTTCTCCAAAATAACTTTCCTGAACTTTTCTGAACTTTTCTACGAAATTTCTCTAAAGAACTTCCATAAGCTTCTCTGAAGAACTTCCTGGAACTTCTCTGAAAAAAATTCCAGAAATAGTAATCCAGATCTTCATATCTTAGCTCCTTCAGCAGATAAGCTTCAATTTCCATGCTTTCAAGGTGAGCAATCTACGATTTTGTCCAGACTTTGCGAGTTTTTCTTTCAATCCGCCCCTTCAATATAATGTACGCAGCAACTGCAGCTATTTTTTTTCCATTCGGTCCATAACTACAGAATGTGCTCATGATTAGGGAACGTCCATTAATTATGTCACACAAAAAGAGACTTTATATAACCACCCCCCCCCCTGTCACGTTTTTTGTATGGACCTTCAATTTTTTTTGTATCCCCCCCTCCCTTACGGACCTTCCCTTTTTTCCGAAATTTATTTTTTAAAAGCTCGCAACTGAATATCAATCGTGTGCACATCGAAAAAAGTTAATTGATAGCACTATGGCAAAGAATTAGCTACTTTTAAGGTGCCGCCACACGGGGCTTGAAAACTATGCTAGAGTTCACTATGATGTAGCCGTTTTAGATATCTATATCATAGTTCAATGAGATTTGAGACACGGTTTTGCAAAAGTTTGAGCTATGAAGAAATAGTAGTTTTGTAGTAGAAATCTTTGCCACAACGCTATTACTTAATTTTTTTAGGTGTACACACGATTGATTTTCTTTGTGGTCGCAAGATATCAGTTGCGAGCTTTTAAAATATTATATACGGAAGAAAACATGAACACATTCGGTAGCAATGGACAGAGAATAAAGAAATTGCTGCAGTTTCTGCGTACGTCATATTGAAAAGGTGAATAAGACGAAAAACTCGCAAAGGCTGGATGAAATCGTTGATTGCTCCCATTGAAGGCTTGGAAAATGTGGCTTATCTGCTGAAGGTTTAAGCTTATGAAACTCCCGATAACTGTTTCAGGGAAATTCTTCAGAGAAGTTCAAGAAAGTTCTTCAGAAAATTTAATGGAAGTTCCCTAGAGAAATTCGGGAAAGTTCTTTAGAGAAGTTCAGAAAAGTTCTTCAGAGCAGTTAATGCAAGTTGTTAAGAGAAATTCGTTGAACTTCATTAGAGAAGTTCAGGGAAGTTCTTCAAAGAAATACAGGAAAGTACTCCAGGGAAGTTCAAAGAAATCTTTCAGAGAACTTTGAGGAAGTTCTATAAAGAAGTTCAGGGAAGTTATGCAGAGAACTTCAGGAAAGTTCTTCAGAGACTTTAAAAAAGTTCTTCATTGAACTTCAGAGAAGTTCGGGATATTTATTCAGAGAAAATCAGATAATTCTTCAAAGAAGTTTGGGAAAGTTCTTCAGACAATTTCACAAAAGTAATTCCAAAGAAGTTCTCCAATGGAATTTCTTCAGAGGAATTTCAGGGCAATTCTTCAGAGAACTACAGGGAAGTTCTTCAGATGAACGTCAGGGAACTTCTTCAGAGGAACGTCAGAGAAGTTCTCCACAGTAATTAAGGGAAGTTCTTTATAGAAGTTCAGGGAAGTTCTTTATAGAAGTTCATGGAAATTCCTTTTAGAAGTTCATGAAAGTTCTTCAGAGAACTTCAGAGATGTTCTTCAGAGAACTTTGGGGCAGTTTTTCAGAAAATTTCGGTGAAATTCTGCAGATAACTTCAAGGAAGTTCTACAAAGAACTTTGGTAAGGTTCTGTAGAGAACCTTCAGGGAAGTTCTTCAGAGGAATTTCACATATTTTTTTCAGATAACGACTGTTCCAGAAAGTATAAGCACACCTTAACGGTTACTTTGAATATAATGAAATACTTCAACATGTTTTGGCAGCGTCCTTTTGTTTGCACATTTTTGATGACATAGCATCAAAAAAGTGCGCAGTTTTGTGTTACCTGTGTACACTGTGAGCGAATTCTCCTTGAGAAAATTGGCCAAGGAAGAGGGTGTAAGCGTTGGAGCAGTACGATCTGCGATTCGAAAATATAGAGAACAGTGTACGTTTGAAGATGCGTCCTGTTAGTCCGGATATCGATAAAAAGATCAGGGATGCCTACAAGCGAAAACCAGTGACTTCCATTCGGAATGTTGCGAATAAACTAGGAACCTCGTCGAGTAACGTCATGCGTGCCAAAGAAAGACTTGGGCTAAAAACATACCGAAAGCAGAAAAAAACCCAAAAGGAACCCAAAACAGGCCGCGTCCGTGAAACCACGGGCCCGCAAACTCTACGATTCGTTATTGTGTAGAAATTCTGGATGTATAATAATGGACGATGAAACGTATGTGAAATTAGATTACAAATCGCTTTTTGGACCACAATTCAATACTGTAAAGACATCCCCGAAACGGAGAAGGCCATTTTAACCGAAAAATTCTTGGCCAAAAGTGGTCAAAATGGTGGGAAGTACCACTGTGCAGAAGCTAATGGGTCATGTTCGAGGCAAAGTTAGGGGTCTTGGCTATGATTAATTTTTTTTGATTAAGCGAGAGTAAAATATCATACAAAACACAAATACAAATCTGATTTGCCAAATAATATATATAAAAACTAAAAACGACATAGACTTTTATGTTATTTTGAAAGTGTGCTTATACTTTCTGGAACAGTCTACAAGTTCAAGAAAATTCCTCAGGGAATTTCAGAGAAGTTCTTCAGAGCAATTTCAGGAACTTTTTCAAAGATCTACAAGGAAGTTCTTTAGTGGAACTGCAGGGAAGTTCTTCACAGAAATTCAGGTACGTTTTTCATAGAAGTTCAGGAAAATTCTTTGAAACGGAAGTTCTTCAGAGAACTTGGGAAGTTCAACAGAAAATTTTGGTGAAGTTCTGCAGATAACTTCAGGGAAGTTCTACAAAAAACTTCGGTCAGAAAATCTCTCATAAATTTTTCAGATAAAAATTTTCAGGAAAAATTCAGAAGGAGTAGTTCTTTAGGGAATTTCAGGAAAATTAATTCAGGGAAGTTCTTCAGATGAACTTAGTAAAGTTGTTCATTAAAATTCAGGGATGTTCCTTAGAGAAGCTCAGGAAAGTTCTTCAGAGAAGTTAATGCATGTTATTCAGAGAAATTTATGGAGCTTCATTATAGAAGATCAGGGAAGTTCTTCAAGTACTGAAGCTCTTAGCAAGGTAGTTCTTCAGAAGAACTTCAGGGTCCGAAGTTCGGTTTAGAGAACTCCAGGAAGTTTTCAAGATTCGAGTTTTCAGAAACTGGAAGTTTTCAACTTCTGGGAAGTTTTCAAAGATCTTCGGGAAGTTCTTTAAAGAACTTCTTGGAAGTTTTTCAGAGAAGTTCAGGGCAGTTCTTTTCAGAAGGTCAGGGAAGTTTTTCTGAGAAATTCAGGAAATTGGTTAAATTCATTGCTTTGAGGCTCCAAAATATTTTTATTTACCGGTTCTTAGAATCAGAAAAAAGTTAATAGAAATTGAAATGACAGGTTTATTTAAAATTTGTATATTTTTAAGTAGCCAAGTGGCTTTCATTGCATGATTTGAAGAAAAATGGTAATTTTCCATTTGTGCAGGAGTGTTGAGACGGAAAACACGTTTGTAGAAGCCTCTGCAAAGAGTGTCAGTAATTATTTAAATTATAAAAAGCAGTTCAGCATCATTCTATTGGCATTATAAAGGGTAGGTGCTGAATATAAGTTTACGTATGTCAACATAGGAGCAAAAGGAAGGATTGGTGATGGTAGGGTGTTTGACGATTGCTGTTGGGAATCTGATGCAGGATCAAGCTATATGACTCATGTAGACACGAGGACAATCTGCTGCTTTTGAGACATTCTGAAAATTATTATCTCTTCATAGGCCTGCTCAAATTTGTTATTCAAGTTCCTTAAAACTATCGTAAATTTGTTATCTTTCAAGGCAGTTTTCAGTCCATAACGTCTCCAGCAACGAGTTGGTTGATTTACCCAGAATAGTGGCCCAATTTATAGGTTTTTTTTTATGTTCCGTGGGTACGGACACGACTTTGACACAGTTCGAGAGAAGCGCCATCAAATCATATGTTGACTTTTTAAGCTACAAATTGCGCACTGGCTTTGGTTTTGGTGTACTCGGTGTTTCAAGTTTCAAAACGGGTGATTTGCACTTTGGAGTCAGGGATCAAAATCAAAGGTTGAAAATTAGAACTGGTAGAATCGTTATCATCTGTAAAATACTTAGTATTTAGCTAGGTATCGAAATCCCATAGTCTAAATTTTTTTTGGATGAGGAATTGGAAAGCAGAATAATACACTCACTCTGAAGTATACGCTTCCTCAGACGATCGGGGTTAGTTGGGTCCCACAACATTAAATGAGATTCCCACAGCTCAATCAAGAGGAATTTAACTATAAATTAGAAGAAAAATTAGTAATCTCCATTTAATTCCAACTACCTTTGCTTATCTTCGACAGATACGCGTATTTCGTCTACAATGGGCAGACTTCTTCAGTGTCTCGTACTAATAACTCGACTCGAGAATTTTTGAATATATACTAGAAATACCCACCGTGTGGCGACACCTTTATTTCATAGCTCATATTTTTGCAAAACCGTTTCTCGAATCTCATAGAACTATGATATAGATATATAGAACGGCTACATCATAGTGAACTAAAGCATAGATTTCAAGCGCCGTGTGGCGGCACCTTAAGTTGAATAATATTGTCTTAATTGCTTTGCATTACATCGTTCATCCTAATAGCAACATGATTTTGTTGATTATCGCTAAATTAATGACAAATTTGGTACGTAGGCCAAAGATGATAGGCTAAAATTACAACCCCTTACCCTATATACCTAGATTGTTTGTACTTTAAGAATATCAGCTTTGAACAATTTAGAGGAACCTGTATTGTGTAAAATTTTCTGAAACATATATTTCCTTTCTTCAGCACATAAATTAGTTATATTTTTGATTCATATGAAAGCAAGAACTACCCTCATGTTTGTACCACTATCACTATCACTATCACTATCACTATAAGGAACATCTTTCCATCTTAATTCGCTTTCTGGACCAGTGTGCAATGAAGTATCGTTCCCAAAACAGTTCAACCAAATGATGGTCCTTCACCCATCCAATAACCGTTAAAGCACTTCAATTTTCTAGAACACGAAGTTACGATCGGTCGCCCACCAGGGTATCATTTCCATCGCTCATATCGTGTAGAGACCAAACACCATAAAAAGCGTTTTCTCAATTCAGATCCACGCGATACTGCTCATAACGATACAGCTTCATTTTACGATCGACAAAAAACGACGACGCCGTTCCTGGGTCGAAAATCACGTCTCGAGCATGGGCCTCAAAATAGATACATGGCGGCTCAAAGAAAGTGGAAAGGAAGAACAAATATCATTATACAAGCGTTAATATCAACACACCCTCAGCCAGCCCAGCGACGGGCGGGCAGGACAGAACAACCGACAGATGGTTCCCGGAAAAATTCGATCCAACCAATCTCCATTCCCGCAAACATTTTTCCACTCATCGTTGAACTGCCAACGACGATAGAAACGACGCATTGATGGGGAAAAATGGCAATCAGTTGATGATACCTACTGCTTCTGCTGCTGCTGCTGCTGAATAAAACTCGGAATCGGTAATCCTCCCGGTTGCAGTCACCGAAGTGGAGCGGACCGGGAAGACCTACATATTTTAAAGGTTTTCGGTTTCTGGGCCCGAAAAAAAAAGCCAGACTCAAGGTCTCCGCCAACTGCTGTTTCGGGAGGGGGCCTAGGGCAAACTTTTTTCCAACCAAGGCAAGGAGGAAGGTAGAAAAGGGCAACAACTTCTTCCAGGGACCGCCGTATGGTGTCTCATGTTCAACCGTAGGCAAATAGATACAACGGCACCGGGAGCTAGCAAGTGTCTAAACATGGCCGATGTTTAGCCTAAATGCCTCTGGTTGGAGACATTTAGGAGCGGGGTCGGCGGCGGCAAGCAACATCCGTTTTCATGTTGGCAGAAAAAGAGCGAGAACCATTAAATAGCAGTGATGAGGGTAATTTAGAGGGAAAATAGGTTCCGTTTAACAGGGTGCTCGGCACGGCCCCCGGGCAAAAACCAAGTGTAGATTGTTCATTTAAATTTATGAGGCCCGCGCGAGCGTCTAGGGACCAGCCGTCAGGACACTATGGATGGAGGGTTTTCTCTAGGGGGAATCGATATCGATTGAGAGTTGGGTTTACGAGTTGGGGGAAGGGGTTCGATGGGGGAAGAGTTCTCACATTTCTCATAATTACAGCAGTTGTTTGGAAGAAGATTGTAAGCCGGTAGATGAATGGTGGTAATCTTCCTACAAGGGTGCGATGAGGCACTTAATAATAGCAATCTACCTTTTGGAAGAGAATTTACATCCCGATGTTGGTTCTTGTAGGATGAGAGGTGTTAATGGTTAAATTAGCATATTTATCAAAAATGTTGGCCTGGAATGTTATAACATTTCAAACAGTCGATTCGAATCGTCATCAGCCTCGATAAATACATTCGTTCCATCCGATACAACAAAGATTGAGTTCTTTCATTCCAAACATCGGTCTTCCCTTATATAGCAGCATCGCATTCCGCTAGAGATTCCAATTCGGAAAGTTCTTTCACCTGTTAGCAACCACACACACACAGACATTCCACCCACAACTGATCTGATAGCTGTTCGTTGTTCCAGACCACAGGCAGCCGTTCTCCTACATGAAGACAAACTATTTCCGAATTCATCGAAGACAGGAATCACTATCCTCCCAGGTCTCCCTCGAGTACACCTAACCCTTTCCGTCATCGGCCCTACCAACAACGGCGCTCTGATTGCTGGCAGGCGTGGGTGGCCGGCGAGCTCCCAGAAGCAACAAGAAATGAAATAGTTCATCTACCGCCTATAAAAGCTAATATCAATAAATGTACCCCTCCCGGTGGCGGTTGGGCGGCCCGCTCGCTGGTGCACATTGCTCGTTTGGATCTCCCCTGAGCTGCATAGGAAAGGAATAGATGGGAAAGCAGGGAAATCACTTCCAGACTAAACAAAGGCAGCGTGAAGGTAGGTCCTTGCTGTTTCGTGCGGTGGCAGTGCGCCTTTCTTGTATAGATGAAAGTCAAAGTGAGTAAACACGGAGGAAGCACAGCGAAAACAAACACCGACTCCGGTCCTACAGCTTCTGGTTATTGCATTGTGTTCGTATTAGCAGAGCGTGCGGAGAAAGAAGAAAGGAACTCGTGGCATTCCTTGGAAACAAGGATCCGGTGGTGTTGGTCGGGGTGGCTTGCTGTGATTCCCTGTTCCGGTGTTGTTGTTGTTGTTGTTGTTTTTTCTACTTTTCTCTTATTTTTTATTCCTGGGAAAAGGGACTTGCAGCGATTGTCGGTGATTAAAGCTCTCCAGTTGACTGCTATGATCATTTAGGTGGTAAATTATGAACTTTTTAATTTTGTTGTTTGCTTTGAATTAATCGATTAACTGTAATCATTACTCATTACAGGGTGAGTGGCAATTCCTGCCAGTTTTTTTTAAGGTTAGAGACTTCGCAGTTATTTTTCGAAATCCACGATTGCATTGTCCTTGTATTAGTAACTCACTTTGAACATATGTGTAAGATAATGAAAATGAAAATATAGACTTTAGCTTACCATAACACGTGTTTCCGTATCTGAGACATGTGTTTTGTGGGAAATATTGAAATTTCCTGCAATATATTTTGGTTTAACACGTACGTCCCCAACCCCTCTGAGACAGAAAATTTCAAATTGAAAATTGATGATACTCCAACGTTAGCCATCGGATTTTGATGCTGTTTTTTTGCAATAGATCACAAAATTATCCTTATTTATAGATCTGCTCTGGTTATTCCGAAATGTTCCATAGTTTTGGATTCCAAGGTGGAAGTACTGGGAAAAGTACCTGTCCAGGGATGGTGGACAATATATTTTTAAATGCGAAACATGCCATGTGGCATATCAAACTTCATGATTAAGCATAACAAGGTCATTAAAAGAGATTTTGAGGATTTCTAAAAGAGACCCTGCAGGAACCGAGTTCCTCCGACAAAGTGGCCATATTCAAATCGTTGCCAAAACCTGACTTGCGATACATCAAATTTCAGGATTTTGCAAACTAGGTCATGAGAAGATGTTTTGAGGATTTCTGACCATACTGGTCACTTGGGGAGTCCCTGCGGGATCCGAGTTCCTCCGGGAAAGTGGCCATATTCAAATCTTTCCTAAAACCTGGCTTGCGACACTTCAAACTTCAGGATTTTGCAAAACTTTTTCTTCGGAGGACCTTTTGAGGATTCCTGAGTATTCCACTTAAGAAGCAATTGCGAGATTCGAGTTTCTCCGGGAAATTGGCCATATTCAAATCTTTTCCAAAACCTTGCTTGCGACATATCAAACTTCATGATTTTGCAAATCTTGGTCTCTGGGGTGTTTGACCATACTGGCCACTTAGGGAGGCCCTACGGAATCCCAGGTCTTCCGAAAAAGTGGCCATATGCAAATCGTTGCCAAAACCAGGGTTGCGACACATCAAACTTTAGGATTTTGCAAAACTAGGGAGAGTCGAGTTAGTAGTACATGACACGGAAGAAGCCTGGACATTATAGACGAAATACGCGTATCGGTCAAGATAAGCAAAGGTAGTTGGAATCAAATGGAAAATACTAATTTTTCCTGTCATTTCTAGTTTCATGAGAAGACGGTTTGAGAATTTCTGACCATACTGACCATTTATGAAGACCCTGTGGAATTAGGATTCCTCCGGTGAAGAGGCTTTATTCAAATCGTTACCAAAACTTGACTTACGACACATCAAACTTCATGATTTTGCAAAATTTAGTCTTGAGAGGACATTCTTAGGGTGTCTGACCATACTGGCCACTTGGAGTGGCTCTACGGGATTCGAGTTCCTCTGGAAAAATGTCCAAATTGAATTCCAAAATCTGGCTTGTGACATATCATTCGTGCCGTGTATTCTATTTAAACCCGTTTGCCATATTAGATGTTAAGAAGCATAGAAAGATTTAAGGTGATTATGTTATTGTAGATAACAATAGTATTTTTTAATTGGCAATTAGATGCTTCTCAATTTCTGACACTCACAAAACTACAAAGCTACATTGGGTTGTTCAAAATGATAACGTAGGACTACGCAACTAAATTTAAGCAATTTGGATTGTACAATGCAATATTCTTTGAATTACCCCTCCTAGGCCTTATTTTCTCAAGGTATTGAAATACAAGCAACTTGCTTTATTCTGATTCATTTTTTGCTCAATAACATCAAAATTGAGTATTCATATGTTGTTGTCTCCTGCTCGGGGATGAATTCAAACAAATTCAATTAATTTCTTGGAAAACCAACAGACATTATGAGATAATCTTGGGATATTCTATGCCAAACAAACAAACTTAACTTTGTAAAGTCCATGAAACTACGGTTACAATTATAGACCTTAAGTTTTGAAGGACAGTTCGAATGACCTGAAACTAACAAGGTTATCCTATGATGTCTGTGGTCGTTTCAGAATATTCATTAAATATGCCTTATAATTTATCGTAGCTTTGTAAAGCCAAAAGACTAAGAGTACTTCTGTACATCTTAAGTTCTGAACTCAAGTTCAATTTTTATGAACTTGAACATCCCAAGATACTCTGGTAATGACTGGTGACCTTACAGAAAATTTACTAAATGTCTGTTGCCTGTTGAAGTGGCGGACTTAGTCCGTGCTCCTTCAACCTACCCCGCAGTGGGATGTTAGGCAAAAATGTCCTTGGTTCGAGTACCACTGTATACATGCCCTTTTCGCTCAATTTTCCTAAAAAAAAAACATCTGTCACATTTCCAATCCTGCCGCACACTAGCGGAACTATCAAAACTTTCTCTTTATATCTTTCATTCTAGCCAAAAACATTGTTGTTCACTCTTGGTGCCTCATGGTGATGAGCGAACATCTCCTTCTACATCATAATCGTTACTCCTCGCACGGAGAATATATAACATAACAATTAATGTATACTAAATGTGTTTGTATACACATCGTCACCTTTCATAGGTTATGAAGCTACTGTAGCGAATGTAGATCCTACCTTCTGAACATAATGGCAGTTTTGGTGATCTGAAAAGTCCCAAGATATCTTATTATATCTGTTATTTTGACTCAATTTGGCGAAATACATATTTTTACTTCGTTTAGTCCAGAACGCTACAGTTACGTCTGTATATTTTTAGTTTTGACCTCCAGAATTATTTGGATAACCTAGAACACCCGAAGATTATCTCGCAATGTCTATTGTTCTTCCATTATATTTAGTGAATAAATTTTAGTACATATTGTAGCTTTGCATAGCCCAAAAAGCTTTCGATACAACTTTTGGTCATATGTTCTGATCTCAAGGATTGTTTGCGAAACCTAGCAGATGTCATATTGCCGTATAATGTTTGTTGACCTTTGAAAGTATAAATTGAATATGTTTGAATATTTCTTGTTACTTTGAAGAGCCTTAAAATTACCGTTACAACTGGCGTTCACAACTTAAAATCTTAAGTTCTGAACGTTTGGATGACCTATACCATCCCAAAATTATCTTCTTACGTATTTTTACGTTCGGAAATATTCATTAAATATGCTTGAATACGTGACGTAACTTTTTATAGCCCACCTGGGTAGAGGGGAATTGCAAACCAATAACATAATAATAACATATCATGTCATCTCATCTAGATTTGACATTTTTGACTTATTCAGGAATAACACTTAATTGCAATCTAACTACTAAATGTGTTTTCATTGCAAGTTTTGTTGTTTTTTAGATATTTTATACATTTGTTGAAAAATCATTAAATAACAACTGAATGGTGAAGTTTGCCATCATAACTAATTTGGTTTTCATTAAGTTATTTTGTTTGTTATTTGCGATATTTATGAATTTAAATGAGTGATATTCAAAGAAAGATGTTTTAAACTATAGAATTAAACATTTTGCAAAAAATGTAAATTTGAAAAATAAATAAATTGTATTACTTTTTTTATTTATTCTAAGTCAATTAAAAAACAGACATCAATCAACTTGAGTGCAAATCTTACACTTTGATATATAATAAATTGTTTCATCAGTAAGTTTTATATGCATATTTATACATTGCTGAGTTGAGTCGTTAATTTGCATCACTTTAATAATGTCAGTCGTTGCGTAAGAATAGACATTATTGAAGAGCTCTTCACTGTGTAGGAATAACTTACTATGCACTTGTTCTTTTGTAAAAATTTTGTTCTTAGTTTGTTCTTATAATGGCAAAATTTGTAATTTCTTAGAAATTCCATCGAACTATTTCAGTTATTATTTTTGTTGTTTTAACTCTTATGTCAAACAAACTAATGTCTAATTTTGCCAATTAGTTATTTTGTATGAATGGTAAAATTTGTCATTCATGTGCAATTCTCTTCTACCCGGCAGAAAGCTACTGTCACTACCGTTGATTTCATGTTCTGAGCTCTAAGTAGTGGATCACAAAGTAATAAAATACTGATTGTTGAATTTCAAAAAAATCATTTAATGTGATTGAATACAAGTAGTTGCTCTATGTAGCCCAAATACTAATGTACTATATATATAGACTATAGATCTTATGTTTTGAACTTAAGGACATTTTGGAAAACCTAGAATATCCAAAGATTACCGCATTGTGTATGTTGAAACAGAACATATGACTTCCCACACTATTCAATGAATACTGTTAAATACAAACTGTCCCTTTGCATACTCCTAAAACCTACTGTTACAACTGTTGATTTTATGGGCTGAAATCAAGGACAGTTTGGAAAACCTAAAATATCCCAAGATTTTCGCATAATGTATATTGACCTTCCACAATATTCAATGAATACTGTTAAATACATTTTGTTCCTTTGCATACTCCGAAACCCTACTGTTACAGCTGTATTTCTTATGTTCTGAATTCAAGGACAGTTTGGATAACCTAGATTATACCAGTTTATCTCATAATGTTTTTTTACGTTTGAAAATATTCACTGAATATGGTTGCATACGTAGCGTAACATTGTTAAACCCAAAAAGCTATGGTTACTACTGTATATCTCAAGTTCTGAACTCAATGACAGCTTGAATGACCTAGACCATCAGAAAGTTATAAAATAATGACTGCTGACCTTCCAAGGCGTTCATTCAATATGTTTGAATACGTATCGTAACGTCATATAGTCCTTAAAGCTGCTATTACAACTGTAGATCTGAAATTCTGAACTCGAGTACTTTTAATATAAGCTAGAACAATCCAGAAAAATACAAAAATGTTTATCGTTAATCAACGACAATTTAATTAAATGTATGGATACGTACCGTATGCTTAAACAAGGCTTTATACGCTTAATAAGCCATTTATTTTCTCTTTTTGAAATTCTTCATATTGAAGATGCCTTAAACTTAGATATGCATATATTTTTGAAAGCAATTCTTCAATTACGTCTAGCCAAAAATCAGAGGTATTCTCTTTTAAAATTGATGCGTAGAAATATTTCCGATCGTTTGGTGCAAGAATTTTGAAAATCTCTTGTGATACAACCGAAATACTAACGCTCAAAATCTGCCCACTTTTCGTGACGGTCGCAGCGAGATTTTTTTTTTAAATAGTACCCCAGTATAAAAAACAAAGACGTAGACCTACGACAAAAAATAAGGGTTGCCAGTTTTCCTGGAAAACGCCAATTGACGTTATCCTATTTTCCCAAACATCACTAACTTCAAACATTCATAACTCAAGAACGATTCATCGTTGAACAATTTCGTATCCAATTTATAATGAAATTTTTTCAAAAATTTGGAAAAAAACTAATTTAAAATAGTTTTCCTCAAGAAATCTTTGAAAAATTTCATGTAAGTTTGAAAAAAAAGTTCTACGATTAGTTATGATTTTTCTTGAGTTATGAATTTTCGATGTAAGTGATGTTCGAGGAAAACGGATATTTTCAGTTGGCGTTTGCCATGAAACTGGCAACTCTGAATTTTTAAATATTATTTTTTGTTCATTTATCCATGAACCCTACGCGTGGACAAATTTTCGTAACAATCTGAGAGCCTTCGACCCAGTCTGTACGATAATAAAAAAAAATCTCAAGTGGCATTCTGTTGGTTCTCTGTGCCAGTTACATCAAGCACGGGGTAGTAAACCACGGGCGCTCAATATGCCCATACTCATGCTCAAATTAGCGATATGAATCTTTAGGATTCTCCTATAATGCATTATTTTTTCATTAAGGAGGTTTGTTTTATTCTCTCTTTGTGATGTTCCTCTGTTTCTAATACTACTAGCTTTCGATGGTATCACACCGACTCACACGTGTTTAACGGGTACTGCCACATCAACTCAATGTAACGGTAGACAATTTAATGCAACAGAAATCCCGCTCCCTCTATTCATCTATAAAATTGTTATTACTACAGGGTGTCTCACAACTGATTGTCATTAAACAAAATGGGATTACAGCAAAACAAATCAACTGAATCATTGCCTTTTTTTTTTCATTTTGAAGATTCATGTTATATAAATAAGCCATATAAATTCCATTCGAATCTTTCGCCCTTTTCCTTGATAACTTTGCGCAAACGCTTTGTAAACTCATCGCCGCTGGCACGCACGATTTACTGATGAATTTTGTCCCAAATATCAACCAAATGTTTCTTGAATCGATCGAAAGTAAACTTTTTCGTAGAGTCTATATGTTGAAGCATATAACCCCAAACAAAGTAGGAAAGTGGGTTGAGATCCGGTGAAGATGCAGGCCTTTCTTTACGCCCACCACGCTGGTGTCTTCTTAACCTTGTGAGCTGGAGCTGAGTCCTGTTGGAAACAATATGGTGTATTCCCACCCATACAGCGTTGACGCATGAGGAAGCAGATGGTTGTTTAAAGCCTGCTCGATGTGATATTCAGTGTTTGACGTTTGATTTTGACGTTGGGTTCTATGAAAAGAAAAGAGATATTTTTTCATTTCGTGAAACCGCGCCCCATACCATGATTTTCGATAATTTTCTACAGCTAGCTAATCTCTTGGAATTTTGGCAAGACGTTTGCCATACACATGATCATTTTGTTTATTATGACTGTCCTGAAGGAGTAAGAGCTTTTCATCCGAAAATAAAATCTCGCAGCCACCGTACCGAACTAGAAGATTTCTGCTTCTTTGGACTCTTGCTTGCTTTTGACGTCAACCCGTGAACCCGTTGTTTCTTGTACGGCTTGCATTCTAGATTATGTCTGAGGATCCTGTTCATTGAAGCAGGAGGCATTTGAAATTGTTCGCTCAATTTACGGCCACATACCGCCGTATTACGTGTTACTAGCTCCCTCACACATTTGATCTTATTCTTCGTTCTTTGTATTGAATATAGACATTTCTAGTTTCTTTGATCCGTTTTAAGGTACGAAAAACAAAACGCTTACTCACTCCGAACTGCTTAAGCCTATTGTATATCAGACACGGTCCAAGCTTTTGCAAATGTAATTTTTAAACTTGCTCCCGTACGGCTTCCATGGTAGCTGATAAATATAGACAAACGGAATTGCTTATTTATCATCAGCGATAAGCTGTCAAAAGAATACACTCAAAACGGATATGATCAATTCCGCTGTTAAAATTACCCAGCTGAAATAAACCAAGACTGAAAAAAGGAGACACCTATTGTGAGACACACTGTACTAACCTCAAACATATTTAGGTATACATGCCAAACATGTCAACAACAATGAGCTGTCAAAACAAAAGAACGGGCAGTATCGCACTTAAATTTGACGTGTATGCCTAAATATGAACGGACTACAAGGCACTGTAACCTTTTTTGCAGTAGTATCGCATTTTGGCGGTCAAGGAGATTATTTTTCACCCCACCATCGATGTCTCAGAATGGCCTCTTCTGACTACACGGTGTTCAATAAGTTCGGATACACTTTCAAAATTTGTTAAAAAAATGAAAACATGTTTTTTTTTATTTTTTGGATTTATGTTATTGAAAGCTATGTTTACAAGGAACGTTTACAACATTTCTCTTGGAATGATCCCCCCTTTGTACTCCTTAACGAGCTTCAAACGTTTCTCGAACGCGTCGCAGGCGGCACGCACGGACTGCATGGGCATTTAGTCCCAGATTTTGAGAATTACCGTCTTGAAATGATCCAAAGTGCTGACCTTGTATTCGTTCAGCTTCGCCATCATATAGGACCAAACAAAAAAGTCGAGAGGATTCAAGTCCGGGGAGCTGGGAGGCCACAAAGTTTTGTCCAGAAAGTCGGTTAAATTGTCCCGACACCAGGCTTGAACCACATTTGCCGTATGGGCTGGTGCACCGTCCTGCTGGAACACGTAGTGCTCATCGCCGTAGAGGCTTCGGAGACTGGGGGCAACAACCTTTTCCAAAACCTCAGTTTTGTAGTACGCCGCGTTGATTTTGACGTTTTTTTCAATAAACACCAAGGGTAGCTTACCACGTTTGCATACTGCCCCCAAACCATCACCGACGCGGCACTTTGGAACCGAGGGATGTTTATATTGGATTCAGGAATGCTGTCCCTCGATGGCGCCCACACCCGGTCATTTTGCACATTGTGCGGCTGCTGCAGCACGAACAGTTTCTCGTCCGAAAAAACAAACTCCTGACCAGCGTGCCGAGAGAGGATCCTCTTAGCTCGATCCAACCGCTTTTTGCTGGTAGCCTCCGAAACGCCATGGACCTTACGTTTTTTGTAAGGCCTGAAACCAAGGTCCTTGGTGAGTATGGTGTGAGCGGTTCCAATGGAAACGTTGAGATCTGCAGCCGTTTTCCGGATTGAGCGGTTCTTTTTGCGCCGAATTCGCTCCCTCACGATCTTGATGACCCGTGGCGTCCTCGCTGAACGCGGCCGACCGGATCTCGCACGGTCATTGGTCGAGGACGTCTCCCGGTATCGCCTGATGGTCGTGTAGACAAAGTTCCGCTTGACCCCATGCGATTTCAGCAGCCGGAATATATCGCCGAGTCGCTCACCGTTCAAAAAATGCTTAATTACGAAGTCCCGATACTCTTTCATCGCGCGTAACAAACGAACAACAACTAACAGAATGTCAACACCGCGCACATTCGGTAGCGTATGAATGAAGCTAAAGCTGACACCAATACCAATTCAGAATATGTACATGGCGCATACCTACGCAATGATGAAAACTTGTATTCGAACTTATTGAACACCGTGTACTACGCACGCCTTCAGTTGCTCCGGGAAATCATCAACAATGGAAGATAAGGCCTGTACTCGAAAAAAATCCACCAGACAAAACTGTTCGCTGTCCAACGTTATTGTCTCTGTGCCAATCCATCGTCGATCGCGCGTAATGGCATGATGCCATATCCGGCCAAAATAATGTGTCGCCTCCTTGGGACCGCAGGAAAGGCAACAGACGCTTCTGAAGGCACTCGGTGCGGTAATTGCTGTTGATGGTACCCATTGTGATGTACGGTTTACTCAGTTTACCGCACTGGCATATGGCCTGCCAGAGCAAGTATTTTTTGGCGAATTTGTCCATTTTTTTCTTCCTTATGTCTTCCAGAATATCAAACCGTGATTTGGCAACGTAGAACTCCAGTCCCGGTATCTGTTTTGCGTCTGTCTTGATGTAGGTTTCGTCATCCATAACCACACAGATCGGTTTCGTTAACCACTCTCGATACAGCTTGCTTGCGCAGGATTTAGTCGCCGTGTTGGGTTGATCACGCCGGTTTGGTGACTTGCGAACCTTGAATACACGAAGCCTAGCTCGTTTCATGGTTTGCTGAACGAACCAGGCGGAACACTTTGCCTTCAGAGCCGCGTCGCGAATCGAAAGGTTCGGATTACACTTGAAATAATTCAACACCTTCCGGGCTTTCACAGGGTCAGCTGTGTTCGACTTTCTTCCACTTCCAGCCCGCCGCTCGGTTGTCTGGTACTCCTTAAACGATTTTACCACCAGAGACACAGTTGTATGGGTGATTCCCAGTTGTCTTCCGACTTATCTCATGGTCACAGTCGGATTTTCCATGACGGCGCGCAAAATTCTCCTGCGATTTTCGCCTTGTTTTGATAACATCTCAATAACCACTGAACCGATTGTTATGACATATTGCGCATTTAAACAATTCACTGCAAACTAGTTATACTCAGATTTTCATCAATTTTTACGAACGGACAAAAAAGTTACACATGGATAAAAATGTTGCATTTTTTTCGAGTACAGGCCTTAGGTCACACGCCTTCGTCGGTGGTATAGTGGTAAGCGTGACTGCTACTTGGCACCCCAGCTGGCCTGGGTTCAATCCCAGTCGACGTCGGTTCTGAGGCGGGGTCTTCTGAGACGAAAAAATCTTGTCACGTCTTCCTTCGGGAAGTTAAGCCGTTGGTCCAGGCTCATATTCATGAGTTGATAGGTAGGGTCCAGGTGGTGGAGTCGTCTCCCTGGCGTCGGTGATTGTCACCCACCATGTGAGGAAATAGGCAGACGGAAAATAAAGAAATAAAATAAAAAAGAGGAGGTCACACAGGAGATACCTGCGCTTATCAGCAAGTTGCTGACAGCAACACATTTTATTTAAAATAAAAGGAACATAAAAGGATTGAAATAACTTATAGCTAGTCGACATTGAAACTACTAGGTTGAGTGAAAAATAATCTCTTTGACCGTGAAAATGCGATCCTACTGCTAAAAAAACTTGAATTGCCTTGTAGTCCGTTAATATTTAGGCTTCCACGCCAAATTCCATTGCAATACCGCCCTTAGTTTTGTTTTGACAGCTGCTTGTTGTTGACGTGTTTGACATCATGTTGAATATGGATAAACACTCATAAAACATTATTTGTTGATTGGCAAAACTGTAAAGAAAACATGAGAAAAGTTGAACAAGTAGTATGGGGCAAATGCTCCGTCAGATTATCCCGTTAAATATCGGTTTCTAGAGTTTCGTGGAGGACAGATGTCTAAAAAGTTCATGAAATAGTATTGGCTGACCGGAAAGTGAAGGTGCGTTAGCTAGAAGATGCCACAAAGATTAGTATTGAGCGCACACACCATATTTTTGGCGAGATTATGCATATGAAAAAAGTTATTCTGCCGTTGGGTGGCATGCTCACTTCACCAAAAACCAAGAACGCGGAAGCACTACGAAATAGTGTTTAAACTTGCTGATGCGTAATCTGAAGCACTTTTGGCGTCAATTGGTAACTTTTGATGAAACCTGTATCCACTATTATACACCAGCAAACAAAATGAGATTGAAGCCAGTACGAATGCTCCAAAGCGGCTCCAAGGTGGCTCAATGAGTCGGAAAGATTTTGACGTCTGTTATCTGGGATTGTCATGGCATACTTTTGGTGGACTACCTCGAAAAAAATAAAACCGTCCACAGCGAGTGTTGCTTTGCCATATTGTAGCGATTGAAGGCCAAAATCGCTACAAAACGGCTTCAGATGAAGAGAAATACGATTTTGTTTTTGCAAGACAATCCGCCGGCGCACAAAAGCATCACAACCACGGCTAAGATCAAGGACTTACGGCTCCAATTGCTTCCGCATCCACCGTATTCACATGATTTGTCTCCCTCGGACTATTATCTGTTCCAAAATCTCAGAACGTGGTTCATCAATAAACAAATCAGCTCACGCGAGGAAATCATCGACACCGCGGAGGAGTATTTTGCAGACCTTCCGGAAAATTATGTTTGGAACGGGATCGATCAAGAAATTGAAAAATCGCTGAAGTAAGTGTATCGAGCTAAAATTGAATAAAATCGAGCTAACATTGAATAAAATTAAAATAAAAGACTGAGTGGCAGACCATGATAAGCATGACTCGTTTAGAGAAACAGCAATCTTGGCTGTAACGCTTGGCTGTAACTGTCGTGAAGTACGGTAGCATGAAATTTACTGAGCCCGAACAGTTCAATCATGCGTATGATAAAAAATACGTTTGACAACATTTACATCATTCATCCACAGGATTCATTCTGATAATACCAGTCTTCCAACTATTGCTTGCACCGCAAGAGCATAGCCAAAAAGCATGAAACCCACTCCCTTCAACCAAATTAATTAGCCCGAAACCATTACTGCAGAAACTGCGGCAGAGTGCCCCATCCAGCGTGCACAAATGATACAGTGCACACACAGAGTGGCCCATTCCACCGGGGTTCTGCAAAGATGGTGCGGAACACTTAATTATCGTTGTACTAACCCCTGGCACCAGCCGGTCGGGTCAGAACTAAGCTCGACCATCATCTCCTCCCCGGAAGCATATCCTCTAATTTACGATTTTAATCTATCCCACGACGCCAGACTACCCCACTAACTGCATATGCTTACGACTATTGCTTTCCTCTCGGATGGCACCTCTCGGAGGATGCCTTCTTGTACGCAGCGTAAGTTTCCCCAGCCGTGTGTAGGCACACGGTTTGAAGGAGATAAAATATGAAATCGTAAATTTTACTCTAGAGAAAATGCAGCCCCGCAAACATCGGCGAATGCTCCGGAGCAGAAAGATCTCCCATTTAAGCCAACAACATTAGCCCTCATTTTCCGCAGAAACATTCAAACGGAAAGAAATGCGGAACCAGTGGACCATGTTCCGAAGAACCAGCATTGGCTCGATTTCCTGGCCGTTTGAGCTGACTTTCCCAGGCGGCAGCAGTGTGGAATTGTTTGCGTATTTCTTCCAATGCACATCGCCAAACAACACAACTCCCGACGACATATGCTTCGCCTCCCTTTAATATGTTCCCGGAGCTCCTCCTCCTTCCTGAATAACGACAACGACGATGGGTTGTTTGTTTGCTTCTGAGAACTGGCGCTTGTCTACGTGTGTGTGCGGTTGTGCAATTGTGCATACGGTTGGTTGTCTGTCTGTTTGACTGTCTGTCGGGCTGTAGTCATACACAAAAAGCGCAACATTATGGAGTTTGCAACACATCGGGTAGAAGTAGAATGTATGTTTGCCATTTGCATGCGGGGCATGGAGGTTGAAAAGAGATATTCCAAATATAGTTAGGGTTGAAGGGATGAACTTGTTTTGTATCTGTATGGATCTTCGCTTTACTGTCGAATTGTTTTTTTTAACAAGTACATTTTTTGTACATGCTCAATCGCATCATAATTTTACACAGGATGACACAGAAGATAAAATGCGAGGTGTACTTCGTCAAAGGGTTAATCGAAATTCTAAATGGTCAATCCAAAAATGACAAAATCACGTTAAAATAAAAAATATGGACAAAAATTGCCGATTTTGCATGGGTTCACCTTTACCCGCACTGACGAAACTACCCATGTAGTATTAATCATAGTAACCCATCAGTCAGCAAATAAAATTTGACAGCTCTATCAGTCGAACTCTAACCGTGATGGCAAAAACAGTGAAGCAACTCCGTTCAGAAGTGTGCACGTTCAAAGTACGGCACCCCGCCGCGTCGAAAACGGACATCGTGCGGCACTTTGTGCACGCCGGATACGCCCGTTTCGGCATTGACAACATCTTGGCATTATTAGACAACAATCAGAGCATCGAAAGAAAGTCCGGTTCCAGATGCCCGTCACCCTGAGCGACAAGAAGCTCCAAAGGATGCTGAATAGGAACACCGTGGGAAAAGTGGCTACGGGAAGTCGGTTCAACCGGCCAAACAGTGAAAAAGTACCTAACGAACATGAACATACATATCAGGAAGCGGAAGTCGGATCGAGTGGTTTCGGAGCTGCAGGCAATGACGCAGCGGCAGCGGCTGACTAAGATGGTCAACTCGATTTTCCCGGCGAATCGCGACGTGGCGGTGGTGATGGACGACAAGACCTATCTCACCCTAGATGGCAACGACTGGAAGGGAACTTCACATTTTACTTCCCCCACGAAGGAAGTGAACTCCTAGGGGAAGTTAACTTCACTTCAAGTTCCCCAAGAAGATGCTGCTGTGGGTGATAATCAGCGAGAAGGGGATGTCAACGCCGCTCTTCTTTCGCTCCGTGAACGGGGAAATTTATAGTACACCCAAAATAGTCAATGTCAGTTTTTAATGCACTGATGATTGAAAGACTCACAACTGTTGTATTATGAATGTCGTAATACAACAATCGATCGTTGCCTATCATTCAAAATTTGCGGCAGTGTAGACAACAACCTACAAAAGCATGTGCCATAAAAAAGTATCGTTTTTCTCTCAAGATACATGTGTATGAGTGGATGGTTGAAACGAAATGTTCATGTGTGTTAGTGCCTTTTGATCGCTTCTTGCGTATGTATGCGTGTGCTTCTTGCGCTGCATAAGTGTGTGTGTATTCGAGAAACAACATTTCTAAACAAAATAGTCAAAAGATCGAAAGTAATATTTGTAAACAATGACCTCTTGCTTATTTTTCTGGGAGATGCTTCCTCCCACAAACACAATAGCACCAGACACAGATGCAGGGAGTTATTACCTTCCGTTGGTAGTGGATATAGATATTAGCAGCCTCGCAATTTCAGGAAATTTACGTTTTAAGTCATTGTTTACAATTGTTACTTTCGACCTTTTGACGATTTTGTCTAGAATTGAAAAAGGAAAATTTGGATATCTTCTAAAGCGGTTGGGGTGTGCTGTTTGGGCGCAAGCTGGATGGACCACGTATTCCCCCGTAGGTTTAACCGGATTCTACCAAAATTGATGAGAGAAAGCAAAAGAAAAACGTTGTGAAGGTTGAGATGACATTTTATAAGGTAATTGAATTTGAATATCAGGTAATTTGTTTCGTATGTTTCAGTGCACTCTGTTACTACAGCCCGTAATGCGCCCGTGAAAAAGGAGCAAGATCTATTTAAACCGAATTCACAGTGGAAGTGGTACCATCACCAGAACCTACTTATCAATGGAGTATCGTTGGTTTTTTTAAACCTTCCAATTTTCCGCATAATTCAAATTCATATATGAGGAAATTTGTGATTTGATCTACTATCCGCTCAATCTGGTAGGTTTTAATAATATCAAAATAAATCCAGCGATTATCCATACTTTACAACATTATTTAAACACTGTTCGATAGATTCTCGCTGTGACTTCTGATTGTTTTGGGACGTTTGTAATTGCTCGTGCATTGGCAGTGTATTAAAATGATGGATGGTATCTCTAGTTCCTTCGAACAGACTAGCATCATGTACACGTATACATCAATAAAGTGGCTATTTTTCTCTTTAGTTTTAACTTGTGTGAAGAATGCTGATGATGCATCGCTATTTGATGCTAAAATTTCTGTGAAAACAGGTGTCAAAGCCAGGAACCTAACCCTGTGAAAGGAGCTGGCCACGATGTACGCTTTAGTTTTTTGTGAATTAAGATGCATTACAATTTTGCATCAAAGTTATGACAAGTAATACTGTATTGTGGTGTTCTTTTACCCTTATGTGTTCGACAAAAAACACACCTTTAAGTGAACGACAGGGTACCCGGGTACCCACCGAATTCAAATGGTTATAACTCTGGCTATTATTGACCTATTTTAATTCTTTTTGCACCGTTAGATTCAAAAACTCATTAGCTTTAAGGACATACTTAGCTATGACCGGTTGAATTCATCTGGTTCCCATAAATCCGGATTACCGGGGCTGTGGTCCGGTACGGAGGCACTATTTGGAAACTTCTATTAAATTTCCGGGAATGAAAGCCAAAATCTCTGGTACAATTCCTAGACACTATTTTCACATGCCGACATGTTTCTGCAACGGCCATTCTGTAACAGGTTCCCGTGGGGCCTCGAGTGACCATGAGCAAATTTCAAAAGAAACCCTGCCAATATGAGTATCAAAATTCATGAAATTTCCCCAGTAGGATATTTCTCAAAGTTTTGACGCTTTCTGATGATTTGTCATCGGACCTGTCTTTCTAAAAAAGGTTCCCGTGGGGTCTCGTGTGGCCATGAACAATTTCAGTAGAAAACCCTGGCAATATGGCTATCAAAAGTCATGAAATTTCTCCAGTACGATATTTTTCAACGTTTTTTGGCCATCTGATGATTTATTCTTAGATTGTTCAATCCGGCATAGGTTCCCGTGTGGCCTCGAGTGGTCATGAACATTTTTGAAAGAAACCTTGACAATGTGGTTATAAAAATTCATGAAATATAGGATATTTCTCAGCGTTTTGAGGCCAGTTTTGTTCATGGCCACTCGAGGCCTCACGGGAATCTGTTTCGAGATGACCATTCCGAGGACAAATTATCAGATGGCCACACAACGTTGTGAAATAGTTTTCACCCATATCTTTCGAAATATGTTTATGGCCATTCTAGGCCCTACGAGAACCTGTAACAGAATGGCCGTTCCAGGAAAAAATTGGCATATGGCCCACAATAGGATGGAAATAGTTTCTAGGAATTATTCCAAACAATCTGACATACATTCCTGCAAATTAAATAGATGTTCTTATATTGTGTCTCCGTACCGGAACACAGCCTCGGTAACACGGATTTACGGAACCAGATGCATTCAAACGTTTATTCCTTATAAAGTCCCTTAAGAAAATGAGTTTTGGAACCTAACGGTTCTAAAAGAATTAAAATCGGTCAATAAACCAGAGTTATAATCATTTGAATTTAGTGGGTACTCGGGTACCCTGTCAATCACTAAGGGGTAAAAAAATCCCACCCTTCGCCCTTCCCCCCCCCCCCCCCCCTTTGCTACTAAACGAAATGTTTTTATGCAAAAAGTTGCCTACTATTAAGATGTCACTGAATTTCAGCTTATCTATAAGTTTTGTTACCGCTTTCGCTGGGTCATAGCGAACCTTTCATACAAAAAAAATCAATAGGATGTATTGAAGGGGGGCTCTCATATAAATGAAACACACATTTCTGCATAACTCGAGAAATAATCAAACAAATGGAATAAATTTTGTATGTGGAGGCTTTTGAAGGCAATGATGGTATGGTAGTTTGAGACTCCTCTCCCTGTAGAATAAGGGCCTTTTATCAAATGAAACACAAATTTTAACCAAACATGAGAATTATCCAGGTAAGAAGTAAGTCCTGATAGAAGTTTCTTGACTAAGAAGTACATCTTAATCAAGAAAAAAATGACAATCCATACAAAAAAAAATTGAAGGTCCATACAAAAAATGTGACAAGGGGGGGGTGGGGTCCAAAAAGGTAGTTTTTGCGTGACTCACTTAATGGACGATCCCTAATACATAAATGATTAGTAATACAATGAAACCATCATTTACGATAATTGAGGGCTCGTAAACTGAATCAATTCGTTAGACATGAAAGTGACTCAAGGTTTAATACGGTTTAGAAAATGTACGAAGTGAACATAGAAAAACTGCGTGCTTATGCTTCAATGGTGCTTAAACTATTCTAGGTTTTCAAAGACTGCTTCATAGAGTAAAGGTTTTCATATGTACAAGCAAAACAGTCAATGATTTGGACATTTTTAGATACGACATAAACTCTTGGAGATCTAAAACACGAATGATAGCTTTAAAAAAATTGTTCTATGATATTCCAAAGTTCTCCGGAACAAAGATTCTTACAAGAGTACGACCCCAGCGTACTGGTTGGCATCCATCCCTCTAACTTAACTTTGGTATTTAAATATACTAATCAGCTAGAAAAAAAATCAGATAAGATCTTTTGAAAATCAAGAGCAATCTGATAGTAATCAGATTGATCTGAAATTATGCAGGAGTTGGTACTAGAGAAAAGAAAAACATATTTTTGAATTACTGTACCTCAAGAATCTAATTTTTTTAAGAATATTTTTTTTAATTATCTAAACCAACCCATAAATAACCAGTTTCATTTGAAAATTAACCAATGGCTTTGGTGGGCAAAGGGGTTCTTTGACTCCTATATCTCAATAACCTAGGATGTTGAAGATGAAATGACACTGAAGTCTGCACAATTTAGACGAAAGGCGCGTCAAGATAAGCAAAAACAGTAGTTGGAATTAAATGGAAATTACTTATCTTTCTGTTCATTTCTATTACAGGTATTCCACTAAAAAGCTCACACTTGCCAGGAATAATAACTCACTATATCGTGCAAGTGAACAATAATTTTGAAACGAAAAAAATTTCGGAGTGAGAAAAATATGATTATAACAGTGTATTTTAATAATTTTGATCAATATAGACAACAAATCCTTTCCTGGCACGCTAAAAAGATTTAAAAAGATTATAAAATCCTGAAAAACAACTGATAGAAATTGTAACCAGACATTTGAATATTGTTGAATTGAAACGTCGCGTGACATTTCTTCAAAATTCTAATCGTTGAAATTTTATACTTCGTCAATAATGTCTTATTCTTCCCACCTCAAAAATTTTCAGCTAATGAGCCAAATATGGTCTATCAGAATTCCTAACAGGATACATTGGGAGTCCTAACAATGATCCAGTGCTCAGAGTGATGAACAAAATTCAGTCTTACACCCTAAAATAAGGAATTGGATACAAATTCTCTGTTCGACAGCTCAAACAAAATCTAACTAAGGTTCCTAAGAAAAGTTCGTCCATAATCCAAATGACATATTGGAGCAACAACGAACGTAAAATAAAGTAAACTGTAAAAAATAAAAAGAAAAATCACCACACGTGACGAACGAAACCCGCTTAATATAACAAATTCAATATACTTAGAAGCCAAAGGAGAGTTAGCTAAGTGGAATGCTTGTCAAAAATCTGTGATAAATTTTTGAATTCAACTAACAAATTGCTGAATGATTATTTGGTGGTTACTAAGCGTAGAACCTGAAACGAATATTACTATAATAACTCAGATAAGATAAACTCATAACCAAAAAACTCTGATTCGGACGATTTGCATAATTTTGAGGAGGATTTGCAGATTATTCTGAAGATTCACTCCAAAATCAGAATCTCGAAATGCACTTGCTTAGAACCCTGAACCCCTAATCCAGTCAAGCAAAATTGTCTTAAAACACTCGCTTAGATTCTTAAGTCAGATTCGCAAAAAAATCTGAGAATTACTTAGCCCTCCTGATCACCAGAAAGTTTTGCTTATCTATATAGTATTAATCATATGGATAGCCGTATGTGTTGGAAATGGTTAAGGCAATGTACGCCTGTGACGCTGCAAGAGAACAAATTTTGAATACCTCGAGGAAATAAATAGGAAATAACCTAAGCAACTCAAAATCTCTTCATAGAGAGGTTTGACCAAAACTAAAGATATATGTTGTTCACAGTTGATTTTCTATGCGTTTCTTAAAATGTCTAGTCTAGTCTTCATCTATAAGGCTTTGTTTGTTTTGTTAAATTTTGAGAAATTTCATCCTCGCCCAATGATCACCACAACCGACCGAACACAATAAAGGAGCTTCAACGTAATTGCACTTGCGACAACTGTCTATTGATCTACAGAATGATATAACTATGTTTGTGCCAACTACCTTCCCAAAATACGTCACCCATTATAATAATATCGATTAAACCGCAAGTAATCGGTCAAACTCCTACTCAACGCATTTATGTCTTTCATATTACCAAAAACTGATTAAATATCGACTCCTTCTAGCTGTCACGATTGAGCTTTTCAAATACATAAATGAATTGATCAAAAAAATATGTACTAAGAATTCTTATCAACACTAACACTTCATTCCAAGCCCAAACATTAAATAGCCAGAATAGCGACGAAGATGCAGAATCCAAGGTATCCTGAGTAGGTTTTACTGAATGCTATGAAAATCATTCAATCCTACAATTTAGTAAGACTTAAAAACTTAAGCATTATCGTAGAAAATAATGTTCTTAACATTATTAGAGCTTCAAGCTGGATTTGTTCATTCGAATACTCAAACGACATTCGATCAAGTATGATGAAATCGTGATTCAATGTAGGTTTTGCCCTACAGTAACAAGAAATATTTTCTCATGTTAAGATCACAATACGCCAATCTAGAGCGGAATAAAAACAAGATCTGTTCAAAATGATTAGAAATTTTCATGGATTTTCACACGTTTACTTAACATGAACGCGTATACTAAACGTGTAATGTATTCCATATACATTTCAGGAATTTGTCGAATGGTACACGACAGTTAGTCTTCCGGACTTCACATATCAGATTTTCAAGCTATCTCCCACGATCTGTCGATCCACCCACCTGTTTTTGTTTCGTTCAATTGTGCAGCTCTGGTCTACTTCTCATTTTCCTCCAATGATCAAAAACAGCGTTTCACAGTATTTCAAAAGGCAATCCTCAGAGCTAAGCTACACTTATTTTATTAATGTAGGTTTATTCTCACAACACATTTCCTCATTTCCACATTTGCATTAAATTGTATCTTCATTCCGAGATAGACAAACCCGCACAGATTTTTTTTTTCCAACTCGGCTACAAACATTATTATCCGTTCTTGCTGCAAAACAACAACAGAAGGTGTAGCGATGACAATTTGACTTATAGCGAATTAGTTTTTGATCTCGTTCCAAACTGGATCGGGTATCAAAATTGGGTCGATGTGTTGTGTATTTAACGTTAGTGTGTATTATTTTATTTATAACTATTATCGGATTGAGGTTTGCTCTGACAATACATTCGGGTATCGCAGGTTGGAACTGGTTCCAACCTAGGATAGAAGAACGAATTTGAAATTAAATATTTACACGCACACAACGTCGCGTTGGTTATGTTAATACTGTAAAAAGTTGTAAACAAAAGACAAACGATAAAAATAATCTTTTGGTGTGTGCCCTTTCAACTAGTTTATGGCATAAATCGTTTCCTTTGACCGTAGGGTCTGTGTCTTTGATAAAACTGTTGACAGAAACGCAGGCAATAAATGTGTTTTTTGCAACGATCAATTCGTGCATGCAACCA
>JASCZW010000608.1:0-175927 GCA_034211315.2 Aedes japonicus
TTCTGAAACCAGCGGTTGCACACACTGAACACATAATATTATACAACACAACGCTCGGATGACCAGTACTAAGAGTAGGAACATTTTCAAGTTCCACAGGCTAGAGATGGAATCGAGCCCTCACTTTGTGACAATCCGCCTGAACGACGGGTGGATTATCATCTCTACGCTTACTCAAAGTACTACAATACCCGTCAAATTTTGGCAGCAATGCTTGTTCTGGATTAAAAAAACAAAAATGATTTAAAAACCTTAGGTTTTCTACTTGTTTCAAAATCGAACCGCGTTAAATAGCAACCATGGTGCTGGATTTGTGTATAGGATAACCACCAAGTTTGTTCACGGTTTGTACTGAAAATGTACGTTTTCTTCACGACCCTCTCACCCACACTGAAAATTATATTTTGATTTTATTACGAAATCGAAAGTAGGACTAACAAATCTATTCGTTGTATTCGTTGTGAATAGATTTGTACTTTTCAAGAAGCTGCCTTCGTACTCAATGCCACACGCGTAGCTGTCTAAACACGAATCATTTATTGGCACAGAAAGAACATTCGTGCATTTTAGGAAAACATTTTAAACTACTACGAATATTTTGTTATCAATAAAAAAGAAACTCTGATGTTTGCATAATTGACTAACAGATCTTCTATATCGACTCAGTATGTACCCGAAAAAATAAAAAAATAAAATCAATGATTCCAGCACACCCGAAGAGCAATACCAACATGTATGAGTACGATTGAATAAAAGCAGCAATTGGTTGATCTTCATGAAATTCATTTCGTGCACTCTACAAGAGGTGTAATGATAGCATTTCACCTAATGACAAGCATTAAGAATACTACAATTTACGAGGCATTTGTTCTATGTACAAACTCCATGTTCACGAAAAGAGTGAAGGCTAATTTACGAAAATAAATTTTCAGTGTATATATTGACAAAGTGACACCGCAAAACACCGTTTTTCTCCCATAGAAACAGAAAAAAAATCCCATAGAAACAGAAAAAAATCATCGAATCTTCCGGTCCACCTCTAAACATCTTATTATAAGGTACTAGGTGGGTCTTCACAGATTGCCAGTCAATATGCAAAATTTAGATGACGTCTATATTGAGTTTTCTCAAATAATATTAATCCATCCAATGTATCACACAACAAACCGTTTGATTGAGCAGAGTGGAGATAATAATATCATTGAGTATTGGATCAAGTCTTTCCCGGTTGATGCTAAACCAATGAGCCTGGACATCATTCTTAAGAAGCTTCTATAGCATTGGTACAGTTGTAAAAATTGAAAGTTTACAAAAAAAGCATCGGCAAAAAAAAGCATTTCGAGCATCGGACGTGAAAAGTTTTGTCGATGCTTTATTACCCACTATTTTGTTATATGGCGCGTTTCGTATTGCTTCGATTATCTTTAATTCAGTGATGTGAGTAGTCGAGTGAGCACAGAAAAATAAACAACAAAAATGCTTCCAGGTGAGATGTGGGGATCACAATTAATTGTGATCCATAATATTGATTTGTCATGCTCGCTGTACCACCATATCCTGGAACAAGTAAACCACTATCCCATTTGTGATTGGCTCCAATACTCTATAAATTGGCTCCAGTAGGCTATAAATAGGTCTAAATCAGAAATAGGCTTTAATACTAACGTATGATCGCGTTGGTGTTTCCCTTCTTATTTCTAATTTCCTTTCCTTCCCTTATTTGACCTGCATTCGGACGAGGCAGGTGCTGGTAATTGCATAAGTTTGAGATCACCAGTTTTTTTTTTCACATTGATAACGGTTGCTAGTCCTAAGCATCATCTGGTGGTTCTTTGTGTAATGACAGCTCATCTGGCAACAACGGAGTAGCAGCCTCGGGTGGTCAATCATGTTTATTATCTTAAGCATGTTCATAGGACGGATAAAATCTTCCGATAGGATAAAACAACTGCTGTCTTGTCTCTGAAACTGCTATATGAGTCGTTTCGTCTCGCCCGTAGAATATCATATGTTAGAAAAAATTTAGTCTTTGCTTTTTAAAAAAATTATCATGTATATCCACTTTTTGCACTTTTTTACTACATCTTGTCTCAAAATCCAGGCAACTTCGCGCATTTTTATTGAGGCAAACGGGCAATCTATCAAACATTAATACTAAATAATAAAAATTGAAGCAAACACTAAAATTATAAAAATTGATTCAAAAGTTAGGGGGGGGCAACGGCCCCCCTCTGCCCCCCTCTGGCTACGCCTATGCTAAGAGTAGAAAAACAAAAATAAAGCTGCTTCTCGTAATAATACTCGAGTTAGGCATGAAGATGAATGAATTCACCAGAAACTGTACGGACGTTTGCGGAGTTGGGTACAGGTGACTCTTGAGGCAATAAGTGCTCTCAAGGACGTGGAGCAAGACAGGTAATTGTTACCCATTGTATATATATTAATAAAATTTATTTTCAATAAGTTTGCGTCGATTATCGGTTGAATCGGTCGAGTCGGTTGTATCGATACTTTGTTCCGCAATATTTTTTTATCGAGCGTAGCGTTTTACCTATTGTTCATTGCGCGAGTGATCGAGTGAACACGATAAATCGATAATTGATAATTGAAATCCAAATTATTCGATTGCCCTGCTCGTCAGGCCACCCTATCTTGGAACAAATAAATCACTGTGAATCGGCCCAAGTTTGCTCTCAGGCGTTGAGATGAATTATCTTGTTTTCCTATTCAAATACCACTATCACACTCTGTAAGTGGCCCCAATACCCTCTTTACTGTTGGTTTAAACCGGTCAACCGGGCTTTTCAGCATTATATAAAATCCCTTTGTTTTCCCAACAAAAAACCCCAATAACACTTTGTGAGTGGCCCCAAAAGCATCCTTACTGTTGGTTTAAATCGGTTCAAATCGGAAATCGGTACTAGTTTCCAAACATTTCAATAGACAGATTATCGTTAACCAAAACGAACCCTGCTGCTACCCAATCCTGTGATCTAAAATCCCAGTAATTTCTTGTGGAAGTGCAGTGGACTCCGTGACTTCCAATAAAACGATTTTCACGTCAACATATTCCTACCCTTTTTCTTACTTTACCTGCAATCGGGCGGTGCCGGCTCCGGTATTGTCCTATTTTGGGACCACCAGTTTTCACACATTGAGGATGTATGTTAGTCCCATCATCTGTTGGTTCTCTGTGTAATAACAGCTGATCTGGCAACAACAGAGTAGCAACCTCGAGTGGTCAATCATGCTCATGCTCATACTCTGTTTAACTTTGAAAATTAATAGTTTTCAATATGGGAATCGACAGGTAAAAATAATTCCGATCGATTAAGGCAAACATTTTGAACATGTTTAGAGAAACGATTGAGGCATTTTGGTACCACAAACCGATCTCCCCTGAAGATCACTCCTCGGAACGTAGTCAGCTCGTTAGGGGGGTCCTTTTTGGTTTCCACAGCCATATATTCGAACCTTTCGTCCAATATGTTGAGTAGTTGCACCACATTCGTTCTTGCTATTTCACTGAACGTAGCATCCGTCTTTTTTTATCTGCAGTAAGACTTCCTCAGGATTGTCACTCGGCTTTTTGGTAGCAGTTCTGGACAGCAAATCTGAAATATACATTTCACTTCCTTTCTTGTAGTGCACTTTGATGTCATACCGCTGAAGAGTCATTCGTATTTTCTGAAGTCTCAGCAGGTCCATGCGTCGCTCCACTGGTTCCACTATTCCTTTCTTCTCCAGATCGCTGATTTTGGCCTTTAGTTCCAGAAGATGTCTGAGGGGAATGCGTCGAGGCTTCTGCTGGACGGCTGTAATAGAGTATTTTATTAATAGAGCCTTTCATACGGTTCTGCAGCTAGTTCTTCAGTATTTGCGTCCCTTAACACCAGAAAGGGTGGAAAAAGTAATGAACGAAAATGCTTCCCAAAAATTCGAAAAAAAATCGCATCACTTCAGTGAACTACTCAGAAACTCAAAGAACTTATCAGATGTTCAGAATTTTTCTTAAAAATACAGGAAACTTCCCAGAAGTTTTGCCATTCCCCTGATCTCTGGGGAACATCCCAGTAAATCAGGGAACGATCCAGAAGTTCAACCAATTTCCCTGAAACTCATGGTGTATCCCAGACAATCAGAAAATTTTCGATATATTCAGGGAGATTCACATGACTTCAGTAAACTTCCGAAAAGTTAAGAATTATTCCCAGAAAATCAAGCATTTATCAGGAAATTCAGGGAGCGTCCAGAAGTTTAGAAAATTTATTAACTTATCAAATTTGTTTACGTATTTCATAGAACTTAAAAGAACTACTCAAAATGTTCTGGAACCTTCCCAGAAGTAGAGAGTTCCGTCCCGAAGTTCAGGACAAAAAATCAGAATACTTCACAACAGTTCAGGAACTTGAGGGATTTTCCAGAAGATCAGATAATTTCCCAGAAATTCAACGAAATTTTCGAAAGTTGAGGGTACTGCTATGAAGTGCAGGCAACTTCCAAAAAACTCAGGAAGTTTTTCAGTATTTAGAGAATTTTCCAAAATATCAAGCAATTTTACAAACATTCTGAAAATTTTCCAGAAATTTCCAATAAATTCAGTGAACTTCCAAAAAATTAAGCGCCCTTCTCAGAGCTTCAGGCAACTTTCTAGAAATTAAGCAAAACATTTCAGAAATTGAGGGAATTTCTCAAAAGTTGAGGGGTTTACAGAGTTGTAGGCAACTTCCAAAAATCTGGGAGTTTATAATTTAGAATTTTACAAAATTTAATAATTTTACAATTAGAATATTTTCCAATAAATTCAGGAAACCTTCAAAAGTAAGGCGCTCTTCCAAGAACTGCAGGCTACTTTCCAGATATTAAGGAAAATTTTCAAGAAATTCAGGGAATTTCCCAGAAAATCAGGGAAATTCACAGAAGTGCTAGAATCTTCCAAGAATTTCAGAGAACGTCCCCAACGATCGGGGAACTTTCCAGAATTTGAGAAAATGTTCCAGAAATTCAGGAAGCTTTTAAGGATTTTTAGGAAACAGTTTAAGGATGTTTTAATTAGTTTAGGGAGCTTCCTAGAAGTTCTCAAATGCTCAAAAAACTACCCAACAGTTCAGGGAATACCCTAGAAGGTCAAGGTACTTAAGTTAAAAGAAGAACATAAACTTCTTACTACTCGATAATTGTTCTTACCAAACCGAAATGAGAATAAGAAACTCAACTACTTATTTAATGTTTAAGCAATTTCGTGGAATTTCCGACATAATCTTGGAGACACAATCTTGGAGATTCTGAACAGTTCTTGCAAGGTTTGATAACATCTCAGAAGTGTTATATATTTCATAGAAATTCTACCAACTTATTGAACGTTTTGCTAATCGAACAACTCCCCAGTTTTTGTTATTTATTTCTCATAAATTATTAAAATATTTGTGATATTCTGCTTTATCGAAAGATGGCACTGAGTCCAATATCGCTTCCACGTTCGGTAACTCAACGTTTTTCCACGGATGACCAGCAAACTTTCAATCCAAGTTTCCAGAAACGTTGAAAATTTATCGACAATGATGATCTTGAAACTTCCAATAAGTTCATTCAACATCCGAGAAGCTTAATCAACTTCTGTCAAGTTCGTTATTCCACCCAATCTTCATAGATATTCCGAAGCTCAAGGTATACAAAGGATTTTTTTTTTGCACGTGGGATACGTTCCACTTTTAGTATGGAACCGTGTAAAAAAAGACTAATTAGGGTTGATAAATTCACATACTCAAACATTTAAAATTGCTTCAATTTTGATTGTCAACGTTACCTTTCCATGCAATGCTCAAAATACAGTTTTTTTTTTTATTTTTGAGTATTTACACCAGAAATTCTGAATATTTTGAAAAACTGCCAGATTATTACTTTTGGACCAAAACATAAAATGTGATTTGAATTACGTCGATAAGTTCTTCCGTTCTGGAGTTATCGCCGAAGACAACCCGTGTAAAAAAAAACCTTAGTGTAATTAAGAAATTTGGTTTTGAAAAGTTCGTTCAATTTCTAGTAGCTTATATAAGTTCTAACCAATCCAAGTAACAGTAACAAGTGCATAGGATTGTCTAAACGCTGTAGAAGTTGCAATTGAGTAATGTTATATTTAAAAAAGATTCCTGGAAAAACTGATGATTTTTGTTAACTTTTCCCTTGCGAAATACGAATGAAATCTATCTTCAAGACACCATAGATTACCTCCGGAAGCTTATTAAAACTGCCATAGTAATATGCATTCATCTCACGGTCAATCTTTCAAGAAACTAATGTTTCACTTAGAAGACTTCATTACATTTCATTTCCAATCAAGCAATCGAAATACTATTCGGAATCAGAATTTGCAGCCAAATTAGTAGTAAAATCCATAACAGTCACAGTTCCGGGAGCCTCCTCGTTTCGTAATAGTCAGCCTTTTCTGGAAAATTTAGTGGCAGTAAAATACTAGAAGAAGCATTCGTTGTTCAGGAATGTAACGAAATGGCAATTCGCTAGCACCGAGAGCAACATGAGGTAATTATCAGCATCCGAGGCGAGCAACACCATTTTAACTCAGAAGATACTCAATAAAGTTGAGTTTTGCTTTGCAAAAAAATGAAATTTTACTCGTTAATTGGTATTATCAAGAAGCGTCTAGTGTTTTGAAACGGTATTTTTTTTTTTTTTTAGAGGCGAATGAACTTTAAAAAATTTAAAGCCTCTCTAATAAAAAAAAACGGTATTTTTCTTATTTCAAATTGCTACAATAATAGATTAAATCATATACCAGATTTAAAATTGATCCGGTGCATTAATGCTTTTGCGTTTGAACTTAAAAAATCAATCCAAACCACTATTGGAACCGTTGATGTAGTACTAAAAGTTTTGTACACTAACATAGTCTGTACCTTTCAAAGTCAACGATGGAAAAGAGAAACCAAACATGAGCAAAGTTGTCATCTTCACAATTGCATCCCACAAAAATGGTGTGAGGAAAACTATTTCAATTGCAATCAAAATTAATGCAGTGAGCTCGGAATTATAATATTGAACATAACCTCAACCAATCTTCAAATCTCCAGCGTAAATCGAAATGCAATGGAATGTACCCAAAAATATCCCAAATTGCACCGCCATCCCATTCCAAGCCTCAGACTGCCCCTTTCCCCACCCACCGCAGGAAAAAGCCGAAAATGATCACAATAAATCGGAGATTTATCATCTCAAAGCGGGCAATAATTCAAATGGATCCCTCGCGCTTCTCGCCACGACCGCCTCAAAGTGGAGTGCCAAAGACAGCAGCTTTCTTCCTTTAGGCTCGCATTCACCGCCAGCAACACTTCATTACTATTTCAAGTGTGACGAAGATACACATATAGGCTCACCGTCAGCGCCACCTGTCAAAGGGGATTTTCTCCTCCTCGCCATCCAGCCAGGAACAATCGCCATTCACGCGATTCGAATACAAACGGGCCCGCGCGCGTCTTCGTGCCGTCTTCGGGAGGGAATGTCAATGATATATGGTTCGACGATACGTTAATATTTCGGGGAGGCATGGGAGGGATTCCTTCTTCTTATTGTTGATTTATTATCTGTGAAGGATATTTATTTCGATTGTCCCCCAACCATGCCTCACTTCAGTACATGCATGTAGGATTTTCGGGAGCAAACAGGATTTCATGAAAGTGACAGCCGAAGAATGCGTGGATCCCGTTTTTCTCGGCATGCTTTGATATATTTATCTATTTTGAAGTACTGAACTTATGCTAAGCTGGTGTCGGATTTTGGACGCTGAAGGACAAAGTCGCAGTGCACAGATCAACGCCATTGCGTCTCGCAATTACCTGAAGCTTGTAGTCGCCATCTGAGTAGCTGTACGCTTCGTTCACAGTGAAATTGAGCACATTGTATCGACCCCTCTGAATGGGACACCCGCTGCGGATGGGTTGAACTTGAAGGGACCAACTTTTCCGTTTTTCGTTCACGTAATTACAGACATCCATTGATTCCATGAAATGGAACCAGCGTCCCTCACGGCCAATTTGTGTGAAAACCGTCACATTTTTGCCCAGGTCCTGCAGCAGACCGACTGTGCCGATGAGCCGAGTTACCTCAGGTCGGGGGGTTCGGAGTTGTAACGATCCAACCGCGAACCAACGCGGATCACAGACGGCGCCAGGCTCGAATCGACGTAGCTGGATCTTTGGCTGATGCAGTAGAATTTAAGTAGCTTAGTGGATAGAGAGAATGATTGACTTACTGTAATCGGAGAAAACAAGGTGGTGATGGTCCATAGAATGGAGAACATGACGGCTTTCATGTTGGCGAATCAGTTGTTCGCTGCCATCCGATAGTACGGCAAATAAAGCGGTGTTCTACTTAACTAGCTCTGGAGAGCCTTTCAATCATTACAATACAGGTGGCCAGTATTGTGGAAGTCCAAAACGTTCGCAAAAAGCTGGTTGGGAATCTCCTACCTAATTTGATTTTGATTTGCTTTTGAAGTCTAACAATGGATTTTGTAAATTATTACGGTGTGCCTTTAAATGAATATCGTGTCATTTCACACCTGGAAGAATGAGTAACCAAAACAGGGTTTTATATGTCAGCCGAAAAATTTCACCAACCTCCACTGGGATTGCAGCAGGCCACGCTTCGGTGAACAGTAGTAGGAACACTTACCGGATAGTTGTTTTGACGCAAGGTTCAAGGTTTTTGTAAATAGGATACCAATTCATCTCATTTCATAGAGGAAATGTTGGTGATTCACAGACATCGATTTTCAAAGCATCAAAGCACTTACTGCATGCGGTTCATTTGAAGAAAAATATGACTTAAGTGAAACTAAACAATCACGTTATCATATGTGTGGTAGAAAAAAAAATGGAAACAGAAAGCAGCTCAGCTTCGTGGTTTTACGCTACGATAATGACTTTATCCCGCTAGTTGGCCGCACTTGGTTGGACGAGTTCTATTCCGGATGCCGAACCACTTTTACGAATCCTCCATTGACGGTTGGGAACATTAATTTGGCTGATGGTGAGTCAGTTTTTCATGTAGTCAAGAGTAAGTTTCCAACAATTTTTATCAAAGATTTTTCAAGTCCAACTGTTAATTCTAAGTGAGATTTAATCATATTTGGATTGAATTTAATGGGATCTGGAGGGTGCTTACACCCAGCTGCTATTAACAAATCGTTCGAAAAGGTTCATGGTAATAATATAAAATTATAAGATAGTTTATAGGCCTTCGGCAAGAATGGGCAATGCCAATTTTTGCTCTCGTTTCCCCTTATCTCAGGAAGTTCCTAGAGAGTTGGCCCAGGAGTACGTTCAAAATTTAAAATTTACGGACTGGAAAATCGGCTACAAGGAAGTGGCTGGAGAAACTTTGAAGGATGAGTTCCTTCAGACGATTTTGAAATACCTGAAGTTTGGTTGGCCTCAAAGGTTGGAAAGGCGTTTTGTAGACGTGTACTCACATGACCAGGAATATAAAGAAGTGGATGGATGTGTCCTGTTCCAGGATCGCGTAATAATCCCTGAATCTATGAAGAAAAGAGTTCTAAAAATGCTTCATATCAACCATTCAGGGATTAGCAAAATCAAGCAGCTAACTCGAAGGCCAGTCTATTGGTTCGGACTAAACAAGGACGTGGAGAATTACGTGGAAGGTTGCGCAATATGTCATCAGATGACAGCCATCAACAAACCGGTTCCCTACTCCAAATACCAACCATCAAACCTTTCAGCAGGATTCACGCAGATTTCTTCCATTTCGACCAAAAGGTTTTCCTTGTAGTTGTGGACAGCTATACCAAGTGGATCGAGCTGGAATACATGCGATAGCATACAGGCTGTAAAAGGGTCCTAAAAGTACTTTTGGAGATTATTACTAGGTGTGGTCTACCTGATGTCGTAGTTAAAGATGGAGGACCACCATTTAACTCCGAAAGTTTTGTGAATGTTTTGAAAAAACAGAACATTTTGGTAATGAAGAGTCCACCGTACCATCCGAAGAGCAATGGGCAGGCTGAAAGAACTGTACGACTGGTCTAGGACGTATTAAAGAAGTTTTTGCTTGACCCGGATATGAGAGGACATGAGAGGACTTAAGCAAATAGCTTATTTTTTGTCCAACTACAGAAATACAGGTATACCTCGATAGTACGTACCCTCGATAGTACGCACCCTCGATAATACGTACCCTCGATAGTACGTACATATGATTCGATAGTACGTACAGCCACGAGCCTAGATTTTAACCCTTCATACAAATTCACCCTTCAAACAGGTTGCGGCGGTAGGACATTATTTTATTAAATATTTGTAACGGCCTTACCCGGATAAAAATAACTATACAATTACAATACAATAATATGAAATAACATTAAAGTCTATTGCCGACCATGAATCTTATTGTTCACGTATTAGATAAATGAAAAATGCATATTGTCATTACAGTAGATCTACTATTCCCCCTATATGCTAGAATTTTCAACAATTGCAAAACAATACAATCAATAGTAGATAATTGACTCAGATTTGTTCGGGAAAAAATGATTTTTTCCATAGTTAAGATACATAACAACCCCCTTATTCTATTGTCGATGCCTCAATCTATCTATCTATCTATATAAATAAAAATGAGTTGGGGTTCCTTTGTCACGATTTAACTCGCGAGCGGAAGGACCGTTTGGCATGAAAATTTGTATGCAGGGGTTTTTGAGGCTGGGCAATATTTTTAAGATAGTCCTCTGAAAAGGGGGGCTCCCATACAAATGAAACACATTTTTCTGCACAACTCGAGAACTGATCAAGCAAAGGAACCCAAATTTAGCATGCGGAAGTTTTTGGAGGCAAAAAATGTTTTTATGGAAGTTTCAGACCCCTCCCTCTCTAGAAAGGAGGCTCCCATACAAATGAAACAGAAGTTTCTGCGTATATCAAGAACTAATCAAGCAAATGGAACCAAATTTGGCATGTGGGGTTTTCTGGTGGCGAACAATGTTTCTATGGTAGTTTGAGACCCCTCCCCTCTTCTAGAAGGATGCTGTCAAACAAATGAAACTGAAATTTCTTAATAATAACTCTAGATCTAATAAAGCAAATGGAACCAAATTTGACTTGCGGGGATTTTAAAGGCAATAAATGTTTCTACGGTAGTTTGAGACCCCTTCTCCCTCTCTGGTGGGGGGGGGGCTCCATACAAATGAAATACAAGTTTCTGCATAACTCTAGAACTAATCAAGTAAACATAACCAAATTTGACAGGTAGAGGTTTTTGAAGGCAAGAAATGTTTTTAAATTAACTCGAGACCCCTCCGCCCTCTGTAAGAGGGGGCTCTCATACTAATGAAACATAAATTTGTGCAAACTCATGAGCTAATCAAGCATAATGAACCAAATTTGGCATGTGGAGGTTTTTGGAGGAGATAAATGTTTCTATGGAAGTTTGAGACTCCTCCGCCATCTGGAAGGGGAGAGAGGGGTTTCCATACAAAAACAACACCAATTTTTGCCTAACTCGATAAATAACCAAGTAAATGGAACCAAATTTGGCATATGGAGGTTTTTGAAGGCAAGAAATGTTTCTATTGTGGTTTGAGACTCCTCTGCTTACTGAAAGAGGGTCTCTCATATAAATCAAACACGAATTTCTGCATAACTCGAGAACAAATCAAGCAAATGGAACCAAATTTGGCATGATGTGGTTTTTGAAGGCAAGAAATATTTCTATGGTGGTTCGATACCCCTTCCCCATCTAGAAACACAAATTCCAATTTTAGTCAAGAGTTGCTTGAGCTATTCTGAGTGCGACATTAAGAACAAAAAGCTAATCTAAGGTTGTGCAAGAGAAAATTACGTACAAACCGACAAAATAAGGCGTAGTTTGACGATAAAAAAATTGTCTATGAAATTTTTCTATACAGAAATGAAAACCATGGTAGAAACTACCGATTCTAGGGTTCAATTAAAACACACAGCTATGTTTTTCGGCAGAAATCAATTTATGTTTATAGAAATAGAAAGGAGATTTTTTTTTCCTATTATTCATTACAATATATTTGAGAATTAACAATAATAAATATAAAAACAAAAATACAAAAATAAAAACCCTATAAACTTTTCAACAAACCATAATCACGTCAGTTCTATTACATTTGAATTCATTTAGTGGCAAATGTAGCATTGCTGGCACTGGGTTCAGCTAGTCAATAAATAAATAAATAAACAAACATGAATCATAAATAGACAAATAAACATGATTGAATTATTGAATGAATAAGTCCATGTATGAATGAAGTACCATAATTAAAAATATACGATTTTTCAGAATTATATAATATTTATTAGTTTTGTTTCTTATTAAAAAAATAATAGATAAATGATTGGAAAATAATAAGTATAATAATTGCAATTATTTATGTCGCCATTATCTGCGCTAGAACTTTTTTTTAGATATTCATAAATTTTGAACTACTGTGCCGATTCTATAAATCAAACATACAAATGAAAAGTACTCAACTATACTGTTGAAGAAAAAAAACAAACTTTCACCTAAATTGCAATACTTATTATGAAAACATGGATTAATTTGTTTTTCCTGGTTTTCATGGTATCGGGACCTAAGAGCCCCTTCGTATTTATATTTTTTCTTGTTAGTTTTACTGGCAACTAACACATTATTTCAATCAATCAATCAAAGTGATTTTTAGGAGTTCCTTCAGTTTTGTTAGAGCTAAGGGATTCCTTAAGCCACATGTTCTCATATTGAAAAAGAACCAACATTTGGTTCTTTATCATACATTAATTTTGAAATAATATAGAGCATGTGTTCTGGCCAACTCCTTCCCCCTCTGCTCCTTCTAAGAGAAACAACGTGTTTTTTGGACGGTCCCCATTAGTTAAGCTCAATAAATAATATGAATAATGAACCTGCATGATTTTGACTTGATGCCTGACTTGAATTTTCTACATCATTTAATTCACATCTTAACACATGTTTCCTCTTCTGAGAACAAAAATCGTTTGACGATAAGATAAATTTAATTTTTAGGTTTAAAACTATGATTTTTCAGGTTTTTCTCTTGAAGTCCGAACGTATACGGTCACTATCTAGATGGGCTAGGTTATTTGAACAAATTTGCTTAAGGAAGCAATATCCTAACTGATTTGGCTCTCAAGATACAGTTGGAACTCATATGCATACCAGCGCCGCGTTGAGAGTGAATTTCGATTTTAATTACCACTATCCTAGATGGCTTTGTGGGTCATATTCACATTTGCGCAATGGAGTAAGTTAATTCAGAACTTATGAGATCTTCTTTACGAAGTCTTTACCACTAGGACAAGTTTACAGAAAACTTATATGTCCTAACTGGCGAGTATCTCGAGATATACTAGGATTGAACTAATTACCCCTTATCCTAAAGCACTCATTTAAAGTAACTCGAAAGTGAAGCGCCTCTAGTGGTTAAATTATCAATTAAACCGGAATTCAATGACACAGATTTGTTAGTCTACACCGTACAAATCTCTACTATAGATTGACGAGGTTTATGGCTTGAAGCAACTGAAATAGACCTCATTTCCCCCAAGCTGTGGATATCGTTTTTCGCGGTTAGGCCGAAAAGAACGAAATCTAAAAAAAATAGACCGAAAAGAACGCACCCAAAACGATTGGTACCTGACTGGAGTCTCTCCTGAAAGCCTCTGTCATACTTCGTCGTAAATAAACACACAAAATGACTTGAAACTCGTTTTTCTTCAATTTTTTTTAATAATTTTAATTCCATTGTATTTAAATAGCTTCTTGAGTATATTCAAGAATGATTACAATGATCATTGTGAAAAAAATGATTAAATCAATGCAACTGTATTGCCATGGAACTTGCCCTTCATTACAAAAGTATTTAGTGAATTCCTTTCGAATGACGCTTTCTTTGCCGGAGCATCTTCGCGCAATCGGTTCACGATCTCCACGGCTTCGCTTCACCAGCTTCCATCAGGTATTGTCTGCGAGTCAAAAGTTCTGGAGGAGTGTACAATTCACAACTCTCTCGTGAAAGCAAAAAAATATGAAGGACATACACTTTCTTGAAGTTCCTCTGAAAAACTTCCTTGCAAATCAATTGAAGAACTTCCCTGGAGTGCCTTAATCAAATAAGTCTTGCTAGGCTTCTAAACATTGACTGGCAGTATACCTAATAAAAACGAATATGAAATTACCTTCAGAAATTCGTCCTTCAACGTTACATAAATAGCATCCACTGTCTTGATTACTATTTTGCTAATAGTTGACCTTCTCAAGCGAAATAAATACATCAAGGATGTGTAACTGTCTCCTGCAATTATCAACCATTGTCAAATAAACTAAATAAAAGTTGTTTTGTAACAAAAACATTTTACATAGCCAAATATCTCGGATCTTCATCACCTAGTTCTTTCAGCAGATTTGCCTCAATTCCCAAGGCTTCACAACGACGGATCCACGATTTTGTCCAGATATTATATTCAGTATTATATACGAAGCAATTGCAGTATTTTTTTTTCCTTCTTTGCTCATAGCTAACGAATGTGCCCATGATTATATCCGGATTTTATTTTTTGGAAGCTTACAACTGAATGCATGTGACCACAAAGAAATTCAACCGTGTGTACAGCGAAATAAAATTACTTCATAGCGCTATGTCAAAGATTCCTATTACATAGACACTATAACTTCATAGCTCATATTTTTGCAAAACTGTTTCTCGTATCTCATAGATCTATGACATAGATATCTATCACGGCTATATTATAGTGAACTATAACATAGATTTCAAGCTCCGTGTGGCGGCACTACTAACCGTGATGGCCGAAATTTGTTCAAAGTGACCCACTCTATTGACGGTTGTGCAAACAAATTTATAAAACCTTTACAGGACCATAAAGATTTTTTGAATGTTCTAGTGAAAGATGCTATGACCACTTGAGAACCTTCATATAACCTATTGGCTGCCATCAAAACCAGCATAGATCCAAATGGCCACAGCTGTCTAACTTCACTGTGATATTGGAGTTGGGTTTTGTTGTTCTGCTTTGTTAGATTCTCCGCTCTTCTGATTCAACAGTAAATAATATGTAAGAAAAATGTTCTGTTGTTGATGGAAATTTTGTTTGATACCAAATTATTAAAAACAAATTAAGTTTTAAATAGCGTATTATGTTTTGAATCATATGCGCAAGATAAAAGCTGAAAATTAATGCGCCTCAGAAATTATGCCAGTTTATATCAACAAAAACCAATTTGAAACAAATATATTCGATAATTTAATCATGAATTTCCTGAAAATTATTCTAATTCTCATCTAAAAGTATGCCAAAATCGATCTCCGATCTACAGTTCATTTGCATTACATTTAATATTTTGTGTATTTATTTTTCCACATTTCAATGATTCCTAATATTTCAAAATGGCAATTGAAAGAAATCACAGTTGTTCCAAACAGCCAATTTATCTTGGCAATGGCTACTTTAAAACCATTTGGTCATTTGGTGACTTTCTTTAATGCTAGTTTGCCGTTTAACAAATTTACTGGAGGCAAAATGGTTTCAAAATGGTTTTTCGGCTGACCATAATAAGCTAATATGAATGAGTCCTTAAACGGAATTTCAAAACAGCATTTCACTAGTTTATAATGTCAAAATAAAACCTTTGATAGGAGTTAAAGGAATTTTAGAAGACAAGGTTTCAAAATCGTTGTAAAGAAGCTGTGTAGGTTCTCATAAACCTGAAAAACACATAAAACCTATTGGCACCTCTTGATACTATGATAAAACCAAATTGATTTCCAATGGCGTTCATAAGACTTTAATAAAACTTAATTAAGCTAGATGGTTTTGGCAATGTTACTTGGAATATTTGACGTGTATTCATTAATGCCGGATCGTCCATGATATAGGAATCCAGTGGCATTAGTATTATGGGAATCCGGCACAAACTAATCCAAACTATAGATATCTTTACTGTAAATGGCTGTTTTGATAAAGAAATCCGCATTTGCCGCTAAATTTCCCATTTCATCAGATTGCCACAAAACGTTGAGAAATATCCTACTTGTGAAATTGCATGAATTTTGATACCCATATTGCCAGGGTTGCTTTTGAAATATGTTCATGGCCACTCTAGGCCCCACGGGAACCTGTTACAGAATGGCCGTTGCAGGAACATATCGGTATGTAGGCCGCAATTGAATTAAAGTAGTTTCTAGGAATAATACAATAGATTTTGTCTTCCATTTCCGCAAATTTAATAAAAGTTTCCAAATAGTGCCTCCGTACCGATTCACAGCCCCGGTATCTCGGATTTACGGGAGCCAGATGAATTCAAACGGTCATTGCTGATTATTTCCTAAAAGCCAATAAGTTTTTGAATCTAACGGTGCCAAAAGAATTAAAATCGGTCAATAATAGCCAGAGTTATAACCCTTTGAAATCGGTGGATACCAGGGTACCCTGTCGATCACTTAAAGGTGTTTTTTTTTTTCGAACACATAAGGGTTAAAATGAAAAAAAAAACGTACAAAAAACAATAGAAATTCCAAAACAATTACTTTGTATCTATTGCAAACACATGTTAGAATGATATATATTTCAATTTTAGCCAAATATATGTTTACTTTTCTTGAGTGGGACCGTCTTACCCCGTCCTCCCCAAAGCAGATATGGAATCGTTTCTGATATGAATAGGACAATATTTTCAGACAACTCTTTTTGATTTTTAAACTTTAAATGATTAAGTTGATGGCATTCGATTATCACAAGTTTGTAATTGTAATTTCTGCTCAGTCAGATTGTCTAAAACTGATACGAAAATAGCTAAGCAATCATTTTTCAAATTAAGGAGCATGATCAAATTGATGATGTACCGAAGTTTTGTTTTCGGTGCAGAAGAAACGCTCGATTGCAATTCTACTTCCTTCAAACTTCACTGCAAAAAAGAAAAACAAGCTTCACGCACTCAGCTGGATTTGAATAATTTGTCCATATTTTGTTGTGACTATCTTCAACCGTCAATGCATGCAAATCATATATCACTTGGGATCTTCCTTCCAAATCCCATCCTTTCCATAAATCACAATCAAATTATTTACGAATTGATGATAAATATCAATATATTAAATCTCCATAAAAAAAGGGCACGAAAACAGTGGCAAACAACCGGAAAAAAACATCCCTTCCTGTCCGAAACACTAAAAAAATAAAGACAACCACTTCCACATATCCACATACTCGGAACAAATCTACCCGGACTAACCGCCGCAAGCCATGTATATGAATGCCACTTCGATACGGAGTTGGAAAAAAAAGAACAGAAAACCCCGGACACAATTCAACACTTGCCAAAAACCGAAGAAACCGAAAGGAAACCCAGGCAATAAAAAAGCGATTTCCCAATATCCTCCCTCAGACGATGTGTGTGATCTCGCTCAATTGCCCATTCAGTTCCTAATGCCATCACCGTCCGTCCTGGGCTGACTGGGAAAGGGATATTTCCCATTCGGTTTCGGTTTCTTCGATTTGATCTCCGGTTTGGATAAAGAGGGCATTGTCATTCGAAAGATATTGGCCACAGGGGAGGAAACACCCCGAACAGTTGTTTTGGGGTTAGACTCAATATTGTACAAGATTCATCGCTTTCGAAAAACTGCGGTGGTATATTTTACGCGTGCACTGAACAACACATGTGATAAGGGGGAAGTTTCCTGTTGCGAAGAATTACGACGGCTGATTGATGTTCCTCTGACGGGAGTATTTGCATTTGAATGATTCGCAGCCGCTAGTTCAAGTAGAAATCTCTATACTTCAAACTGTTGCAATCGTCGTCGAGGCAGGTGGAGCAGGGCTTGGCACGTCTGCGGAATGCCACACACACGGGGAGATTCGAATAGATGCATCCTTTCACCAGCCGATGGTTTCCCACTTTAATTTTCATACAGGAATATCCCTCGTTGCGGCGGGGTTCCACCAGGTCCTTGTTCAACCGCTGCAGGTAGCGGAAGTGTTCGTAGGCGTTTTCCTCGGTGCAGGTAATCCGTCGCCCGACGGCATCGCAAGCCTCCTCGTGAAGGTCACTCTTGCAGTAAATGCATTTTAGGGAATCCACTGAAAGTGGCCAAGATTTAATTGTATGAATACTTTGAAAATTGACTGAATTTACCAGGTAGGAGTAGGAGAAACAGCACAAACGAAAGGAACATCCAGATGGATGGCATCCTTGCGTCCTCCCCGTTCGGGCGTTGTTCGACTAGTGAATGCACCACGACGACGATGGGTTAGTAAATATGGGATCGATAATTGCAATTACGGACAGATGTCACGGACGATATGCAAGAAAGGTGGATGGGTTGTGTGCAGTTCAAGTTGCCTCACTGGACTTTTATTGATTGTTTTTATTTTGCTAGGAATGTACTGAATAATTTGTTACAATGATGTAAGCTATGACAATCGTGGATCGTAGTGTGCGGTGCTCGAAGGGAGACGAGTTGTCGCTTCAATTCCATTTTGATTTTCGTGTTGTTCAAATATTCACACTTGTATTGTTAATTTTTACACATCACAATCAAGTCTTGTCTTCAAGAAGCTGGGTTAGAATTAAAACGAATTGTGGTGATGGCATTCCCAATAGGGTGATGGCACTAGCGTCTGTCTGGCCCTGGAAATCTATTCGTCGGAGAGTGATTGTTTAATATTTAACTGTTCAACCGCGGGACGATTCAGGCGGACTCTTAGTGTCTGTCAATTGAAGCCAAGAGAGAAAAAAAATAACAGTTGATGGGAAGTATTGATATTGTATATAAAATATGTTCTTGCTTGCAAATAATTTTAACTAAAATTGTTTCGGAAAGGATAGGAAATTTGCAACTCTGTTGAGTGTAAGGCATTTTTTATCCTAAATTTGACTAGATTATTATAACACCTCGATACATTTATTCTTTTAAAGCTTGCTTCAGATAGAATTGGAACAAAAACAATTGCCTGTATTTCAGTTATTTATTATTGAATTCAAGATCTTTTTTTATACAAATGAAGCGTTTTCTTCATACTTTTAAGAAAAAATACGGATAAAATTATTCGTCACGGTTTCGAAGGAATCCTCGAATTTTACCTGTAACACGGCTCATTAGGCGGCGCACACCTTCTTCGTCCATCGTTTTAGCTATCTTATTCCACCAGGTCTTCATCTGATTGATGTCTTTGACAACCTTTTCCTTTGCCTTGAGTCTCCTCTTCATGATTGCCAGTGTTTCTCAATAGGGCGGAACTGGGGGCAGTTGGGTCTTTTAAGGTTTTTCGGAACAACCTGGACCCCTTTCTCTGCATACCATTCTTGAACGACTTTGCTGTAATGACAGCTTGCCAAATCTGGCCAAAACATTACGGGATGGTCGTGGGATCGAATGAACGACAAAATTTGTTTTTGGAGACACTCTTTTTGGTATAGTTCCGATGTCATTGTCTTATTTGTAACGAAAACTTTCGTTTTTTTGCCACAGTTTCAAATGCCCTGCCTAATCTTGAATTTTCGCCCCGAGCCGTTGCCAAGTAAAATTGTTGACCTGGGATTTGCCCGAAGTCAGCATTGACATAGGTTTCATCTCCCATCAGAAGATACCCGTCGAACTTGGTCAGCACCTGGTCGTATAGCTTCCGAGCACGGATTTTGGCCACACTATTCTGTTTTATGGTCCGATTTGGCTGTTTGCTAGCTCGATACGACTTGATTCCTTCCCGAAGTCGAGTTCTTCTCACGGTACTATGGGCAGCACCGAATTTTCCGGCCAAATCACGGTCCGACAGATTGGGATTTCTCTTAATCGTCTTCAAAATCTTACCACGCAGTTTCCGGTCGACAGTTCCACTCCGACGATTGGCTTGAGGCTTCCGAATCGTCGTCAATGTTTCCTTTTACCGTTTGATAACGCGCCATACGGTATTTCTGGGCAATTTCAGCTGTTTAGCTAGCCTAGATGCAGACCACAATGGATTTTCCAAATAACTGTGCACAATTTTTTCCCTTCTTTCGGCTTCCATGTTGATTGTTTACAAAGTACAGTCGATTTGCGAAATGTCAAAAAAACATACGTGAAGCTGACAAAATTCCCGACACGTGGGCGCCAAGAACTTCGAAATCCGTCCACCAGGAGCGCCACAATATGAGCAAAACTGTTTTTCCAATTCTAAATGAAGCAAGCTTTACTAAAGTTATAACCATATGAGAAGAAAATCTGCAAATGTAGCCAAGGGTCTTGTTAAATTTACCGATTACTTGATATCTTGTGAAAATAAACTTGATCATCAACAAAATTTTATACTATAAATTTCAGTAGAACGATGAGAGTTGTATTATGGAAACTAGACGCGAAGAAAATTTTCGTCAAAGTACATCAAGGTCAATTCGAACGGAATTTTTTGTTTGTTCTGTATTCTGTATTATACGATGGATCGAGTGATGTGTGTTGTCCGAGTATCAGGGACGCTCTCGAGTCCCTTTGAATCTCGGAGAGGGTTACGGCAAGGTGATGGATTGTCGTGTTTGTTGTTTAACATTGCACTGAAGGGTGTGATTCGAAGAGCTGGGATAGACACGAGTGGCACGATCTTCAGGAAGTCTGTTCAACTATTTGGCTTCACCGACGTATCGTCGCACGTAACTTTGAGACGATGGCAGAAACGTACATCAGACTTAAGGCTGAAGCTGCTTGGATTGAGATTGTGATTAATGCGTTGAAAACAAAATACATGAAGGGAAGAGGCTCACGAGAAGACAATTTTAGCCTCCTAGCACGAGTTCAGATCGACGGCGATGAAATCGAGGTAGTAGACAAATTCGTGTATCTAGGCTCCTTGGTGATCGCCGATAACGACACCAGCATTATGGCTGGTAATCGTGCCTACTTTGGACTCCGAAGGACGCTAAGATCGAACATAGTTCGCCGAACCACTAAGATGACCATCTACAAGACATGAATTAGACCGGTAGTTCTCTACGGCCAGGAAACATGGACATTGCTAGTGGAGGACCAACGCGCCCTGGGAGTCTTTGAACGGAAGGTGTTGCGTACCATCTACGGTGGAGTGCAGATGGAAGACGGAACGTGGAGGAGGCGGCTGAACCACGAATTGCACCAGTCGCTGGGAGAACCTCCCATCGTACACATCGCAAAAATCGGTCGACTACGATGGGCTGGGCATGTCGTAAGAATGTCGGACGACAGCCCTGTGAAAATGGTTCTCGAAAACGAACCGACAGGTACAAGAAGAAGAGGCGTGCAACGAGCAAGGTGAATCGATCAAGTAGAAGGCGACCTACGGACCCTCCGCAGACAGCGAGGCAAGTAACAGCCATGTACCGAATAGAATGGAGACAACTTCTGTGTACAGCAGAGGCCACGCCGACCTTAGTCTGATTGGTAAGGAAAGGTACATTGTTTATTTTAAAATTATTCGTATTCAAAATAAATGTGAATATTGTGTGAATTGACAACTCTGTAAATGAAAATACATATGTTTGTTTCAAACATGCCCTACATTGTTTTTATTAAGTCAGTCGGGTATTAATATGTTTGTTTATCACAAGCTTTTATCACGTTTTATAACCTATTGGTTCAAATCCTATTCGGGATTAGATATTGTGGCATTCTGTGATATCATTGCATTGTAGCGCCACCAGCGGCTCCTACTAAATATTGGCGTCTTCGCTTCTTTAGGCCCTCGGAAAAAAACTCCGACTGCAGCTGCCGGATTCGAACCGGTGAGTTGATTTTACATGCTGATGAAAATGCAAGCCACTCCGTTAAAGTCCGTTGACGTGGTGCATGAGCCATTAAGCATATTTAAGATAGGAAAACGGATATTAAAGAACAACAAAACACAGCACCATTCATAATTTTTTAATACAATAAGGCACTGAATACACCAAAATATGATCAAAATTGAAGAACTTGTAATGACTTTACCTCACATGTGAATAATGATGTTATTAAAATAAGTTTTTACCATGCGTTAGTATCCATAAATTAAAATAAATTTACTTCGCGTGTATCGCACACAACAAAACTTCAATATCATAACTTCACTACTTGAGGTCACCCTGCCTCGTTGTTTTTGTTTTTTGGGGTGCCGGAAGGTGCTTCTGTGTTTCAACATATCTGACAATACACTCCCGTTTCATTGTACTCAATTTTTTAGTACAATTGTATACCCTCTCTTTTTCTCTCACGGAAATGTTACTAAATTTTCGTAAAAAGTGGATCTACTCAAAAATTGAGTTGATGCACTTTTTAACAAAAATTGAGTAACATTTCCGTGTGAGAAAAAGAGATAGCATAAAATTGTACTCAAAAAGTGAGTAAAGTGAAACGGGAGTGTACTACCAATGTATACTATTTGGCTACGATGGATTTTTTGACGATTTATCCACGCACACTAATACATCATCTGAATCACATCAGAGCAAGCGAGAGGGAAACAGTAAAAAGCAAGCAACCGATTCGTGTAAGTGGTGCCAGAAATGAACTTATCTTTCAGTAGGTGGCGAGTGTGTTTAAAGTTTGTCGGAATGTGTTTTCCAGGGTGTTACCATAGACTAACTCTAAGACCAGTAGGTCCCATACAAATACGATTTTTTTTCTTGGATCAGTCAGTACTAGAACATCCGTCCCAAGCTCGGTCCCAAGCTCAATAATGCGCCCCTAATAATGAACTCGCATGAACACACTCTCAAATATTCTGTCAAAATAACACAGCAAATCAAAACAAAGGCGCAAATATGTACAGCAAGGTGCTGACTTCAAGGTGTATTTCGGACCAAGGGGTTCTACAACAGTGAACCAATTTCAAATAGCTAGTTGCATATTGATTGTTGGTGTTACCGCCTGGTGGCCGAATGACTAACCCTGTGCTTCACTATAGTTCCACGCATTTTCAGAATATTTAAACAAAACTATACAAAACTAAAACTGGGACAGAACGCACCGTGGCATTATATACGTCTTTATGATGAGGCTGATATGTACTACCACCCATAGTAACACGGAAACTAAGTCCGACAGCAATAAGCTCTATTGAGCAATGGAACAGGTTTTTTACCCCTGTGTCACCTTGGGATCAAAATGGAAAAGGTTTAAAAAATCACAAACAATCATCGTTTTGCATTTAAATCACATTTGATCTTAAAAGAAAACATTGTAGGGCACCAAAGTAATTATTTCTTCCAAAGCGCTCCATTAATCTGCCCATAATTCCAGAAATGGCTAATATGCCATTTTAGTCAAAATAGGAAAAAAGTGTTGCATGATTGTTGACACCCTTATTAAGGTATCCAGTGTATACAATTTTCAAAATAATGATTTATAGGGGTAAACGGCTTGAAAAACTAAATGGCTAATGTGTAATATAAATGATAAATTGTCTAATGTGCATGATGATACCGAGTGCAGCATCCAATGTGATTTTAATAGAGATTTTTATGGCTATCCATAGTGATGGTCAAGTGGATACAAGCACCAGGTTGTTAATCCAAAGATTCTTCAAAGAATTTTTCTCGAATTCGTATTGAAGGCACATTAGCCATTTTTTGAATTATGGGCAGTAATGCACGATTTTGCTTAAACGGTCCGTTTTGTACTATCTTCTTCTACCTAAATAAAATCACAGGAACTTGATTTTCACACCATTGAACCTCTCCTTTTGGTAAAGATTCCTCCTCTGGAAAACATCTTGTCTTGCCTTTGTACTGAAACTGCATTGTTTTACCGCATTGTTAATTTTACCAGGAACGTTCGTGATTTTAAAAGTTACTTCAAACGCTATTCAAAAGGCTAAAACGTCGAAGGAAATTTTGTTTCTTACCAAAAGAAGTACAAGTGAAACTAGAGAAGCAAATTATGAGAATTTTATAATTAACATAAACAATGTTTCACCTTTAGTGTCTAATTGTTTCCTTAGGTGGGGAGCAGCGAGACAAAATTTGTAGCTTCTGTGTCTGACTACCTAACCAAATTAACAACATAGGCACCTGAAATATTATTCCAGTCTACTAGCGAAGCGTACTATTTGAATGAAATAAAAAAGTTGCTTGTAGTTTTTACCAAAAAATAAAAATATTAGTTAAACCAAAACTGTCTCGATGTTGACTACTCTACCCTACCGGAACACAATTTCAACTCCAAATTCAAAATGAATGAAAGTATATATTTCGTTGCAAATTTTCATTTAATGCGATAAAATGGGATCTACTCGCATTCGATTGTGTACACACCTTACTGCTTGTTTACGTTTTCCGTACAAGTATACGTGTAAGCGGCACGAATATATTATTGGACACACACTAATGCTAACAATCAATATGCAACTCGCGATTTGAAATTGGTTCACTGTTGTAGAACCCTTAGGTCCGAAGAACACTTTCCAGTCTGCACCTTGCAATAATTCTTGCGCTTTTCTGTACCTCAATTTCATAAATATATCTAAATCGTCAAACTCTGAGTAATCGTATCTAATGAATTTGAGTTATTACTACCCAAAAAGCGAGAAAACTGTGCGGAACTCAATTTTGAGGTAGCCAAATTTAATATTTTTTTAACAAATGGCGTCAGATAACGAATCGCGTCTATGTGAATTTGTGGTTCGGAAGTTAATTTTAAATCTAATTAGTATTCGAAAATTGATAACCAGCGGCTACAACTAGCAAATAGCAGTCGCTGTAGAAACGTATCGCGGAAACGTATTGTAAATTAAAATGTGTCGATATATCTTTGACAGAGAATGTTTTTAATAGTGCTTTCTTAAGCATTACAGATCAACAAAAACATTTTTCGAAACTTTTTCCGACGTGTGTAAACATTATTGTTCTGCATCGAGCCGGGCTATAAAAAGGTATTGGCAAAATGCCTTCTATACAACGCGGGTGAATTTATTTATGTTGAAGATGGTAAGCAAGCATTTTATCACCGTTGCCTTGACGGTTGCTTTTACAACTATAATCGAGCAACCAAATTCTTCACTATCAAAACATAATATGTATATTTCTTACAGAATATATTCGGGCATAGCTGAAGATTAAAGATTAAAGATGTCAGTTCGTGGACAACGCCTCATTATAAAAATCATACATTATGCTAGACGACGGATCGAAGCACACGAAACACCAATGATAAACTTGCTGCCTTATTACAGGAGGAGGGGGACTGAATATGCACCAGCTTAGTTGACTTCTGATTTCTGTTCTGATTTTGAGATTCAATAAAATGAAATTCTTGGGTTTTTTTCACAAGTTTTATTTGATTTTTATAGCAACTTTTGCGAGAAAGAACTAAGAAAACTCATATTCTTATATTTTCGTTTCTATTTTTATGAGTAAGTTCGACTCAAAATCAATATATTTCAGGATACCTCAAAATTGAGTTGCCGCAATGAAAGTCAATTGAGGGTACGACCGGTTTTAACGTTTTTGAGTTAAAGTTACTGAATTTTGAGTGAAATTGGATGAGCGTGTATGTTATTTTGATACAATATTTGAGATTGTGTTGGTGTGAGCTACGTTATTAGGGGCGAATCATTAAGCTTGGGACCGGTGTGCTAGTACTTACTTCCTGAGCTAAAATATATATTCATTTCCTTCATGCCTGTCCACCCGCTGCTAATACATTATGTAATCAAACGAGTGCGAGCAAGACGGACTCACACGTGTGCCACTTTTAAAAGTGCGCGTTACACAAAAAATGACAATCGTTTAAACATTTTATATAGGGTAACGGGATGTAATGTTAGCCTAGCTCCTTCATTCGGCCTATATACCAAATATGTTATTAATTCGACGATAACCAACAAAATCATGCTGCTATTAGGATGACCGATGTAATACGAGGTAATTGAGACAATATTCACTTCTGCGTAATTTTTGATTTCTTGAACTTTTGGGGCATCATGATTTCACTGGTTAAGCTGAACAGATGATCTACACGATCTTCAAGTGATCTAAATTTGGCTTAATTGAATCGATAAAGCAAGTAATGCAGTCTGGATGTACAGAAAATAGTTACACATTACAAACTAGCTGTTCACATAGCTAAAATAACAATGATTTTACAAGAAAATCGTAGACCCAATGTTGGGGACATATATTTTTGTATGTTCCCAACTATGGCCTGTTGTATCAATAACGTAGTAAAAACGTTGATATTGATAAATATTTCAAGTGGAAATGCATGAATTTGTGGATGTTTATATTTAAGTGGCTCATCTAAACACAAACCGAAGGAACAAAATAATTGTAAAGAATTATAATGTTTTCATTATTGAATGGCTAAATCATATATGAACATCACTTAAGTGCTTTGAGGCAGTTTTACTTTAGTTTGATTTGTACAATTGTTTGTTAGGTAGAGAGAATACAGCTGACAACGCTTTGAGTCAGAAAATCAGAAAAAAAAACCGTACATAGACAACATTTAATATCAGATCTATCGAATGGGACGAACTTGCATCCATGATTAGACCCAATTTGGTGCCTATAGGCCGACATTAAATCTATATCTATCTAATGTTTCTGACTTTATAAAAAGAGTTGTGTAACTTTTCGTGAAACATGCTACCAAATGTCGTATCAAACTTATCTTTGCAAGTGTCTAACTAGTCGAATCTTGCTTACAGCTTAAAAACTGTATGAGTTATAATAAAAAATGTGATCGATGGTTGCATAATAGGCTGAGTCAAGGGACACATACCCTATTTTGAAAATGTTGAATAACCTGAACAGCATGGATGAATTTCATTGTCCTCCAGATTTTTAAGTCCGATTGAGTTCCTTCCTCACTCACTGGTTCCGATTTTGATTCGAGCTGTTCATCAAAAGAAGCTAATTCATTCCCGACGGCCTCTTGCTGGGCATCAAAATCTTCTTCATCTATTTCGTCTTCATGTGGCATCCGTTCTGGCCCCACTGCAACAAAATTCACGTAGTTGTGATCTTGAAGCGCCGGTGAAGAGTAGAGAGGGCGGGATTTATAGAAATCCAACATTCTATCGCTTGCTAACAACCTTCAGAACGTTAATTGAAGCACTGTTCCTATAATTAAAAACCTGTTATAAAACTAATATATTTAACTCACGCAACAGACTCGCTATCTTGGTTTAATTTCGGTTGTCTCGGAATGCAGCCAACAGAATTCTAACCATTTTGACCTTGTAATATTATCACAGCGAAAACGCAAAAAAAAACTTAACCCCAGATAGTTCCTGCTGTCTTGACCACAGTATTTAACTTCATACTTCATGTTGAACTATTTTTAAACGCATACGACAGCCTGCGACCAGTTGTAATAACCGAAACGAGCGAAACCTAATTGATTTGTGAACGAATATTTCCCGACAGCATGAAATCATGCGATGGTAACACATAAACATCAGACACACGCCAAACAAAAACTACTGATTTACACAACAGTTTCTTGATTATGTTAATATGTTGTAAATTTTCATGTCCAATATCGATACTCATTCAATTGGCGCCTTGCACGTCCTAACGACACCTAGGCGGCGCTCATGTATATGTGATGATGAAATCTTAATTAATGTCAAAAGGCGATCAGTTTCGAAAACATTCTGGGTAAAATTACTATTTGCCACGAAAATAAGCGTATTAGAGGAAAAAAAATAGCTGGATAACAGTTGAAAACAGTTTTTGCATCACAATACTAAGAATTGTAGGGAATAATATGGAATGTAAAGTGGAAATTATTAAAAATTACATGCCCGGCATCAAAAACGCAGCTCCTTCTTCGGATAGGTGAAACGGAATCCGCTGCGCAATCCAATATGTCCACTAGGAGGATGCTGGCTCTGATTTCCTCCCGCTTATCAGCTGAAGTAAAACAAAAACATAACCCCTCACATATACTGGCGTTATTTTTAAGTAACATTTTTAAGGACACTTTTTACAAAATCACCAAAAACAATGTATTGTACTAAAAGCAAATTTTATTTCTTATCTGTGAATGTCATTTTATTCTCTTGAAATGATTGTTAACTTCGTAAATAAATGTTGGTGTTTGTAAACTGTTGAAACTGCTACGAGAACTCTAACCAATTTGAGAATCATCATCGTTACACTAGTTGGTTTTTCCACACACAGAGTTCGCATGTGCTGCATAGTTTTACCAACAATCAATATGCAACCAGGACTGGAAATTGATCACTTATAGAACCCTTGTTGTAGAATAACGCCGTGGGGCCCAGCACCTGTTTACACATAACTATGGTTTCAGTTGAAAATCGAATTCTATCGATTGCGACAATCGATCTTTAATCTGCATGCTCTAGCGCACGTCGGAAGTCAGCTGCGCTCTATGGCGCGACCTCGGGGATGCGCCGTACAGCCGCCTCCTACTTCCGACATTAGGTTTAACGTACAGATCGAGAGTAAAATCGATTGTCGCTAGTCGATAAATTCGGTTTTCAAATGAAACCATAATATTTGCCCTTGTGTTTTGATTTGCTGTGTTATTTTGACAGAATATTTGAGAGTGTGTTCATGTGAGTTCATTATTAGGGGCGCATTATTAAGCTTGGGACCGATGTTCTAGTACTGATCGAGCCAAGAAAAAAATCGTTTTTGTATGGGACCTACTGGTCTTAGAGTTAGTCTATGGTTTTACTGCAAGACGCCAATACATTGTATGCGTAATATTTGTTTCTTCCCACAGGGCCATTTTATGACCTTATTGATCGAATGCACTGGATTTATCGGCACCGTACATGTCAATTAAGGGGAGATATACAATTAAAACGAGGAAAAAAACTCATTTTTGAAAAAAAAATTTCAAGGGGAATTTTTCACTCAAATCACTCGATTTTTTATTTTAAGTTTTTCCATGTAGTACACACAAAAAAAGTTTCAACGGAATTTTTCAAAAACAGAATTGCGACCGTTAGAGTGCTTTGAAAATGCCGTTGTATTTTGCTTGTGCCGACTCTCCTGGTCGCAGTTTTGGTCTGAAACCTGTGAACCCAAAAAAATTACATGATTTACAAGTTAGTAGATGAATTTAAAAAAAAAAAAGTAGAGACAAAATTGCACTTTTGGCGCAACTTTTTTGAAAGAATCCACATTTTTCTGCCACTTTATCACATATTTCCATATTATATAATAGAATATTTTCAATTTATATAGCAGGTAATACTATAATAAACAAATCCTATAAGTTTCAGCTTAATCGAATAATTAGTTTTTGAGTTATCACCGGCATAAACTCCGAATATGCTGTTTTGAGAAAAACTCGTTGAAAATTGTTCTTATCTGTCAGGTGTCTCTTTATGCCTGCTGGCGTCTTCGAAAAACGATTAAAAGAAACACTTGGAGTTTGAAATTCGAAAAAAGGATTTCAGGAGCGTATTCTACGGGAAATTTACTAACTTTTTATGCAAAAAATAAAAACTGAATTTTTTGGTCATGCTAACTGTATATCCTTCCTTAAAAAGACCTTGTCAGGTGTTGATCGAAGAGATCGGCAAAAGAAAGAGTCATGTTTCGGACGCTTGCGTCTTCTCTTCAATGCTATGCTGTAATGCAAACTATGGCACTGGCATGATAAATAAGACCAGAAAATGAGAGGAAAGATTAGTAATTTCCATTTAATTCAAACTACCTTTATTAACTAGAAATGAGACGAAAAATAAGTATTTTCCATTTAATACCAACTACCTTTGCTTAATGAAAAACACAAATTATTCCTCTCAGTTCTAGTTACAGGTATTCCACTAAACAGCTCAAACCCTCTAGGATTCTACCTTTATTGCTTATCTTGACAGATACGCGTATTTTATCTACAATGTGCAGACTTCTTCAGTGTCGTGTACTAGTCGAGTAATTAGTACACGACACTGAAGAAGTTTGCACATTGTAGACAAAATACGCGTATCTGTCAAGATAAGCAATAAAGGTAGTTTGAATTAAATGGAAATTACTAACCTCTATTTTTATTTTCATGTTACATGTGTTCCACTTAAAAGCTCGCACTCACCAGGATTCATGATAAATAACGCTTTCCAACTTTTAATGTTGAAGCCCGACCTACTAAGAATTTCATTACTTCATAAACCAAACATATCTATTGAAAGAACAATTTCAGCCAGATTTATTATGCCACCCTTTAAATAACACGCAAAATGTGATAAATCCAATATTACCTGTTCCGGACCTGTTCCCAAGCCCGATACAGCATTCCATCAGACGCGTAACGCATCATTGATGCATATAATCTCATTCCAATTAAGCACGAATCAAACCAGCAACTCAACGATACTCAATTATTCACAGCTGACACCACACTCGATTAAACATGACAACAGCCGACCGAACCATCATCGTTCGGCCCTAGAGCTTCGTCGTCGCATCCAATGGTCCGATTTCGGACCAGCCAATTCCGACGATTTTAATTTAAAAATCATAAATCATAAATCAAACATAACCTACCCTCCACAGTCCGTCCCCGGTAGGAAGTGCATTAAATATTCATCCGGTGGCTCCCGCTGACCATGTGGACCGAAACCGAACGACCAGATGCTGCATCATCATCCGGATTTTTCGAACCACACACACACGCATGTACGTACGTGTACCACACTTTTGCATCGATTCAATCAAATCCAATTTGTTGCCTGACTGGTTCCGACTTGCAAGCTGTGGGTGGCAAGGTGAGAGCTAAATTCGATAAGCCAAGGTGAAAGTGTGAGACTATTTTGAGATAGTTCACGAAGTTGATTTAGAAGGACATTACATCAGTTGGGTCATTAAAAGCACAGTTGGTTCTGTAATAGTCAAATTAGTAACAACTGACTATATTTATAGATATTCGATGAAAAGAAATTGGCCGCTATTCCCAGTGTAACAGTTTTGGTTTTATGAGGGCTTTGTGGACCATGGTTGTAACTCAGAGGATGCCTTAAAACCAGAGACCGAAATTTTCTACTTGAGAAGAGAGACGTCCTTTTTCACCCGCTTAAAGAAACAGATGAGAATGTGAGAAGCGAGAGACTATACACTCAAAGCAGTTTTCGCGAGAAAAGCAACGGTGATATATAATTTTTGGAGAGCATGAGTAGCTGATAATTCGTTTCTTTTTCTGTGAATCCTGAAAATACACCAGTCTACATGCTTGTTTTATTCTGACATTATAATTCCATTATAATATGAAAAAATATTGTTCCTCGATCGTCTCGAAAACAACTCAGATTTTCTCAGAAGAGATAACTGAGATTTCACTTAAATAGACTTAATTTCAATGTTCGTTGCAGAACATCAGTTTGCCTTGAACTACTTCTTGCTTCCAACTGTGCCAACTTCAGATTCCTCCTGGCGATGGCCCAATATTTCTTACGGACATAGACTAGATTAAACTCATCCGGCCGTGTTCCGAAGTACCCCATGGGAAGTGTGACACCGTTTTGAGATGCGTGCAACCCGATGTACATCCATACCTCTCACGTCAAAGTCACGAGTTCGAATCTCGACCACGGTCAAGCCGCGAAAATATTCTTTGTTTGAGCTACTATGACGGGAGATGAACTAGCCCAACACATCCCAACTTTTCAAAAAGAAAATTACTATACAAAATTCATTCACTGTGGTATTGATCTCATTTATTCCAATTGTAATTACGGTTTTATCAGAAATAACAAAATTTTCAGATACTAGATTATGGTAATGTATGTGAATAAATCAAAGTCAACGTTCAAAATCAGCATTACTAAATCCCTCGATTCCACTTACTTCACTCCGAAATACAGAACTGCACCACACAGTTCAACTTCATCGCGAGCCAATTTCACCCTAAGTTGGTAGTCACCCTGATTTAAGGTAGTTCTTTCATTCAGTGCCAAGTTCAACACAGTATATTGGCCTTTCTTGACCGGGCAGCTAGAAGACGCTGGTTGAACCTGCACCGACCACTGTTTATATGAATCGGCCAGCATGTTACAAACCTTAGAAAGCCCATGGATATAGGAAAACTTAAATCCGTTCCTCCGAATATCAGTAACGATTTGTAGGTTGTTGTCCAGGTTCTGCCTCACAATCACGGTACCCATCAATCGGCCAGACTGCACCTTCAGTGAACCCAAGGAGACCCAGCGAGAATCACAGGTCGCATTGACCTCTAATCGCTGAAGCTGTATCACAGTTTTCGGCTGTTTGATTGGGTAACCAGTTCAGAAGTCATTTAAGTTAGAAGATCATAAGTCACTTACTTTTTCCGCAGCGCGAACGAAACCATAGGAGGTTAGAATAGCGAACAGTAAATAGGGCTTCATTTGTGAAAGCTGGTGGTCACACTGTTAATGGATGGATGATATGAACAATTTTGACACTTAAGAGCGATTTGCCCTCGATTGAATGGTAATTGTATTTTAATGGCTGATAGTGGATTACAATTTCATTTTTTTTGGGTCCTCCCTTAGCTCAGTCAGTAAAGGCGCAGCTACAAAGCAACACCATGCTGGAGGTGGCTGGGTTCGATTCCCGGTCTGGTCTAGGAATTTTTCGTTAAGGAAAACTTCTCGACTCCCTGGGCATATAGCGTATGATTGTACTTGCCACACAATCATACCAATGCAAAAATGCGAAAGCTCTCAATTAATAACTGTGGAAGTGCATCTAGAACACTAAGTTGTGAGCAAGCAATAAGCTAATTGTGAAAGCAATAAGCTTGAAATGCTTAAGGAGAAGAAGAAGAAGGATTGCAATTTAAATTCAAAAATCCAGCCCAGAAAAACATGCCAAGCTCATCTCTAATTCGTTGAACTACCAACAGGCATGCAGTATTAATAGGCTAGTTTAACATCATTACTATGCATCATGCGTGCATAAAGATAACATTTTGCTCATTGTCAATATCAATGTCATATCCCGATGCTTTGAGAGATATTGTAAGATTTCTTTATTAAGATTTGAGCTTTTAATGAAATCATTTTGAAAAAATCAGAACAGCCTCCTTTCAATACTGCCTCTACTGAAATTGAATTTCATGAAGCACATTGAGCACATAAAAATAAATCGTCAAATTTCATTCTATTATGTTCAATTCCATTCTATTATATTACAATTTGTTTCATTATATTCCATTCTATTCTATTCAATTTTATTTTATTTCATTTGATTCCATTTTATTTTATTCTGTTCTATTCTATTGTATTGTATCAAATTAAATTCTGTTAGATCATTTTCTGTGCTGTTCTTTTTTGTTGTTGTCTATTCTAATTATTCTATTCCATTTCATTCTTTTCCGCTCTATTATATTCTACTATAGATTACTCTGACATTGTCTTTCCTCTTCTATTCTGTTCTTTCAATCAGATTCATTTCTATTCTACTCTGTTCTATTGTTTGATTCTATTCTTTTGTTTTTATCTTATTCTAGTACATGTTCTTCTTTGCCATTGGATTTGATTCGATTATAGAACAAAATCTATTCGATTCAATTCTATTCTTTTACCTCTTGTTTTTTTAAATTTAATTCTTTTTCATTAATTTCATTTGTATTTTATTCTATTTTATTCTATTGTATTATATTCCTTCCTATTTTAAACCTATCTTCTATTATATTTACTATTCTATTAAAATCAATACTACTCTATTCCCTTCGAATCTAATCTATTCCATTCAATAATGTTCTACTCTTTACTATAATATTTTATTCTTTTCAATTCCATCCCTTTGTGTTCATTGCACTTCAATTCGATTTCATTTTGTTCATTTCTATTGAATTTTATTTAATTCTGTTATATTTCGTTAAACTCCATTGTATTCCATTATATTCAAATAGAATCCGTTTTATTTCATTCTATTCAATTATTTAACATTCCGTTCCATTCTATTTCATTCGATTCTATTATATTTTATTCTATTCCATTCTTTTGAGTTCAATTTAATTACATTCTAATACTTTCTATTCCATTATATTTCATTATATTTCATTCCATTTTATTATATTTCATTATATTTCCTTCTATTCCATTCTGTTCCATTCTATTCCATGCTTTTTCATTTGATTCCATTTTATTAAATTTCATTCTATTCAATTCAATTCTATTAAATTGAATTCTATTAAATTCCATTCCGTTAAATTCCATTCTGTTGAATTCCATTGCTTCATATGTTATGTTCAAATGTTTTTCTCTATTCTTTTCATGTCTCTTATAATCGTTTCTTTTTCTATCGTATTTTTTTATTGAATGGTCAATTCCATACAGTTCTATTCGTTTTTAATTCATTGGTTTCTGTTTTTTTTCTTTTCTTATCTTTTTGATTCTGTGTAATTCTACTTTATTAAATGCTTTGCCATAAAATACATTCATGTCAATTTTTTCCTTTTTTTTCTATTCTATTCCATTATGTTCTATTCAATTCTATTTGATGGGGGCGACCCCAGCGTAGAGGTTAACATCCATACCTCTCACGCCAAAGTCACGAGTTTGAATCTCACCCCCGGACAAGTTATGAAAATACCCAAAAAAGGTATTTGAGTGACTACGACGGGAGATGAATCAGCCCAGGGAAAATCTCGATAATGAAGGGAAAAAAAATTCTATTTGATTCCATTTAGTTCTATTTTATTCTATTCCATTCTATTCAATTCTATTAAAAATTTTTCAATTCTCTGTAAAATTTTATTCCATGACATTCAATGATATTCAATTATATTAAGTTCTATTCAAATCTTTTCAATTCTTTTCGCTTCCATTCAATTCGATTCTATTATTTTTCATTCGATTCTCTTGTTTTCTATTCTATTACATTCTGCTCATTTCTCATCTACTCTAATAATTCTCTTTTCTTTTCTTCATATTCTATTATTTTCTTTAATTTTCGACTTATTTTTTCTCAATTCTATTCTGCTTCATTTCATTCCCTATTAAATGATCTCTTATTTTTCTATTCCATTCTATTATTGTTTTCAAATATTTTCTATGCTGCTAGAAATATTCATTTCTTTTGTATGCTTCTTTTTTATTTTGTTCTATTCTATTGTTTATATTCTACTATTTTTTCAATTCACGTATTTTTTCCACTCCTAATTTTTTATTTCGTTTCTGTACTTTTCTTTATTATTTGCTATTCAAGTCGATTCTTTTCTTTTAAACCCTCTCCAATACTTATCTTTTTAATTCTTTTCTACTTAATATCATTTAATACTTTGCTATTCTAGTTTTTTTATATTTTTTTTTTCTTCACCTCCCTTTTAATCTATTAAAATATGTTCTTTTCTTGTTTTCTTTTTGTATATATTGTATTGTTTCCTCTAATATTCTATAATTTTCAATAAAATTATTTTATCTTCTTGCTTAGTCTCTTTTATGTTATTCTTATTCAGTCTTTTGATGTCATATTAATTCTATTTTATTCTTTTCTCTATCTCTGTATTCACTTTTATCCTATTTAACTTTTTTTTTTGAATTATTTACCTCTTATTCCTTTCTTTTTTATTCTTTTCCATAATTTTCTATTATTATAATTATCAATTCTACTATTTTTTATTAAAATTACATTTTATTTAATTACAAGCTATTCTTGTTTGTTCTATTCCTCACTCCTAGAGCCTCTCATGTTGATGAACAATTCTGTGCTGAATTTCATCATTTTCTATTCAATTTGTTTTTCAATTGTTTTTCATTCCTTTCTTCTCTATTCTATTCTTATCTATTTTATTCAATAGTATTCTGCTCATTACTGAATTACATTTTTGCATTCTATTTCCTTTTTTTCTATTTTTTGTTCTATTATTTTTGATTTTAAGAAACGAATAGAGCAGGCAAGAAGAGAGAAGAGGTCACCTCTCTTCTTGCCTTCTATATTCGTTTCTTCATATCTGTTGATTCACTTCAATTGTATTTTATTTTACTTTTCTTTTCAATTTCCATCATTCAATTCAATTATATTCTACTCTGTTGTGTCCAATTCAAATTGATCTAATTTAATTCTGCTCGATTCAATGAAATTATTTTTTTTTCAATTCTACTCTATTTCATTTTATTCGTTTCTATTCTTCTACTTTCTTTCCCATTTAATTCTTTTATTTTCTATTAATTCTTATCTATTATTTTTTATTCTCTTCTCTATTTGGGATTATATTATTCTATGCTAGTTTTGTACAAACTTTGCTATTATTTTTCATTTGAGTATATTCTTTTCTACATTTTTCTAACATTAATTGTTATGTTATGTATTCTCCATGCGAGGAGTACAACCTACCCCGCAGTGGGATGTTAGGCAAAGATTGACGTCCATGGTTCGAGTACCATTGGATACATGCCCTTTCGCTCAATTTTCAAAAACATCTGTTAGATTTTCCTCCCTGCCGCACTCTGACGGAACTATCAACACTTTCTCTTCACAGCTTTCATTCTAGCCAAAAACATTAATGTTCACTCTTGGTGCCTCATGGTGATGAGCGAACATCTCTTTCTACATTTTTTTTTCTTTGTAACATCTATTCTATTGTTTTCTATTCTATTCAGTTCTAGTTTATTTTTAAAAACATATGTATTCTATCTTCTTATATTATTTTATATTCTAGTCTTATTATTATTCCATTTTGTGTTCCTATTTTTTTTATTTTTTTCCGTCGGCCTATTTCCTCACACTGATGATGCCAGGGAGACGACTCCACCACCTGGGCCCTACCTATCGACGCATGACTATCGAACCGGGACCAACGACTTTACTTCTCTTCCGAAGGAAGACGTGACCAGATTTTTTCGCCTCAGAAAAACCACCGACGTCGACTGGGATTGAACCCAGACCCACTGGGGTGCCAAGTAGCAGTCACGCTTACCACTGAACCATCGACGCCAGCTGTGTTTCTTTTTTTGGTTCTTATATATTTTTCCATTCTATTCTATTCTTTTCTTGTCTTTTCTATGTTTTTTCCTATTCTTCTGAAATCTATTTCCATTCATTTTTTTCTTTGTACTCTATGCTTTGCTGTTCTAGTTTTCGCTGTGTTCTTTTAAAGCGATTGTATACTTTTATATCCGATTATATTTCCAAAAATTCAATGATAAACTTATATATTCTTTTATAGCAACATTATATAATTTATATCATTTTATTCTTTTCATATGTATGCAATACTATTTTATTCTACAGTTTGATATTCTATTCCATTCTATTCTTTTCCATTGAATTCATTTCTATTCTTTTCTATGTTTGGCTGTCCTGTTGTATTCCATTCAAATTTTTTTAAGCCTAATCCATTCTTTTTGCTTCTTTTCTATTCCATTGGATACTTTCCTATTTTATTTTTTTATGTTCTTGTCGAACCTATATAGATATTTTTTTTATACTGTTTAGTAATTTTTTAATTATTTGTAATTCTGTTTCATTGAATTCTGGTTCACCTCATTCTATTCTAGTATTTGCTTATATATTCCATTTCTCGATTGTATTCTTATTTACTCTGTTCTATTTATTTCTCTGCAATTTTATCACTCAACGTTCAGTGTTATTCTTCCCCATTAAATTTAATCCTATTCTTTTCTATTTTTCTTTTTCCTACTTAGTTTTGTTCTATGGAAATTTATTTGATTGTACTTTTATTTTATTCTATTAAATTTTATTGCAGTGTAATTTCTATGCATCAATTTTAAATATTGATCTCATCAATTTTACTCTATTCTAATCTTCAAATTTTATTCTATTCGATTCGAGTCTATTCTATTATATTCGGTTCAAGTCTATTCTATTCCATTCGATTCGAGTGTATTCTTTTCTATTCTATTCTATTCGGTTCAAGTCTATTCTGTTTCATTCTGTTCTATTATTTTCCATTCTTTTATATTCTATTCTATTCTATTATTTTCTATTCTATTTTATTCTAGTCTATTCCATTCTATTCTATTCTATTCTATTCTATTCTATTCTATTCTATTCTATTCTATTCGATTCGATTCTTTTCTATTCCATTCTATTTTATTCTATTCTATTCTATTCTATTTTATTATATTCTATTATGTTCTATTATATCGTATTCTCGTATTTCTTGGAAAAAGGAGACCATTTTGCAGATATATCTGGTCATTGATAATGCATTTCAAAATGTTCTCCAAAGTGATCACTGTTGGTGCACTTGTTTCGTTGCGAAGGGCTGATTGCGGATATTGGAATCAAATTGATAGAATATTTTTGAAGAGTTGAAGTTCTTAGGTGCAAACATTTATTCAAAAGTCAATCCAACACACACATCGTGTAATTTTACTATCAAATTATGCAATTGATCCTAGTTGTGCCATATTCCAAAGATGCTAGCCAAAACTACCATCGCCACCAAAAAAGCCATCGATGCTCTCAGCGCAAATCCAGCGTCCTTGAAATCCTTACTGTTGCAGTCGTCCTCTTTGCAGAGCGAGCAAATTATCGCCTCTGGGAATTTATCACAGACGTCCAAATTGGAATAGATGCATCCCTTGACTAGTTTTGTGGCTGAGTGCAGCTGCATTTCCATGCACTGGTAGCCAGTATTTCGGATGGGTTCCGTCAGTCCACTCGACAGTGTTTTCAAATAGTTAAACCGCTCGGATGCAAGTGACTCCGTACAGGTTTCTCTTGATCCCGTGCTCTCACACTTTGTTTCACCAAGAAAGGACGAGCAGGTCATACATTTTATCGACAGGGCCGTGCGGAACAGCAGGCTCGAGATAAACAGCAGTGACCAATACCGGTGACGATAGGTCATGTTGGGTAGAGTTTCGATTCGGAATTGAAATGGGGTGCACTTGAACGTGAAATTGATGGCGATGAATGTTCAAGGTTAGGTTCGATGCTATCTAAGAGGAGATTCAACGATTCAATGATCTTATCTTCAATTTTAATGTCGTCCGGAAATGAAAATATAAAGCAATTTACTAATTGAAAACGTGGAAGTGTGAGTTCAAGGGACAGTAGCCATTGCAATTTGGCATTTAGTGCTGACTATTTATGACATGTCAGTAAGCAAGCGCTACAGCAAATTAGGCTTCTTGTTCGCAACTTTAAAAAAAAACAAGGACGATAAAATAGAGTTTAAACATCTTGAATAATAAATAAGGGTTCTCGCCCTTAAAATGATATAATAAAAAGCTCATTATCTACTTCTTAGTAACCCGACATTTCCATGTTAATTTCCTTCTGACACTGATTTTCTTTTACTCCTCTTGTTCGATTTAATCTCTACCCTTTCTATTCTGCTAACAGTCTTCTAATTTCATCCTGTTGCTTCTCTTTCTAATTGTCTGTTTTTCATGTTCTATTATATTCTATTCTATTCTATTCTTTTATATTCTATTATATTCTATTCTATTCTTTTCAATTCTGTTCTATTCTATTCTATTCTATTCTATTCTATTCTATTCTATTCTATTCTATTATATTCTATTCTATTCTATTCTATTATATTTAATATATTTTATTCTATTCTATTCTATTTTATTCTATTCTACTCTATTCTATTTTATTCTATTCTATTCTATTGTATTCTATTCTTTTCTATTCCATTCTATTCTACTCTATTATATTTTGTTCTATTCTATTTTATTCTATTCTATTCTATTGTATTCTATTCTTTTCTATTCTATTCTATTCTACTCTATTATATTTTATTCTATTCTATTCTATTGTATTCTATTCTATTCTATTCTATTCTATTCTATTCTGAACTATTATATTATTTTTTTCTATTCCAATCTATCCTTTTTTCTTCTTTTCTATTCTATGCTATTCCCTTCTATTCTAATCTTTTCTACCCTATTTTTTTTACATTTCACTCTATTCTATTCTATTCTATTCTATTCTATTATATTCCATTCTATTCTATTCTATTCTTTTCTATTCTATTCTATTCTATTCTATTCTATTCTATTCTATTCTATTTTATTCTTTTTATTCTATTCTATTCTACACTATTATTTTTTTCTATTCCACTCTATTCTTTTTTTCTTTTCTATTTTATTCAATTCTTTTCTATTCTATTCTATTCTATTCTATTCTATTCTATTCTGTTCTATTCTATTACATTCTATTCAATTCTATTCTATTCTATTCTATTCTAATCTATTCTATTCTAATCTATTCTATTCTAATCTATTTTATTCTATTTTATTCTATTCTTTTCTTTTCCCTTCCATTCTATTCTCTTATATTTTATTCATTTCCATTCTATTCTATTCTATTCTTTTTTTCTATTTCACAATATTTTTTGTCTATTCTATTCTGTTCTTTTCTATTTTATTCTACTCTATTATTATTTTCTGTTCAACTCTATTATTGTTTTCTTTTCCATTATTTTCTATTTTATTCTATTCTATTCTATTCTATTCTATTATATTCTACTCTATTTTTTTGTCTATTCCACTCTATTCATTTTTTCTATCCTATTCTTTTCCATTCTATACTATTCTATTCAATTATATTATATTCTATTCTATTCTACTCTAGTCTATTCTATTCTGTTCTATCAAGTGGCGAACCAGCCCAGGAGGCTGAAAGCCACTCTAATAAAGCTACAAAAAAAATATTTTATTCTATTTTATTCTTTTCTATTCAATTCTATTCTATTCTATTCTGTTCTATTCTATTCTATTCTATTCCACTGTATTATATTCTATTCTATTCTATTCTATTCTATATTATTCTATTCTGTTCTATTCTATTCTATTCTATTCTATTCTATTCTATTCTATTCCATTCTATTCTATTCTATTCTATTCTATTCTATTCTATTCTATTCTATTCTATTCTATTCTATTCTATTCTATTCTATTCTATTCTATTCTATTCTATTCTATTCTGTTCTATTTTATTATACTCTATTCTATTCTATTCTTAACTATTCTATATTTTTTTAATATTACACTCTATTCATTTTTTGTTTTCTATTCTATTCTATTCTTTTCTATTCTATTCTTTTCTACCCTATTTTTTTCATTTCACTCCATTGTTTTTTATATTCTATTCTAATCTTATATATTCTATTCGATTCTATTCTATTTTATTCTATAATATTCTTTTATATTCTATTCTATTCTTTTCAATTCTATTCTATTCTATTTTATTCTATTCTATTCTATTTCATTCCATTCTATCCTTTGTTATTCTGTTATTTTCTATTCTATTATATTCTTATCTATTCTTATCTATTCCTTTATATTAATATATTTTATTCTTTTCTATTCTATTCTATTCTATTCTACTCTATTCTATTTTATTCTATTATATTCTATTGTATTCTATTCTTTTCTATTCTATTCTATTCTACTATATTCTATTCTATTGTATTCTATTTTGAACTATAATATTGTTTTCTTCTTTTCCACTCTATCCTTTTATATTCTTATCTATTCCATTCTATTCTTTTCTATTGTAATCTTTTCTACCCTATTTTTTTCTCATTTCACCCTATTGTTTTTATTTTCTATTATATTCTTTTTCTTTTCTATTATTTTCTATTCTATTTTATTCTATTCTATTCTTTTCTAGTTTATTCTAGTCTATTTTATTCTATTATATTATATTCTAATCTATTCTACTCTATTCTATTCTATTCTATTCTATTCTTTTCTATTCTATTCTATTCTATTCTATTCTATTCTATTCTATTCTATTCTATTCTATTCTATTCTATTCTATTCTATTCTATTCTATTCTGTTCTATTCTATTCTATTCTATTCTATTCTAAACTATTCTTTACTATTCTATTATTTTTTTCTATTCCACTCTATTCTTTTTTTTTCTTTTCTATTCTTTTCTTTTCTATTCTATTCTATTCTTTTCTATTCTATTCTATTCTATTCTAGTCTGTTCTATTCTACTCTATTATTATTCTATTCCAATCTGTTATTGCTATTCTGTTCCATTATTTTCATTCTATTCTAATCTATTCTATTCTATTCTATTATATTCTACTCTATTTTTTCTATTCCACTCTATTCATTTTTTCTACCTATTCTTTCTATTCTTTTCTATTCTATTCAATTCTATATTATTCTATTCTATTCTATTCTATTCTATTCTATTCTATTCTATTCTATTCAAGTCTAGTCTATTCTATTCTATTCTATTCCATTCTATTCTATTCTATTCTATTCTATTCTATTCTTTTCTATTCTGTTCTTTTGTATTATTTTTTTCTGTTTCACTCTATTCATTTTTTTTATTCAATTCCATTTTTTTCTATTCTATTCTTTTCTTTTCTCTTAAATTTTACTCTATTATTTTTTTCTATTCCACTCTATTCTTGCTTTCTGTTCTATTATATTCTATTCTATTCTCTATTATATTCGTCTCTATTATTTTTTTCTATTCCACTCTATTATTTTTTTCTATTCTTTTCGATTCTATTATATTCTACTCTATAATTTTTTTCTATTCCACTCTATTCTGTTTTTCTTTTCTATTTTATTCAATTCTTTTCTATTCTTTTCTATTCTATTCTATTCTATTCTATTATGTTCTATTCTATTATATTCTATTCAATTCTATTCTATTCTATTCTATTCTAATCTATTCTATTCTAATCTATTCTATTCTAATCTATTATATTCTATTCTATTCTATTCTATTCTTTTCCCATCTATTCTATTCTCTTATATTTTATTCTTTTCCATTCTATTCTATTCCATTCTTTTTTTCTATATCACAATATTTTTTGTCTATTCTATTCTGTTCTTTTCTATTATATTCTACTCTATTATTTTTTTCTGTTCCACTCTATTATTGTTTTCTGTTCCATTATTTTCTATTTTTATCTATTCTATTCTATTCTATTCTATTATATTCTACTCTATTTTTTTGTCTATTCCACTCTATTCATTTTTTCTATCCTATTCTTTTCCATTCTATTCTATTCTATTCAATTATATTATATTCTATTCTATTCTACTCTATTCTATTCTATTCTGTTCTATCAAGTGGCGAACTAGCCCAGGTGGCTGAAAGTCATCTATACTCAAATAATATTTTATTCTATTCTATTCTGTTCTATTCAATTCTATTATTATTCTGTTCTATTCTATTCTATTCTATTACTATTATATTCTATTCTATTCTATTCTATTCTATATCTATTCTATTCTATTCTATCTCTATTCTATTCTATTCTATTCTATTCAATTCTATTCTATTCTATTCTATTCTATTCTATTCTATTCTATTCTATTCTATTCTATTCTATTCTATTCTATTCTATTCTATTCTATTCTATTCTATTCTATTCTATTCTATTCTATTATATTCTATTCTATTCTATTCTTAACTATTCTATAATTTTTTAATATTCCACTCTATTCATTTTTTGTTTTCTATTCTATTCTATTCTTTTCTATTCTATTCTTTTCTACCCTTTTTTTTTCATTTCACTCTATTGTTTTTTATATTCTATTCTATTCTTTTATATTCTATTCTATTCTATTCTATTCTATTCTATTCTATTCTATTCTCTTCTATTCTATTCTATTCTATTCTATTTTATTCTATTCTATTATATTTCATCCCATTCTATCGTTTGTTATTCTATTATTTTCTATTCTATTATATTCTTATTCTATTCTATATCTATTCTATTATATTAACTATTCTATTCTATTCTATTCTATTCTATTCTATTCTATTCTATTCTATTCTATTCTATTATATTCTATTCTATTCTATTCTATTCTATTCTATTCTATTCTATTCTATTATATCTATTTTGCTATATATTGTTCTATTCTTTCCACTCTATCCTTTTATATTCTTATCTATTCCATTCTATTCTATTCTATTGTAATCTATTCTACTTATATTCATTCATATTCTATTATATTCTTTTCATATTTTCTATTCTAATTCTATTCTATTCTATTCTATTCTATTCTATTCTATTCTATTCTATTATATTATATTCTATTCTATTCTATTCTATTCTATTCTATTCTATTCTATTCTTTTCTATTCTATTCTATTCTATTCTATTCTATTCTATTCTATTCTATTCTATTCTATTCTATTCTTCTCTATTCTATTCTATTCTATTCTATTCTATTCTATTCTATTTTATTCTATTCTTTTCTAGTCTATTCTATTCTACTCTATTATTTTTTTCTATTCCACTCTATTCTTCTTTTCTTTGCTTCAAGTCTTTTCTATTCTATTCTATTGTATTCTTTTCTATTTTATTCTATTCTATTCTAGTCTGTTCTATTCTACTCTATTATTATTTTCTGTTCCACTCTGTTATTGTTTTCTGTTCCATTATTTTCTATTCTATTCTAATCTATTCTATTCTATTCTATTATATTCTACTCTATTTTTTTCTATTCCACTCTATTCATTTTTTCTACCTATTCTTTTCTATTCTTTTCTATTCTATTCAATTCTATATTATTCTATTCTATTCTATTCTATTCTATTCTATTCTATTCTATTCTATTCAAGTCTAGTCTATTCTATTCTATTCTATTCTATTCTATTCTATTCTATTCTATTCTATTCTATTCTTTTCTATTCTGTTCTTTTTTATTATTTTTTTTATTTCACTCTATTCATTTTTTCTATTTTATTCTAATTTTTTCTATTCTATTCTATTCTTTTCTCTTAAATTCTACTCTATTATTTTTTTCTATTCCACTCTATTCTTGTTTTCTGTTCTATTATATTCTATTCTTTTCTCTATTATATTCGTCTCTATTATTTTTTCTATTCCACTCTATTCTTTTTTCTATTCTTTTCGATTCTATTATATTCTACTCTATAATTTTTTTCTATTCCACTCTATTATTCTTTTCTTTCTATTCTATTCTATTCTATTCTATTCTATTCTATTATTTTCTATTCTATTCTATTCTATTCTATTCTATTCTATTCTATTCTATTCTATTCTATTCTATTCTATTCTATTCTATTCTATTCTATTCTATTCTACTATTTTCTATTATTTTCTATTCTATTCTATTCTATTCTATTCTATTCTACTCTATTCTATTCTATTCTTTCAAGTGGCGAACCAGCCCAGGACGCTGAAAGCCACTCTAATAAAGCTACAAAAAAAATTTATTCTATTCTATTCTATTCTATTCTATTCTATTCTATTCTATTCTATTCTATTCTATTCTATTCTATTCTATTCTATTCTATTTTATTCTATTCTATTCTATTCTATTTTATTTTATTATATTTTTCTATTCCACTGTAATCTTTTTTTCTATTCTAATCTTCTATCTGATAAAATTTCTTGATTCGATCAACGGGATACCTATTGTGAGGTGCAGTAATTTTGTGAAAAGGCTTTAGTTATCAAGAGCCTTCCAGTCTAAATGCCACGCTTCCCTGAATTCCAACCGAAATCCTTTGATCTGTCGGTGCCAATAAAACCGCCATCAACTTGTTCATTGCCTCGATTTATGGTTCAAGCCGTGCCGTGTGAGTTTGAATAATTTACAAGCCCCACTCGCTGTCAGATTGCCGTTTGCCATCGGCAAACAATAGTGCTTATCAAGCTCGCCGCACACTCACTCACATCACAGGGCCAAAAACAAAAAAGCAAATCCCTGAAAATAACACACAATCAACGTGTTCCGTTCCGAGTCTTGCAGTTACTCTTTCAATTAAAAGTGCATTTAATCTTCATTTTGACGACGACAACTGAATTTCCCACGACAAACCTGTCCACTTGGCACCGAAGCCTGAAAGCATTACATTCGGCCGCCATTCCGGTTGGACGATTATAAACTTTCCACTTTTGGTTATAATTTATTTACCTCTAAGTCCACCATAAAATTGTAAAATACAGCAAGTGGCGAGGGTTGATCTGCAAGGGGCAAACACTCTTCACCCGGCAAGAATTCCTCCAGTGGAATCCAAACCACCCCATCGCGTTGAGCCCAGAGCCTAGTTCCGGTTCCATTTCTTCGGCCGGCCTTCTTCGCGAGCAGCAGCGGTCCGGTCCATTGGAGATGAAATAAAAATGTGATTGCATTTTCGTTTCCCGCCTGCCTTCGCCACCGACCGAGGTCATGTTTAAGTAACACTTTTAATATAAACCTTTCCGGCCCCGGCACTTGTCTCTTTCTTCCACGGGCAAATCCAGGTCCGTCATTCACACATAAACCACAATTAGTTTCTCCTCGAGAAATGGGATAATTGTGAATTATATGATAATGCATCGCAGCGCCACCACCAACCACGATTCAGGATATTTCTATTGGGTGAGGATTTTTTCCGGAAGTTCCGAGGGCATCCCGTAGCAAATGGAGCAGCATGGTTTTTCCAGGCTCGGAGTAGGAAGGGTTGATTCGCCAAAATTAAAATAAAATTAATTCACTTTCCAGCTCCCGCATGGGACAGAGAGAGAGAGAGAGAGAGAGAGAGAGAGAGAGAGAGAAAGAGACTAAGAGTGAGAGAACTGGAGGTGTCATCTTCTTGAGGTATGCCTCTGCAAGGAGTTGGTAGTCAGATGCAGGAGCAACTCAGCAGTAAATTAATTTATGCGATTTTTTCGGTGCGTCTCGCTCACTCTCCGGTTCTCTCTTCAGCCAGGGCAGCGGAGAGACACCCATAGGAAAAACACTTTCTTTCTAATTAACCGGTAATTGTATAAATATGTATTCTCAATTGAGTTGGAGTCGCCCAGCGTTCTTTTCAGCTACACATACATACTTGGAGTGCTACTATCCACGGTCGGGGGTTGTGGTTCTTGGAGTAGATTTTCCAAACTCAGCGACAGCAAGGATGGGATTGGAGCTGATTTATGAAGATTAAATTTAGGTGAAACAGAATATCACACTCAACTGCTGCAGTGGTAAGCGAGAGTGCCACTTTTGACATCGAAGTTAATAAATGAATTGAACATCTAAGTAGCCCACACGAACACAGCCAGCTTCTCTAGAGATTTTAGCAAGAGATAGACATGCATTCGTTTTCTTGTCATTTTTAGTATTTGCTGAACATCATGAATGTGGAACAAATATCAAAAGGTCAGGACTACGGTGTAGCGTCAATCAAACTATGTACAGTGCTGGACAAAATAAATTATAATCAGGCCGGAACTCCATATCTAAGAGTTGCGATAGCAACGATTGCAACTCCTCGGCCCGCCGACGCACAGTGGGCAAGAACTGATGACAACTATGGAAGCAATCTGTTACTTTTGTCGCTTTTAAGCGGGGTCTGTAAACAGGGCCATTTCCGCTTGGAAATTGCAACCGCACGGATATGATTGTGGAGTTAAAATCTGATTGTACCCCACTTCCCGTTATATTCTTGAATAATTTATAGACATCTTTGCACGGAGAGGCTCAAGATCAACAAAATAGTGCTAGTCCCAAGTGAAATTTCCTAGAGAATCAAATAGAGATGTTAACCAACCACCGCACGGCTCTGTGAACGAAGATATGGCTGGTTTTACCCCACTTCCCCTTGTATTCTTGAATAGTTTATAGATATTTTTGCTCGGAGTGACTCAAGATCACGACACTGATGAAGTCTGCACATTGTAGACGAAATACGCGTATCTGTTAAGCTAAGCAATAAAGGTAGTTGGAATTATATCGAAATACTTAACTTTCTTTTCCATTTTTTTAAAATAGAGGTTCGGTTAAATTTATGCGTTTCAATTTCAAGAGGCTGTTCTGGACGCGAACTGAAACCGTTTATGCACAGGGAAGCGCAAATTTCGAAAATCGCATCACCTTTGTCAAGTGGAGCCAGATTTGAGCTGTCACAAACTGTCAGGTGAAGCCAAACTGCAGAATAAAATATCAGTGAATGATAAGTATTGATATTGTATAAAAAATATTTTCTTGCTTGAAAAAAATTTGAACAAAAATTTTGTGGTGTTTTAATTGCACTTTCTTGACTGTAAGGCATATTTTTTCATAAATTGGACTAATTTCTTATAATTCCAAGAGATATTTATTTTTCTAACCAAGTCATAACTTTACGCGAAGAAAATATGTAAATGTTGCTTAGGCTGTAAATTGCTAACTTGTAAAAATAAACTTGATCATTTTGATCATAAAATAAATTTTAAACAATAAATTTTAATTAAACGAAAAGAGCTGTATTATGAACTCTAACTTCAGAGCAAATATATTCAGGTCAATTCAAAAGTGAACTTTTGTTTGTTCTGACAACAAACATATGTTAAATTTGTTTCAAAAGTATTCTTTGATGGAAGTAGCGTTACGCCAATGTTTGTTTTAAAGTTATTTGTATTAAAAATTATATGTGATATTTTTGGATTTGACATAGACACTTGATACAAAATATGTTTATTTCTGACATGCTCTACATTTTTGTTATAACTATGTTTATATTGTCATGTTTGTTATTATTATAATTAATGATTATTATTATTATAATCAATTCATTTTAACTGTTATGGTATTGATGATTTGGATCATGATTTATCATGATTTATTGACAATTGCGATTATCATGACGATTATGATAGTATGATTTTTTTCTAAATATGATTTTAGTTTTTACTTTAATTATTTGGGTGTTTGGATATTCAGAATATTTGAATAATTACAGTTATTGTGAAAATTAAGATTTTTTGTTGATTTTAATGATTATTTAGATAAATATTATGATTATGATTCTTTTGTTATGATTATTATAAATGTCAAAGGGTGATTATTTAAATTTTACGTATTATTTTATTTCATTTATTGTTCTTTCACTATCACAAAACATATTTTGTTTGTTATAATATTTTAGTAATTATAATAATGAAAATGAATATATGAATAAAAAATATTATTTTAAATATACTGTTCACAAATATTATGACAGTAAAGAATATTTGTTTATTACTATTAAGTTAGTATTATAATACTAATTATAATTATTCTTTTAAAAACTTTTGCAATTATTATGATTATAATTATATGTATTTTTATTATTATGAATTAAAAAAATATAATTATCATTTGATTAATCAATCCGATTTTTTAATGATGATTTTATGATTCTGATCTAAATATAATTGATTTGATCACGGTTTTTATGATAATGATTATATGATTGCTATGATGGTTATGTTAATGCTGTTTTTAAATATTTTTAATGTTTTTTAATTCGGTTTACTGTTTTTTTTAATTGTGTTTGTTAATTATGAAAAAGATTATTATGATTATAATGATATTGTAGTTCTATATATTATTCTGATCAATTTATTATAAATAATATTAAATCATAAACATTGTTTGAATAAAAGTTTAGTTTAAAATCATAATTAAACCATTTATTTTAATAAAAGTCATGAACATATGAATAACGTTTATGTGCACAACATTACAATTATAATAAAAACAATAATATGGTTTTTATTATAATTATTATTCAAATTAAAAAATAAACATTGATTATAGCAAGGACAATGATAATGATAATAATAATTACTATTATTAATTTAACGAACGTACTTACAAAGTTAAGTTTAACACCATATTCGAAATAAGGTCTGTATATTTCAGATTCATGGGATGTGTTTAAGCAATTCGTGAAGACCAAACATAGTTATTCGGTATTTGCATAAAATTCCCGAACTTTGCGCTTAACTCTGTCCATTAGGGTTTGTACAGCCCCTTCAGAAATCGCAGAAGCCGTCTTTGTCCAAATTTGCTGGAAGTGTTTGATTTCTTTGATTCCTTGCTTCTTACCAGAAAGCTTCCGATTCATCAGAGCCCAATATCTCTCCATTGGTCGTAGCTCTTTTTAGAATTTGGCGGGTTTGAGGTTTTTGGTACAATGTTCACTTGATTTGCTTGGTACCACTCCATCACAGTTTTAACACAGATGCCAAATCGGGCCAGAACAAAGATTTTTCTTTGTGAGTTTTGATGAAGGGTAGCAATCGCTTTTGCAGACACTCTCTCTGATAGATCTCCTTGTTGATTGGGCCTGTAGTGACGAAAGATTTACTCTTTTTGCCAAACGTGCAAATTGATCGCCACAATGTATTTTTGGTGAAATTTCGATGCTTTCTTCGTTTTGAAATACTCAGCTGTCGCAATTCTGGCCATAGCAGAATAAAAAGCCAGCCCTGGAAGCTGCTTGAAATGCTCCAGAACATAAGTTTCATCGTCCATAACAACGCAAATATTCGCAGTACAAACGTCGAGCCCGTGATTTTGTTGCCAAGTTCTGTTTGTCGTTGCGATTTGGAACTGCTTCTACTTTATACGACTTGAGTCCCAAACGTTGTTTTGATTTTGGAACAAAACCAGGCGACATCCCCATTTTACGAGCCACCGTTCGAATGGAGAGACTTGGGTTTTTCGTTAATATCCTTTTCACCTTTCGGTCCATGACAGGATCAGCACGTCCAATGTTTTCGTTACCTCTCGGTTTCCTCTCCACCGTCAAACGTTCCGAAAATGATTTGAGCACATCGTGAACAGAGGATTTAGGCAAATTCAATGCTTTTGCAAGGTCCCGTATTGACAAGTCAGGATTTGCCGTACGCCCATATAAAATTCACTCGCGCACTTGTTGACTATAAGATTACATTTTTTTACATTTACAAGCTTTCACAACACCATGCATAAAAGACCTAAATTTCATTCTGAAAAACATTTATATCATCATCATTTCTTATTTCAAAAAACAGTTTCATAGCGTCAGCATATATAAGAACTCCTCAAATGTTTAAAACAAATGATATATCGTTAACATATAAGATAAAAAGAAGTAGACCTAGGTGTGAACCTAGAGCAACACCAGATGTGACTTTAAAAGGGTTTGATTTTTTATCATTGAATCTAACTATTTGCTGGCGATCTGTTAAATACGACATAATCCAATTAAGGAGTCTTAACTCAATTTCTATTTTTTCAAGCTTGAAAATCAACATAGAAATGTCAAGTTTATCAAACGCTTTGCTGAAATCGGTATAAAGAGCTTCTATGTAATTACCTTTATCCATTGCTTTCAATGAGTAATCAACAAATTCGAGCAGGTTTGTAGTGGGGAAAAGTCCCTTGAAAAAGCCATGATGTGCATTCGTTATTTTATGTTTGACTTGATTAAACTTTTTTTTTTTATAATTGATTCGAAAAGTTTTGGGATGCACGATATTATTGCAATTCCACGCAGTGATGGAATTCTAACAAAAATATCAGTTCATCGTGGGCTACCTTTTCACTTGGGAACTTCCTGTTGCTAGTTTCACACGCGAACGTTTCTTGAGTGAACTTTCTGGTATGAGAGAATGAAACATCGCGAACTTTTTCCACTCGAGTCACCAACGCGAGGATACGAATAAAATCCATTTTTTTACTCTATATCTTCACACCTCATTCGTTCTTGAAAAGCACACTGCGCATTTCATGGAAATGGAATCTAGACAGAAATATATCTCGCATAAATGACATCTCGCATGATGACTGTGTGGCCGGGGAGGTTGGGTTGAATTTGTCCTCAATGCGTCACGCCATTCTAGCAGAAGTTTCCTATACCACTCGACTTTAACAGCGGCACAATACTTGAAAACAATTATAAACAACTCGCGTGAACATCGCCTACACATACGCGCTAGAGAAAAAGAACAAAGCCGAGGAGATATTTGGTGGGATTTCGAATACGAGTGAAATGTTGTGAGATGGAGACACAAAAGATCTTTCGCGATGAGAACTGAAACGTTTTGGATTTGGATTGTAGTTCGTTCGCGAACTTTGTGTACGAAGTTCCTCGGTGATTTATCATTGCACTGAATAAAGAATGAACGATTTTTGAAAATGAATTTCCACGATAATTCCGAATATCGGATTTTTTGCCTGATTTTTTCCATTCTGCTGGGAATTTATCGGATACAAGTGACTTATTGAACAACCAAAATAAAGGGAATGTAAGCTCAACTGCCAAATTTTTCATAAATATTGGCGAAATTCCATCTGGCCCGGGACCTTTAGAAGCATCCAAGTCTTGGAGACCTGACAGAATCTCATAGTCATATATGTGACTAACAACTACATTATTTGAACAATCAGGAAAGTGTGAAAAGTATTCAAAATCACCATCTGTATCCGAAAACTAAGAATAAGTTTCTTGAAAAAATGTCGCGAAAAGATTACAAGTAAAGGGTGTATTCGATAAAAATGGCACACACATATATACTCATCAAAATTAAACTGATTATCGGATTTTCTTGAAATTTTCAGGGAATGAAGAACTACTAACGAGTTTTGATTTACAACATTTGTTTTATTCAATTTCGTCTCCCATTCCGAATGCCCGCACCTTCCTTTTCACTCCACCCATCAAATTTTGTACAACCGATTTTCCCAGTGTTTTTGTTGTTTTTACCCAAATTTTCTTCAATTCTAGCTCTGTTTTTATAGTTTTGGGATGTTTGCGAAGTTCCGTTTTCATAATTGCCCAGAATTTTTCAATTGGACGAAGTTCCGGTGAATTTGGTGGGTTGATATCCTTTGGCACAAAATTGACTCCGTTGGCTCGGTACCACTCCAATACGTTTCGAGCGTAGTGGCAGGATGCTAGATCAGGCCAAAACAGAGTTGATCCTTTGTGCTTCTTAATGAATGGCAAGAGACGCTTCTTAAGGCACTCTTCCGTGTAAATCGCACCGTTTATTGTTCCGGAAGTGATGAAGGGAGCACTTATTTCACCACATCCGCAAATCGCCTGCCAGATTAGAAACTTCTTTGCAAATTTCGATAGTTTCTTCTTTTGAACATCCTCCGGAACATCGAACTTCGACTTGGCAACGAAATATTCTTGCCCAGGAAGTTGACGGAAGTCGGCCTTGACGTATGTTTCGTCATCCATCACGATGCAACCGGATTTGGTGAGCAGCTTCGTGTAAAGTTTCCGGGCGCGGGTTTTCGCAGTGATGTTTTGTTTTTCATTCCGGTTTGGGGCTTTTTGCACTTTGTTAACATGTAACCCAGCACGCTTCATGGTTTTCTGCACAAAACCGACTGACACCTTAGGCTTTTTAGCGACATCTCGAATTGACATGTTTGGACGGTTCTTGAATTGTTGTACGACTTTCCTGGCCATTTAACTGTCCATTGGACCACTTTTACGACCACTCCCTTCCTTCCTTTGGACACTCAGACGCTCCTTGAAGGTTCTTATTATACGAGACACAGTTGTATTTGCAATTCCAAGCCTTTTAGCAATCCACCGGTGGGACGCCCTTGGATTTTAATTGTGAGTGCACAAAATTTTCTCACGGACAATTTCTTGTTTCGACGACATGACTGGAACTACTGAATGTATAACTATGAAACTTGGCAGATGTAAATAATACACTATGGATAAGATCTACTCAAATTTCTAGGTTATTTTCTCATACGGTTCAAAAGTTACAAAAGATTTTCTGTGTGCCATTTTTATCGAATACACCCTTTATCTTCTGAATTATCGCCTTCGCTTTCATCCAAAGTTATTTTTGATGGAAAGCTACCAGATTTTAGTTAAGTTTTTACATAGTTTAAAGTATTTTTTTTGGACATGATTTGATTTCATTTTCCGATTTCGTGTTGTACGCAATAAGTGCAGCAGAAATAGCGCAATTAAGTTAGGCACAAATGTTCACATATGTATCTAAATCTTGATTACTGTATTTTCTAAACGTTTTATGAGCCTTCTGTTTCCGATTTTTTAAGATTGATAATTTGTTTATCGAACCAGACTGGATTTAATTTAGTTTTTAATTTCGTCGCCTTCTCGGGCGTGAAACATCCTCCTGAATGATCGCTAGCAAGATTCTATAAAAAAATCTCCACTGCTTATGCAGCATTTTCCATTTACATTATTCAATTTGTATCTAATATTGTCATAGTTAGCCTTGTTAAAGTCGAAAGAATTCTCGTAATGGCAATCGTTAGAATTTAAAACTCTATAGCAGTGCATAATAGCATCGATTTTCCATAAGGGAGAAAGAGATTCACTAACACAGAAGTCTTCATGTATGTTCGTAAATAAATAATCTATATAACAATTTTGTTGATTTTTTTCGTAATTTATTTGGTTGAACCCTAAAATCGCAATTTTCTCAAAAATAAATCGTGAAATCACCATATATATGAACTGCATGCCATGCAACTATGCCATGCAAGCTTTATTAGGTGGAAAGTACACTGTGGCAAAAACATGGGTCGCATCCGCAATATGTATTTAACCCCATACATGATTAAATTCCTAACATTTGGACGAAACAATAAGTTCAGAATTAAATTTTGAAGATATCGCAACGAGTACTCCTCCACCAGACAGTCTTTGAATGAGAGTAAGTTACGGTCATTTCTAAATACAGTATAATTACTACTAAAAAATTCTTCACTTCTAATGCTCTCATTCCAACTAGTTTCGGTACCCAAAATTACCGAAAATAAAGAATTTAATATGTTTTTATGAATTTGACTCATTTTTAATGCGCCACTCATAACATTAAAATTCTGGCAATATACCAGAATCTCAGCAGCCCGTGATTCTTAAGAAATTAGTGGTACACTCAAAAAAATCGTCACGTTTTTTTCCACGTGAAACGCACGTAAAACCACATAAATTCTATGTGATTTTTCACGTACAATTCACTGGCACGTAATGTTCACCAAATTTTACAGAAGAAGAATTGGTTACGTGTTTAGGTGAAAGTTACGTGAAATTTCACGTGTAAATAACGTGTCGATTTTTTTTTTAGTTCAGTGTAGTCAGCACTACTTACTATTGAGTCATTTTCAAGCACCTTTGAAATTAATATTATTATTATTAAAACAGATTACCTCTCTTTGATAACGAGAAGACGTCAAGTTCTGGGTTGGATCATCGACCGCGTTAAAAATATGGTCCTCCTCCAAGGGGTCCGTCAATTCCCGAGAAAACACGAATGCCTAGAGACACACACCTCGCACGGATTTGCTGATGAGGTCATCGGAAACATCCAGTTGATCGAGTGCGGTTGTGATGATCGACAGCCCGCCGGGTATAGTATTTCACCTCTTCGAAAATTAATTGGTCGATAGCTTGCTGATGGTCTGGAGAAACGGTCTTTCACTGCGGCGAGAAGTTCTCGGTCAAGTGGAAGTTGATTATTATTATTGCAGCTGAGGTTATTGATGTTTTTGGCACTTTGGTAATTAGTGTTCCAGTTATTGCTGTGGGGACTATCGAGTTCTACGTTGTATGTATTGTTGTTGTTGAACGGGGCTTCAAATGGCGAGTTGACAACTTCGAAACTTCGAAGAAGGGTGCGACCGACCTCTGGTCCTCACAAGTTCCTACCTCACGCCTCCTCGAGGCATATGATCACAGAAGACTGCCAGCTGAAACATGGACACGCTGGTTCGCGTAGCCTGGGCAATGTTGTCATTTTGACAATAGTGAAGTGAGGGGGTGCGACCTGTAAATTGTATCATAATTTTACATTCTCATATCTTTCAGGTCTTCCAGGTCATCATTGTAAAAAAATTAACATTTAAAATTAATTTTTTTCTCATGGCTGTCATAAATTGTTTAAGTTTTCTTGTGCATAATGGAAGCGCAAGTTTATCTATAATTGAAACAAAACATCAGTCGGCACACATGTAATTTTCAGTTCATCTCATAATATTCCCTTCACTATATTTACTATTGTTTGTTCATTACCATTACCATTCATTTCATCATCATCATTACCTTTTTTATCATTTCTTGTGTTTTCGTAATTTAAATATTAACACAACAATTATTTTATAATTTTTATCTTATAGACTATGTGTACTTTTAATTATTATGTCTTATATGTTCAATTATTATTTTGATCCTTTCTTCTCCTCTTATGATTAAGAAGTACCTAGCGCCTTGAATACAAAAAGCTACAACGGAATTTGTGGTAGGCTTTTGCATTTATTACTAAATTTATTTATTTTCAACATTTATTTTACTAAATCATCAAACATCAACTAGCAAATAGTGACCATGGCAACAATAAATTTAAAAGTATAAATGTTAGTTCTGTAGAATTTCAATAGATTTAACAAACTTTTTCAGGATACCTCAAATCAAGTATTTGGTGAATTGCTGTTATCGCTGAAACCGAAAGAAAACGTGCATAAGCGTGGACCACAGAACTCTACACAATAACAATTTACAATATTTCTTACATTTCAGGATCAACCGAATGGAGAACAAATATGATAGATACGAATGCTTGTAGTATTTTTAATTTACATAAATATATAACACTATTATACAAATATTTCATGGGAATGGAAGGGACCATCAGGGCACCCGATTGAAGCACTCTGCCCATTGTTAACAGTTTGTGAATGGAGGGCGGGCTCTTCTTCCCGCCCATTGGGGCATCTTCATGTTAGATGGCTTGCTCTTTTGACCAATTGTTCAATCTTGTTGTTGGAAGGAGATTTTCTATATCCTTGTGGAATCGTATAAGTATAAGCTCCTGTTGCTTAGTAAGCAATTGAAATTCAAAATTCAGTGCAGTAAGTACTTGGCACGAACTGCAACATGGCAACACATAAGACTGCACGTCGATTCTTTTATCTTTTACAAAGGGAGTAACGTTGAACTGGTACTCCCACGCAGGTGGCGTGAAATGAACTAGTGCATCCGATGCAGGTCCACAATACGCTGTCGACGGTGGAATCAGTTGAGCAAATTTAACAGCTCATATTGAATATAGTTACACGAAAGCACAATCAATACATTGTACGTGTAGTATTTGTTTTTCCCTCCCAGGGTAAGACCAACCATCCGGCATAACAAATCACAGCGCTCCCAAATCAATCCCTAGGGGCGAAAAACTTTCAAATACATCGCATCAACCTTCCAAGCGGCATCCCAAATCCATCCAGCCACATTATCGTCCTTATAGATATGCAGTTCGAAACAATGTGGACAAGAATGTGGTCAAGGATCGATGGGTCCCATCATCCCCATGTCGGACCGAATTCCATTCAAACCAGATTACCTCCGACTCACTTGAGCCAGCAGCATCCGACCGAATCAGATTTATTCATGCCGAATTTCAACGCATCTACTCTACTTCGAATATGCTCTTATGTAAATTCCCCCCCATCTATATTGGAGGACGGAAAATTCTTACGATTGTGAAGAAGGAAAGAACCTTTCTTCGAATGTTGCTCCTCTCATCAAATACGAATACTTTCTTTCCATTCATTGTTAGCAAAACCGACAAAAAGGACAGTTTGTATTGAATTTCTCTGATGGTTTTACCTTCTTGAAGGCTATCAAACCAAGTCAAAAGAACCCTTGTCAGCCGCAGGGATCGAAAGAACGGCCTTATGTGACGGTTGATGGTCATTTGTTTGCGATATTCAATCGAAAGCAGTCGCCTTTCTCCAGTCTATGATTAGGGATTCCGCTTTATCTTAAGCACATTCCCCAATCCGCTCCCCCTCAAAACTCAAACGACGGAAATTCGGAAAAGAGCCATTACTTCCGCTCTCACTTAATTTCCACCATATTGATGGCAAGCCATAAAATTAATGTGCAATTTATGCGAAAAACGATGCGTGAAGAACGAGGCTTTTACCCTCCATCGCATCGCGGATCGGCGGCCCAACCGCGGCGTCGTCAGCGTCGTTAGCAGCAGCAGCCTCATCGTCGTCGTCGTCAATATCGCTTTAATCATTTTCTTTCTATTAAGCAATAATTTCGCGTTACTTTTTTTTTCCACCGCCATCGTCGTCGCCTTAGTTGAGCGCCACACGATAAGGATTTTCTCCTTTTGAAAGATTTTTTCCCCGACCCTGTTTCTTCTCGTCGTCAATAGGTCGTCGTCGGTTGGAGAGCAAGTGATGTGTATATCATAAATAGACTGTTCACTTTTCTTCGTTAATTCCGGTGGGTGGAGGGGTGGGGGGTTTTGGGAGAAGGACGGTTTCGGATGCGGGAAAATCACTTAGGCGAAATCGCTTTTTTCCGTTTCCCTATGGCCTTTTCCTTTTTTTTTACTGCTCGCAATATTGGCGTGGAGATGAAAGAGCATTGCTGCCAAAAAAAAATGAAACTCGAACATTTTTCAACAGATAAATTATGCATGCTAAATTACCATATATAATAGATAAATAATGCATTCAATATTTATTCCGCAATATCAATTACTTCCTCTGCTTTGTGATAGCTGGCTTGAAAATCCGATAACGAAAGCAAGTACTCTTTTGAGCTACGAGGACATCCATCGCTCACGATACGGCCGAACATCCACTCCATTCTCGTCGATTCCTCTGTTCAAGGCCACCACCATCTGCTTCAACGTATCTTCGTCAACTCCGTCAATGATATTCACATTGAACTGATCTTCACCCTGCTCATGATACAAAATACCCAACATACCGCGAGTGATCCTTCCATTCAGCTCCACATCCGCCCTGTATCGAATCGACTCCCTTATCAGACCATTATCCAACACAACAGCTGCCAGATACATGTCACACGGACTCCAGCCCGTAATGTTGGCATAAATCACCGCTTCTACAGCGTTCAGAATCTCTATCGCTCCATTCCTAGGCTCTCGAAACGTCTCCATCCGCCACTGGGTTGTGAAAACTCGCTCCAAATCAAGAATCGTTTCCCACGGAAAGATGTTCAACACCACCGGTGCGTTGTTCACTACGATATTGGCGGCTTCGGGATCGTTGTAAAAGTTAAACTCCGCCGTCAGGTCCGTATTACCAACTCCATACCGATTGCCCCCCAAGATGAAAATATCCGCAATACTATCCTTCACTTCCGGGAACAATTTGAACAGCAAGGCCAAATTCGTCAGGGGACCCGTACAGAGAATCGTGATTTGCTTCGGATACTGAAATCATCAAAGTCTCATTCAAGGTTTCAGTTGGACAATCTTAAAGCAAAACTCACCTTCAGTAGCAGCCTGTGCATCTGCAGCACGGCGTGATCCTCGGCTATCCCGGTCAAACTGGGAGTACTGTTGAACCGAACATCCCCGAATCCGTCCATTCCCCAAAAATACCCGGAACCATCCCGCGCTGGAGCCGGAGTAATCAGCCGTTCGCGAGCACCCCTATAAACGGGAACGTCGCTTCGATCCAGTGCTGCCAGAGTGCGGGCCACATTCACAGCCACATTGTCGATGTCCGTGTTGCCATGCGTGCAGGTGATGGCTTGCACACACACCTTGTACTCCCGCTCGTTCAGTAGAAGCATCAGCAAGGCCCAGGCGTCATCACCGCCTGCGTCCTGATCAATTATGATCCGTCGGATGTTTGCATCGGAGTTCGGAGGACATGCTGCGGAGATGACCGTCACCAGGAAGACTACCGGTAGAATGTTGTTGATCATCTTTTGGAAATAAAGTCGGGGTTAGTAGTTGCATTCGGAACCATTGTTTATACTATGTAAATGACACGCAGAATGTGAAAATCACATTCCTGTGAAAATCATATGCTGTTTTTTATATCAAAACAATAGAAAACATTAGGAGCTTTTGAATTGTTTAAATAAGAACAAAAAGCGATTCCATGCAAACAGGAAGCGTTCACACGACAAGACAATATTAGCCGTTGATGGCAGACGAATTCTTGTATATGCACTCACTGGCCACTGCCGATAACGACATTTCCAGAGAAATATCCCGAGTAACACATTTTCATGATTTGATGTTGAGTAAGCTTTTAAGAATTTTAACAAAACTTGTGTATTGTTTATGGTAAAGAGGCATAAATTGCCTGGAAATTCGATTGAACGGGAGTCTGCTTTGCGCATCGGCTGTGAACGGTTGTGTCGATTCTTAGTTGCGCACTATTCTATTATCAAAAATAGCGCATTATCTATTGTTCAGCGGCGCGATTGTTCGAGTGAGTGAAAAAATATAGAACAATAAAGTTGCGGTCAGTTGATATATGTTGGTTGCTGTGGGTGTAGATCGTGATTGATTTTATGATTGATGTCGGTTTTGCTATCGGGCATAACGCGTTATCTATTGTTTCGGTCATTTATTGTTCGGTGGCGTGAGTGCGTGTTCGATGCTTTGTCGTGAACTGCCTTTACTTTTGAGCATAGCTCGGTATGGTTTTTTTATTTGAAGAAGTTGTGTGCGCTCACGATCTGAACAAGCCCCTTGGTACATAAAGAATGTTCGTTGTGTTTTTTGCGGAAAAGTTTTGATGTAATTATATAGAACGGTTTCAGTAAGAAACTGGACGGACGCCTGCCGAGTTGGGCACAGGCGACTCGTGAGGTAGTAAGTGCTCTCAAGGACGTAGAGCAAGACAGATAATCGTTACCCATTGAATTTATATTAATAAAATTTATTTTTAATAGGTTTGCGTCGACCACCAGTGAAATTGGTTGAATCGGTTATGTCTATTGTTTCGGTTGCCTATTGTTCGAGTGCTCGACACCGAAGAAGTCTGTAAGTAGCAGACGAAATAGGCCTATCTGTCAAAAGATAAGCTCATAGTGGAATTAAAAGAAATTTGCTCGAGATGACTAGCGAAAATTTAAAAAAGTGTTTCAAGGATTGATTTTTTATTTTTTTTAAAAGTGATCAACTGAAGTGTTAAATTTTAAATTCTCCTAGTTTCCCAATCACTCCTGGAATGTTGATCATGGACGATATCTCTATGACACGTGAGCATAGGACCTACATGCATTAAACATGTTCAACAATGTTCCAAAAGAGTGAAATTATTATCTGCCATCCATCTCCATTCATATCAATCGTTCAAGTCTCTCCAAATTGTCCTGGAGTTCAGGTCAAATGATCTACTAGATCAACCATGACTGGGCTACTGTCCTTAGCAACGCAGCATACCCAAGCAGACTCAAAAAAGCCATACAAAGAGATTGTAATATATTTACCTTCATATAAGATGTTCTAGGTTCTCCAAATTGTGCTAGAATTCAGATAGTTCGTTGCCATTAGTTCAACCAAAACTAATGTAATGTCCCTAACATTGTATAATATCTTCGCTGATTTATAGTCCCAGTGGGCATCGTTTTCGACCCATTTCGATTTATATATGTTGTTCTATGTGCTCCAGGTCGTTGTGGAGTTCAAGTCATAAAATCTATTGAATCAACCAGAGCTATAATATAATTCTTATGGAAGAAGCATATTCAAACAGACTCATGGAGGTTGTGTGCATAAAAACCATTTGTCTGCATATCATTTATCCTATGTTCTCCAAATCTGCCTGGAGTTCAGATCAAATGATCTACTAGATCAACCATGTGACCCATTGGTATTAGTAATGCAGAATACCCAGAACAGGCTCAAAGAGACTATACAAATGGAAAATAGTCCATATCCTTCCATATAAGATGTTCTAGGTTCTCCAAATTGTGCTGGAATTCAGATAGTTCTTTGCCATTAGTTCAACCAAGACCAATGTAATGCCACTCACATCGCTTATATACACAAAATGTGCGAACAAAACACTGCTAGAAGACATTATTTGCAAGAACATTTCTGAAACATATGAATTGGATATTGGATGAATTATGTACCATCGAACACACTAAAAGCGATAGAATGACATTCCCTTAAACACAGTGTGAGGCAGCGACGATTAACTTACAAAGTTTTACGTGAAATTCTAGAAGATAATCGCTAGAGATTTTACATATATTCATAATTTAGTACAACCATTCTCCTTGATTTAAGTGAATGCTTTAACTGGAAAAGGTTAAGGCATCGTTGAGATATAGCGTTTTCAAAATAAAAAGTCCGTCCTGCACCTTTAAGGGTTAACATGAAGAAGTCCGTAACTACAGTTGTAACAGTAGCCTTTCCGATTATGCAATATCTTTTCAACCGTATTCCTTCAGTCTTCTTGAAGATCAACTTCAGAACTTAGGATCTATAATTGAAACTGTAGCTTTTTTGGCAACACAAAGCATCGACATGTATTCAATTATGTTCACTGAATCTTTTGCAAGGTTAACAGACATTTTGGAATAATCTGGGATGTACTAGGTCATCCACTCTGTTTTTGAGTTTATAACTTAGGATCTACAGTTGTTATTGTAACTTTTTAGCTATTCAAATTAGCGATTCGTATTCAATGTAGCAATTTGAATCTTTTGAAAGATCAACCGGCACTATGGGATAATCAGGAATGTTCTAGATGATTTAAACATAGAGCTATAATTGTAACGGAAGCTTTCTGAGGTTTACTAATGTATGATATGTATTTGAATAAGTTCGTTGAGTACTCTGGCAAAACAACAGACATTATGAGATAATCTGGGTTGTTCTAGGTCATTCAAACAGTCCTGGAGCTCAAAACGTGGGATGTACAGTTATTACTTTAGTTTTAACACTAGACAAATTTACGATATGTATTCAACCATGTCCAATGGATCTCCAGGAAGGTTATTTGACATTATGATGAAATCTAGGATGTTTTGGGTCACACCAGACTGTTCATTAGTTCATAACTTAGGATCTACATTTGAAACAGTAACTTTTTCTGATGTCCGAGGTGTTCTGATGTATGATATGTATTCAACTATGTTCATTAAATCTTACGGAAGACCAACCTACTTTATCAGATAATCTGGGATGTTCTAAGTCATCCAACCTGTCCTAGAGTGCTGAACTTAGGATCTATAATTATACCTGTAGCTTTTTCGACGCTAAATAGTTACGATATGTTTTCAATCACGTTTATTGAGTCTACTTGAAGGTCAGTAGATATTATGAAATGATCTGGGAAGTTCTGTGTCTAAAAAAGTGCAAAACGGATTGCGTTCCAGGAAAGTTGTAGCCTGGGTCACAATTTAAAATTCAGTCCGAAAACATTTGGGTTGACCAACTGTTTGCGACACATCAAGAACTCTCAGCCGAATAGTTACAATGTGTTGAATTTGAGGAAAGAGATTCCCAAAGATCAAATCGCCTCTGCACAGAAAAAAATCCGTGCCCGGATCCGTGAACTGCAGTCATGAATTCGAGAACAAGCAAAAATACACCGTGAACTGAATCACGTAGTCATGAACTAAATCACATTTTAAGGTAAAAATCCTGAAAACGTGAACTAGTTCACGGTCCGTTTTCATTTTCGTGAACGCTTTTGTTTCTGTGTGGAGGTAAAAAAAAACGCACTAAGTATCAAAAGATGTTTTTGTATTTTGTCAACTTTCGTAGGTTCACCAATAATATGAGATCTTCTGAGGTATTCTAGGTCATCCAAACTATTCTTGAGCTCAAATGTATCTGTAGATTTTTCAACTGTACAATGTTGTAACATGTATTCAACCATGTATATTGAATCTCCTAGAATGTCAAAAGATATTATGGGATATTCTAGGTCATTCTAAATGAGCCTTGCAGCTGAAAAAACTACAATTACAATTGGTCGGGATTCGCACCAAGCGCTTTTCGAAAATCACCAGTTTTGTACGACATATTCAAACAGAATTTTTAAATTTCAAGATGAGGCAGATCAGTGGCTCTTGAAGTTTGTAATCAATAATTAATTGAAATGCTACATCTCCATGATGCACAGAAACAAATATTCGGTGAGGATTGTATGGGATCAGTTACGCAGAATGACGCATAGGCCGCTTGGTGCAATCTGGCAAATCCTCGACCAATCATAGATCCTAAATTCTGAACTACATAATAGTTGGGATGACCTAGAACTCCACCCGAAGATCCAGTGAACATGGTTGAACACATATTGTTAGTCTTCTAGGTGCAGCCTAGCGCAGATGTTTGGTGAAGTATACACTCTCAAATGAACACTCTCTCGAAGTGCTCACATACACTGATAAAAATGAACATGAACACGAGCGTAAGCTTCGTGCTCATGTTTTGTCAAAACATCTACGTCACTGACAACCCTTCCAAAAGAGTGAAAGAAAGCGAAATAGAAGTTCGAATTGTCATAGTTCGTTAGACGATTTTAGAATATTCTTGTTGAATTTACAAATCTTTCTCTTCATCAGTGATGCCAAATTCACCGACATGTCTGTAAATATGCAGACTTTTCATTCTTGTTACAAACTTTTTTAACGATGCAGACATTTAGCAAACATTTTATTCATGTTGCAGACTTTTACAGAAATTTGAAATGTTTTTTAAATTTCAGATATAGGTATTCTCTGAAGTTTGGATTTAAAACGTACGAGGATCTGAACAGTATAGTAGATACGGTAGGAAGCTTTGTTGACATATTTTAAAATATCGTAGGCATCATTTAAAGCAAAAATCTTTGAAGAAACGAAAGCGGTGGGCCACTTGGAGTCACAATGGGCCCGGAGATAAGTATCGCATAGGCCCTTTCTGAGGGTAACATGGAGTCCCTACTTATGGTTATGTTCAATTTCACACGTGTTAAATTCTATGCGAAAAATTACTGTCAACGCGTTGGTAATATTGGTTCTTTGACTCACAACAAAAATCAAGTTTCACGACAATACAAATCATGTTTGAGAAATTTACCGTAAAAAAGGGGTTGCTGAGTTTTTTACCTTTTTTGCCTTTTACCAACTGGCATATTGTTAAACCTTTATAGGAGATTGTTAGTTTATAGTTGTCTCGGGTTCCTTTCCTCCTTGCCTACCACGCACTGTGCCTAGCTACGCAAGAGATTGTCTGCTTGATCGGATGCCGCCTTTCAAACATGCCGTACATTCAATTACAACTTCTTCGATTCCATTTCACAACCTGCCGTGCTCTAACGAACATATCAAAACCTTCTCCTCACATCTTTGGTTCTAGAAGAAATTGTTGTCCACTCCTAGGGATGCATGTTGATAAAAAGAATATATCCAATTTTCAAACATGTTGAATTCTATCAAAAACAAAACAAACCGATTAAAATTAATATGGGCATCGCCAAAGGCTTTTGGCATGCAGCCAGCAAACTAATGCTTAGCAAACGTGGTAGGATATTGACTAGGAGCTCGAGTTATTCGGACCACCAATACGCCTTGGGTCGGAATAACAAAAAGTTGATTTTATGTTTAGATTTAGAAATATACCCCTGAATTAGTCCTAGATTCCTAGAAGTATAGAAAGGGACGACTCAGAATTTAGGGCATATCTTGGAAAGTTTAGAAGTAGACCTCCCAAAGGTTTGGGATGATAATTTCTAGAAGAGGCTTCTTCGAAAAAAAACTTCTCCGGTGGTCAGGCAGAAACTTTTCAAAAGTATTGGAAGCAACCAGTTCAAACAAAAAACCCCTTCAAAAATTCAAGACCAAACATTACCGAAGTTCTAGATCATACTTACCAGAATTTCAGGATAGAACTTCCCAAGAATCAGGAGAGAACTTATCAGAGCGATGTTTGGAACTTTTCAGAGGTTTTGGAGTTCTTCCCAGAAATTCAAGATTCCCGGAAGTTCTGAAAAAAAAACTTCCTCAAATTTCAGACGGGAACTTACCAAGAAGGGCACTACCTATAATTTCTCAAAAAATTAGACAAAAACATCCTCAGGACGATGCGTCATAGAAGTTCAGGAAAGAACCTCTCTAAAGTTCAGAAAATAACTTCCCAGAAGTTCCGGTAGAAATATCTCAAAAGGTTTGTTGAAACTTCCCAGAGAACGTATGCAGCTTTTCCAAAGCTCGGGAAGAACATTTCAAAATATCAGAATAAGGATTTCTCACAACTCTTTAGAGAGAACAAAATGAAACTTTCCAGGAGCACTGGGGGTGCTTCTTTCTAATTTGAGCACAAATTTTCCAATAGATCCGCAACAAACTTCTCCAAAGTTCTGGAGAAAACTTTCCAAAGTCCAGGAAGAAACTTCAAGAACAAATTTAGGAGAATTTTCCTAGAAATTTTGGTGACGGCTTTCCCAAAGTTTCAATAAAATTTTCCTCGCAGTTCAGGATGGGACCAATCAGTAGTTTGGAAAGAATAAGCTTAGGAAAAAACTTCTCCGAATTCAGGAAGAAACTCACCAGAGACGGCACTACCTGTAGGATCAAGAAGGATTTTTTCAAAAAAATCAGTAAAGAACTCCTCAGAAGTTCACAAGAGGACTTCTCAGAAGTTCCGAAGAGACCAAGCGCTACCTAAAAGTGCTAAAGAGCTTCCCTAAAGTTTCGGATCGAACATTCCAGCATTCCAGAATGAGAACTTCTCGAAGTTCAGGAAATCCCAGAAGATAAAATCAGGAAAAAAAATTCCAGAAGCATAGGGGAAACTTTCTAGTGGTTCCGGCAGGAGTTACTCTGAAATTCAGGAACAAACTTCCCAGAAATTCAGGAGAATACTCCAGAAAAGTTCAGAAGAGAACATCTTGGAACTTCATAAAGGAACTTCTCAGAAGTTCAGGAAGAAACGTCTAACAACTTTAAGAAGATTTTCCAAAAAAAATTCCAAAGTTTTGCAGAAATTTTCCTCTTAGTTCAGAAAGGGACCTATCAGAAAACTTACCAAATGTTTCTGGAAGGTAAGGTTGGGTTCTCAAATGTGAATTCTGAAGAAAATAAGGAGTGACTGCCAAGAAGTTCATAAGAAGTTTTGTCTGAAATTCTGGAGAAAGTTTCCCCGAATTTTAGCAAAAAACCTTGCAGAAGATCAGGAGAGAGCTTCCCTGAAATTCAAAAGATAATCATAAACCGAAGAAGTAGTCTGTATAAAAATAATTCATATGACCATGTTGATATTCATTACTCATGAAACCATATTAAAATATGGTACATTCCATCTGCCGTACCGTTTGCATCATACTTTGAGGACACACACTCATGCAGGAATAACAATTTCTTACATTCCATCTCACCTCGTTTGGAAGATTTGATCAGTATGAAAATTTCCCCGAAGTTTTGATGAGAAGTAAAAAAACATTCAAGAAGTTTATCAGTACATATCCACGAAGTTTTCGAGAATGCTTCCAAAGTTCAGAGAATCTATCTATATAAACATGAACCGAATCTTTATATTAAAATAAACTCGAAAACTACTGAATCGATCAGCGTGAAATTTTATGGAGGTATTTTTGGGGAGGGGAAGGTTCTTATGATAGAAAGACACAAATGTATAAAGCTAAAATGACAGCCCCTTGACTTAATCTAAAATCCTTTTTAGTGTAATTGTAGTGTTTTTTTACTAATGAAGTAAAAATAAAAATTTGGAACTCAACTTTACAATTTATGTTACGTAGAATTGACTTTGTTATCTATTGTAATTCAATGAGTATTGTTGAACCAAAAAAAATCTGTTAAATTTACCAAATGAAAACCAAATTTTCATTTTAAAATACAAAAATGGAAAGAACTTAACAGTGGAAAAAAAAACTATAGCAAATGGTGTCATCTATGCGTATGCTTCAGTGTCACTTTAAAAATATGAAACAATACTGTAAGGTTGCAAATAATCCAAGAAATACAAGCAGAATTGTTCGCATAATCACACATATAGCGCAAATGACATAACTCGCTCTCTTATTAAGTCTTTTCGTTGAAAGAAATCTTATTTTATATTTAAAAAAATTACAGACTTTTAAAGACATTCCCAGACATTTAAAATTTTCATCACAGATATTCGAAAAAAATATCTGGCATCCCTGCTCTTCATAGACAACGTTTTTTTTTTGACATTGCATATGAAGCTTCATGAAAAGTACAAATTAATTTCGTTGCAGAAAACAACTGCACTATCATGGCAGCACACTTGTTGTAAACCGGTTGAAGTATCTTCAATGTGACTCAATTAGGGCACAATCAAGTTCCTGCAACTAATCATGATGATTTGGTGCAGCTTGTATACGTTGGGTATCGACTCCATGTATAACATTGTTTGTCCAATGAAAACAAACTGGACCAGTGGAGTGGATATTCATTTTTGCATGTTTCGAATGCTTTCTGTGGCATAATATTGCTTTAACATGAACTTTTTCAAGCGATTTCAAGCAGTGATGAAACAGATATAACTCTTAGAGTCAGCACCCGTGTATGCTGATTTTCAAAAATAATATTCAAAAACCAACTTCTTGATATTTTGATGTCCATTCCTTTGTACAACCCAATTTGGTTTCAGTTGACCTACACACTTTTCTACAGTGGTGAATCTCAGCTTCCGTTTATTTTGCACCACAACTGTATCGAAATTAACCACACAATATACAATAATATATTATTATATAGTATGTGTTGTAATTATATGAATAACGTAGTTTACATATGCACCTAAGTGTTCATGATTCTACTGTTTGCTTCTACGACTTCGGCATCTCAAACATAATTCACTTATTCAAAAAAACTAGAAGGGACAGCCCAATGGGGTTGTACGCAAAGTTGACGTAGGACTACGAAGCAATGTGCAATCTAGATCGCTTGATTGTTTAAAGAGTGGCTGAAATTTGTTTCGTTCGAAATCGAATTCCCGTACACTAAAAATTTCGCACTACAACCTTAAATATTTGACATAGCCTGTCTTGGTATCTAAATTCATACATAGGTTATCAAATTTTAACAAACAATGCCCCAAAGGCTGAACTGAAAATTTCATGTAAAACATAAACACTTTAAACACATCAAAAACATAAAATTAAACAAAGCTGAAGAACCCAATGGGCTAAAACACTTCAATCAACCACCCCAAAACCCAGCTTTCAGCATTTCCAAACACATGTTAACTTTCTTTCCAGTTGTTTTGTTGGCCCTGAAAAGGGCCATTTTGGGTTCGAGGAACAGCTACTAACACCGCCTCATTTCGCCATGAAGTTGGTTTACTTGATCATGGCTTCGGTTCGCTCTAAAACCTCGTGTTTGGCTAGCTCTCTCTACAGCATGATCAAAAGGCGGTTTGAATTTCCAGAGACGTCAGGGTCATCTGCCAATTGATTTAAGTTATTCGGGCAGCTACGCTTTCAGTCCGCTCGGAAATGTCATTTACGAAGCTGTTCATAATGCTTATTGCTTTGGAGGAAACGACAGTGTCGGGTTAAAATGCTTCACTGTTTGCCTTCCGAGATGGTGAAGCGAGAATGCACCATAAGAGCATATTGTGTTGATATGAGCGACCACCTGAAAATCATTATCCTTATTGCGCTGTAGATGATTGTGGTCTGTTTGGGAATTCAAAGTCTATTATTGCCGATAGACGTCTGGGTCGAAATAGTGCTAACTGAACGATAGAACAGCATTGGGAGGTGAATATGTAAGAAAATTATATTGTTAGCTCTTTAGATTGCATTTGATGGCCCTAAAAAGGACCGTTTGGTTTTAATAATGATACGGCCCTAGTTGTATTTTCTACGATGGTAGAACCACATACTTTGTAGCCATATGTATGCTCCGACATTTTAGTTGGACATTCTCAAAATTATTTGATTCCTATCGAATGACTGAAATTTCAAACAGCACAAAAGAAATATTCAACCAAACAAACTCTTCAATAAGCAAACTGATTTGGTCGTACTGAAAAGGAAGGATATAGTTGAGGGGGGAGAAACATTGTTCACGGTTTAACTTGGGGTTTCTTCCTGGTATTCTTGGTTCACCTCCTCGTCGGTGCGGGTGGCCATCTGCAGGTGACATGGGATGAGTCTTGTCCCGTTGTTGTCACGGGCGGCTTTTTCCCATCAACTCGTAGGCTTAAGCAGCCTTATTTCTCTCAGCGAGGTTGACGGGAGCATCGGCCCAAACAGCCAACTGCACCAACTTCTCTGGATAACGACTGCTCGCCAGTGCATCCTCCAGTGTGGTCGCACGCCTACTGCGCTGCTACAGCACATTTTGCTCTGCACAGCACTACAACTACCGTAAGACTGAATCAAATTTTCATTCAACGAAGTCAATGTGATACTAATTGCATCAAAGGGGACGAACTTCAGTTATTGCGCCACAATAATTAGTTTTAATAAGTGCACGCTAGCGGATGATTTTTTTAACAGAAATTTTCCTAATTTGTTAGCCACTGCCAGCAACTAATCCGCTATGCATAACTAGGAACTAAAACGAACTAAACCACATAGTCAGTCATTGACGTGTCACAATTCGGCTCGAAATATCCCTTCTAAAATTTCTTTCGATTGCTGTTCAACGGTTTAATGATATACTCCGGGACGCGGCGTTTAATGAATGCTATTTTCAGCCGTGACGCGGTAATTGAACTACAAACCGACAAAAGAAAAATTCAACTAAACAAACTCTTAAGTTAATAAACTGATTTGGTCGTCCTGAAAAGGACGGATTTAATTGACGAGGGAGAAATAGTTTGCAATTCCCTAGGGTTGTTTGTCTGGTCTCGGTGGCTTTTTCCCGCCAGCTCGTAGGCTTCAGCAGCCATGTCTCTCTCAGCGAGGTTGACGGGAGCATCGGCACCAAAAGCCAACTGTATCAACGGCTTTATGCACTCCCGCTTCACTTTACTCAATTTTTGAGTACAATTATATGCTATATCTTTTCTCTCACGGAATGTTACTCAATTTTCGTAAGAAGTGGATCTAATCAAAAATTGAGTTGATCCACAGTTTAACGAAAATTGAGTAACACATCCTTGAGGGAAAAAAGAGATAGCATACAATTGTACTCAAAAATTGAGTAGAAAGAAGCGGGAGTGTGGGCAACGACTGCTCGCCAGTGCACCATCCAAGGTGCTTGCTGCCGCTAACTGCGTGCGAACAGCCACTGCACAGCTCCACGACTGTTGTAATACTGAGTCAAAATTTCAGCTAAGAGCTGGTATGTCATGGCGTCGGATGCTATTGCACAAAAGAAGGCGGTACCAACGAAGGCAATGTGATACAAATTGCATCAAAGGGGACGAACTTCTGTTATTGCGCCACAATAATTAGTTTGAATTAGTGCACGCTAGACGGATGATTTTCTCACCAGAAATATGCCTAATTTGTTTCCCACCAACAGCAACAAATCCGGTACGCATAACTAGGAACAATGGCGAACTCCACCACATCGGTCGGTCTCTGATGTGTTGCAGTTTGGCTCGAATTATCCCTTCTAGACTTTCGTTCGTTAGTTGTTCATCGTTTTGTGATAATATAATCGGGGACGCGACGTTTAGTGCATGCCATGTTCAGCCGTGACGCGGTAATTGAATTGCAAACAGCACAATAGAAAAATTCAACCAAACTCTTTAGTTAGTAAACTGATTTGGTCGTCCTGAAAAGAACGGATTTAGTGGCGCTACTACGCCACTGCACAGCTCCACGACTTCCGAAATACTAAACTTATTTGATAACTTGTACTTGTTTGATAACCTTCGTCGCTGCCTAGGAGACGTTCGTTACTTAAATATGAAATCTGTGCTAGGAAGTACAGTGTATTTGATAAATTTACTCTGAAAAATCGACATTATAAGACACCACCTTATCTTTGCGTTATTTTAAATAGTTTGGTGTTGAAAATCAATAGTTTTCATTATAAGAATCGATGCGTAGAAATATTTTCGATCGATTGGTGCAAAAATTTAGTAAATCTGTGGAGAAACGACTGAGATATTAACGCTCAAAACCTGACCACATTTTGTGACGGTCGCAATAGATATTTGTTTAAACTGTACCCCAGTATTGAAAACAAAGACGTAGTCCTACGTCAAAAAATCCTTCCGCATCCCACCTTCAAGCACTCAATAAAACACCGGCGAAGCAACGGCAGCATAATTAATCATCAATTAAAGAGAGATTTGAGCAATAAAAATGAAAAAGTGCCATTAAATTATTAAGGCCTGTGCCAACAAATAATGTGTGATCAGCATTAAAAAATTAGGAATGAGCAATAAAAGATGAGAAAAGATCTTCGGATAATCTAATTGTGACCGGTAAATCTGTCAAATAAAGCAACAGCTATTAGTATATGTGCAATTAAATATGGCAGTATTTCCGCCAAATTATGTAATTCTGAGCACTAAACTATTCGCATATGTCTTTTAATTTTGTTAGATTTTCCCATAAAAACAGTAGAAATGAGCAATGGATATTTATTTATCCATTGCTCATTTTACTGTTTTATGGGAAATCCAACAAAATTAAAAGACATATGCAAATAGTTTGGTGCTCAAATTACATGATTTACGGAAATACTGCCATATTTAATTGCACATATACTAATAGCTGTTGCTGTATTGATAGATTTACCGGTCACATTAGATGTATCCGAAGATCTTTTCTCATCTTTATTGCTCATTCTAATTTTTTAATGCTGATCACACATTATTTGTTGGCACAGGTCTTAATAATTTAGTGGCACTTTTTTCATTTTTTGGTGCTTTTTCTGAATTACTAAGTGCAGGTAAATATTTTAGTCCGAAGCAACTGCCATCAATTTCGCAACAATGACCAGTTTCCCCCTTCAAAAGGCACATCTCAATCATGGCCCATTTCAGCTTGCCGATGAAACAAATTGGACCTAATAAGCTATAAAAATATCGTAAAATTATTCAAAACAGCAATTTATGAGCTAGACAAATATCAATTTCCCCCCCGAATGCTGTTCAACCGAAGAAACGAAACGAAAATCACCACCACACTCTGAATTGGGTCCTCTGGAGAGAAATATCCGAAGACGAAAAAAAAAACAAACTTAAGAAAAGGAAACAAATTGAATTGATTTGATCTTTCGCATCCACGGCTTCCACGGCTGTTGGTCCGAGCTTGGGTTGGTTCCTTCCACGTACTGCGTCCAAGCGTAAATAATTCCTTCCTCGGCTGCTTGCGGGCCAATCTTACAGTCAGATTTTTCCGCAGCTTTCCTCTTCAAGAGGCGATTGATGGTGGCACAGCTCATTGTAAATGCACCCCTCTGAGGGTGGAAGGAAAAATCTGGACGGCCGATGTGTCGTTCTTTTTGTTAAGGTCGTGTGCCGCTTTGATTCGGACGACCTATGCGTTGACTGCGCCCGGTATGGTTATTTATTCCAAATCATAAATAATAACCTTAAGTGGATGGATGATTTGACTTCGGAGCGGAAGCGGAAGAGATAAAAGTCAAACCATTCCATCGCAAGTTGTTCGGGTCGACATGGAAATTCATGCTTATTGGATCAGAATTGGAATTTGCTCAATTGATGCCATATTTTCCTCCGAAATGGATTTGATTCACTCTAACGGTATTCAGTTCAGTTTGGGAACGCCTCTATAAATTAGCAACACTATCGAAGCTCACACAACCGACCCGCTCGCGTTCGAGTTCAATTATCACACCCGCTAATAATTAATTAACGCAATCCGGAATGGCACTTACTCACCTGATTCTTCGTGCTTGCAGCAAACCGCTAGTCAGTTCCGTAATGTGTGCAGATTCGCAGCCCGGCACCGTTTGAGCTCGATGGCACTGGAGTCGGGTGGTGTTATATCGGCGAAACTACAACAAACTATGCGTGATTCGATAAGCCGGTGACACAAAGGCATTTTTGCAATTTATGGTAGGTACAGGTACAGACGATAGGTTAAGACGGAGGGGGGAATCCGAATCAACTAAGCATCGTAAAAGAATCCAGTTCATTAACTATCTGATAAAGGTTTAATCGAGCCATTCTACTTGAGATCAAGCATAAAATTGTATAGTTAGAAGATTCACCTTTTTTGATTAACCTACGATGCATTGTTGCAGAAACTGGTTGAAGATGATTTCTGCATAGGCGTCATTAAAGGAGGAGCAGTGCAATGAAAATGTTGTTTTAATACAGTTTAATACCAGGTATTTAGTTTTTGCTTCGTCGAAATTAAGTGTTAAATAAGTGCAACTCTTTTCGATTTCAAGATCGAAGTAAGGCACGTTGAAAATCTGACGTGTTAATATTTTTCTGAAGCGTTTTTTTTTCTAGAACTGTTTTCCAATTCATTTAACACCATAATCTGCCGGAGCATTTGCCCCAGAATACTTATCCAACTATTCTTTTGTTTCCTTCGCCGTTTTGCCTCTCAAAAAATAATGTTTTGTGAGAGAACGAAAATCGTTTTTATCCATATTCAACATGACGCCAAACACGTCATCAACTAGAACTTAGAAGAAAAATTAGTATCTTCCATTTAATTCGACTTAAGTCGAGTTATTAGTACGAGACACTGAAGAAGTCTGCACATTGTAGATGAAATACGCGTATCTGTCAAAGATAAGCAAAAGTAGTTGGAATTAAATGGAAGATAATAATTTTTCTTCTAATTTCTAGTTACAGGTATTCCACTAAACAGCTCAAACCCTCTAGGATACGTCAACAACATTCAGCTGTCACTACAAAACTTAAGGCAGTGGCACACTAATATTTGGCGTGCATAAATATGAACGGACTACAAGGCATTTTAACCTTTTTTGCAGTAGCATAGAATTTTGGCGGTCAAGGAGCTTACTTTCACCCCACCGAGTATACTATTCTATCTGACATTCCATGTTTAATTTACCTTATTATTATTATAATTACCATTTTTATCGTTACTCGAATTAATTTGAATATTATTGTATTATGTTTATATCGAAGCTTATGTTTAAGCGTATCACCGCGTTGGTGTAAAGTAATAGTGGTATTATTCAAATAATAAAAACATACCATAACACACATGGTTGACAATTATTGAACAAGGTAATTCGAGTATTAGGGTACATATGAAGTTGTATAATCTATCAACTCTTAAAATCAAACTCTTTGCAATTAGGGGAGAACAGAACAAAACGCACTGGTGGGGTAGAATGACCCACTCAATAAATATGCAGAAATTCTCAAAACTATAGCTTTAATGGAATAAAAGTTTATCAATTCTTAAATAAAACAGCATAACTGATATTTTTGTAGCACAACAAGGCACTAAATACACAAAAATATGATTGAAATTTAAAAAATTGCCCCGACTGTACCTCACATGTAAATAATAGAGTTAATCAAATAAGCTTTTACCACATGTTAATATCCATGGTTTATGATAAATTCTCTTCACATATATTGCACACCACAAAACTTCAAGATAGTATGAAAACATCACTATAATTCTACGTAATATCAGAATATTTAGACAAAACCATGCAAAACTAAAACTGGGGCAGAACGCACCGTGGCGTTATGTATACGTCTACACGCTTAGAAAAAAATACCCAGTGGAGCGGTTAAGTGTATGGAGCCAACGTTGGGTATAAATAACTTACTTCTAGTATAATTCTACCCAAATGTAAGTAATTTGAACCCAATGGTAGATAAACACAATTATAACCAACGTGTCTCCCACACTTAACTGGTCCTTTGGGTACTTTTTTTTCTAAGCGTGTATGTAATGAGGAGTTGGCATCATACCACAACGTTTTGGGCAACAGCTTTATTCTATACCCATAGGCTGCTTGAGTACCAAACAGAGCAAAGCGGACGTGGCGATATGTTTCAACTTTACACCTCAAATGAATAACTTTTTAAAGCAGTGTTTTCACTTTTTACAAGCAGTGCATGCTATCCCAGTGTTGTGGTGCGTCTTACCTCAATTTTGGGGTGCATATTGAGCAATTAAACAGGCGTTTTACCCCGGTGTCGTTTTGAAATCAAATTGGAAAAGGTTTAAGAAATCATGAATAATCATCATTTTGAATTTAAATCACATTTGATCTACAACGAAAACATCGTAATGCCCTATACTCAATAACTTATTCGTAAATTGCAGCTTCCATTCCCTAGTTATTCGCGATGGTGCCTCAACGGTGCGTTATGTACCATCCTCCCCTATTGTGTTTTTTTGTTGTTGTTTTCCAATAGCCTCGCGCTTTCGCTTGCGAGACTTCTTTAACCCACTTTAAGGAAAAGAAACTTTATCTCTATCCGCTGATATATTCAATTTGAAGGAATTGTATACTACTTTCGATAAATTAGAAAACGAAGTGTTTGTTTACAAAAGTAGATTCGCCCTCGTCTAATGTTGGCGCTGAATTATTATTTTACTTTAACCTGTCCCCTCTTATACATTTTGCTTCATATTTTATTTTCTTGACGCCTTTCTTCTGGGACGGACTGTGGCGGGAAAGCGAAGCCTCGTTCGAACCGGCACTAGCATAGCCAAGAGAGAAGGGAGTCACGAAAATGCACAACGAAGCAAATTCAATAATTATTATTATTATTAATATGGGACGGGCCACCATTGAAAAATCAGGTACCGGCAAAAAAGGCAAAGTTATTTTGAAGAAGAAAAAGACATTTGCTACACGTTTCCTACGACCGTGTTAGGGAAAACAAATTTTCCAACCTGTGGATACGCAAATTTTTATGGCAGCAAAAGTAGGTCATTTTGAATTGAAAATTTGGTGGTTTTTCTGATCAAATGGCGTATGAATGATTCCTAGAGGGTTTGAGCTGTTTAGTGGAATACTTGTAACTATAGATTAGAAGAAAAATTAGTAATCTCCATTTAATTCCAACTACCTTTGCTTATCTTCGACAGATACGCGTATTTCGTCTACAATGTGCAGACTTCTTCAGTGTCTCGTACTAATAACTCGACTGAAAGAAAACCTTCGCCACCTGCCGTATGTATACTATTTTCTTAATACAAACGTTTACTTATCATTATGTTGTCTATACCTATCCTGAGTCAAAAACAAGTGTACTTAATATCTAATTCGCTTCTTTCTCATTTATACCTAACATACTTATTGTGTAGCAGCGGGTGCTCCGCTTCGTCGGGTTTGATGTCGTTTGGGTAGTAAGTTGAAGAGCCATGTGTAACCATTGCCTTGGTCTTTGTTTAGTAGATTTGTGTTCTGTTGTTTGTTTATTTCTAAGCTTTCTGCGACGTCTAATTTCCAGGGTGTAGATGTAGTCCGTAATATTGTGATATCATTCGTCGTTATGTCGTGATTTTCCGTGAAGATGTGTTCTGCGACTGTTGATTTGAAGTTATGTGAAATTCCTTTCTCGTTCTGTTTAACAGCCTTAGTCACCTCCGCTAGATGCTCTTTGAACTTTGTTTGACCTACATATATTTTGCTGCAGTGTTTACACTTGATTCTGTATACCCCTGCTCTGCCTGATGTGTCTACTGAATCTTTAGTGGAGCCTAACATCGGTGCTAATTGATTGTGCCTACTAGAAAAAACTAAGTCTAAACCAAATTCCCTAAGTCGTGGTTTTTGCTTTTGTGTAATGTCTTTACCGAAGGGGACGGACACCCGTTTCAGGGGTTCAAGTGAGTCGGAGAGGGTTGTTTATGATTTTCTATGAAGATGTTTTTCCTTTTTGTTGATGATCGCTTGAATTGTCCTCTTTTTGTAACCATTGAGTCTGGCAGTTTCGAAGATATATGCTAATTCTTTGGCTTTTTCAATTTTATTGAGAGGAAGTGTCAACATCCGGTGGATCATGTGGTGGAAAGTGGCCATTTTGTGCTGAAAAGAGTGGTTTGAAGTATAAAGGATGACTCTTTGGGTGTTTGTGGGTTTTCTGAAGATTTCAAACTCTAAAGGAGATGAATGAGTCGAGAAATGCAAGTTTACCATCCTTTTCTATTTCATAAGTGAACTTAATGTCTTTGTGGAGATTGTTGATTTTTTGGAGAATTAGGGAGAGATCGTCTTTTTTCACTACGGCAAAGATGTCGTCGACGAGTTGGGAGTAATCCTTTCGCTTTAAGGATTGTCTCCAAATTCGCCATAAAGAGTTCACAGAGGAATGGGGATAGAGGATTTCCCATAGGGGCTCCTTTTAATTGTTTATAGAATGATCCTCTGAAAGTGAAGTAGTTCTCTTCCATGCAAAGTCGAGTCAGCTTAAGGTACATCAGCACCTTTTGCTTCCATGTTGTGTCATCCCCCTGTTTCAAAAGCCAATCTTCTAGAAGGTTAATTGCGTCCCTGATCGGTACGCTAGGGAAAAGGGCCGTGGCGTAGAAAGATACCATTACTTCATTGTCATTTATGTGACCTGATGACTGTAGCTGTTGTACAAATTCTTGGGAGTTGCGAACTGAGCTTGTTGGGAATTGCTCGGAGATATCTTGAAATTCTTTTACTAGCCATTTTGCTAGCTTATGGGCTGGAGATCTTACAGATGAAACAATCTCCCTCATTTCGTTTCCGGGTTTGTGGACTTTTGGGAGGCCTTTAATTCTGGGGAGGATGGGGTTTGGTTCGCGAAGGCGGACTGCTGCATCCCCTAATACTGCTTTACACTCCTTTAGTGTTTTGTCCACGTGTTTCACCATGTTTGGTAGGAGTCTACCTGAAGCTGCCTATAAGGACCATTACTGATCTTAGAAGCTATCTGCTTGTCGTGAGTCCTCCTTATCCATGATGACGACTCTGTTGCCTTTGTCTGCTTTTAGGTAAAAAACAGGCTTTGACTTCAGCTCCTTAACGATGCGAATTTCCTTCTCGTTGTTGTGTTTTTGTTTCTGTCCGTCCTTAATAATGTTTGAAGTGATAGTCCTGGCGGTGTTTTATAAAGATGTCGGAAGAGTGTTTGAAATTGCTGTCTCCACGTCGATGATGATCTGTTCCACGTCGGGCTTGGTTGTAACCGCGTAAAACAAGAAGAAACGTACGCAATAAGTAGATTAATGAAAGGGAATAGAAAAGGGCATGGTTAAAAAGATGAACAATATCTATTGCAAATTAAATTATATTTTAGGATTAAATTTAGTATTTTATGCTATTGAAACAACTTGTATGATATGCTGTAGTTCATGTTAAAAGAACAAAGTGAAACTTATAACAATCCCCTATCCCTCGACAAAATTTTCGTTAGATTTGTAACAAATTCAAACAATGACATAATAACATATTTTCTTTCAAATTAACTAGCTCGCCCACACGTACGAGCTGAAACAATTATCATCTCCTGATGCTGTGCGTATACGTGAATAAGCTAGAAATTTTCGAAACAATATGTTTGAAGTCAGTTTTTGAGGGGAACGATACAGAGATGCAGAATTCAGACGTAGACGGCCCCTTAGATCGATTTCAGATTTAGTCAAATTCGACTTAGTAGAGCAAAAAGTAGAGTTGCTCATAGACTGAGGAAAATAGCAGATATGGTTAAATGCTCCAAAATTTCGAATCAATAATATCAGAAGTAAACACCTTCATCGCAACACTTTTGCTTATATATCTACAAAAAACTGGCTTTTTGTTTTAACTTTTTTTATAAACATCTAGGAATATTCGATATGTCAAACATTCAGTTTATAAAATGAACTATTTGTCAACATATTGTTTATCGAAGTGATTAAAATATTCACATTAAAAGTCCTTTACATATAAAGGAAGAAATTACACATATATTAGAAATTTCGTATATTTAGTCCACAGAATGAATTATTAGACAACCGTAAGCTTCAATTTTGAATATCAATACGGAATCAAGATGCTTAAGGTGAAAGTTAATGAATTTCCGTTGCTCTTACTTCACACCCATTCGAGCCACACCTAAATTCAAGTTGCATCGTGGTATTGGTCATTTCCGTAAATGATGCAAAAAAGTAAAAACTAGAAGTATTGAAATCGTGCGACATGCAATATTCATGAAAATTATTATTCTAATCAGCTCATTATTAACAACATTTTAATTATTATTCAAATAAAAATATAAACACTGATTGAAATAATAAAAAATTAAACATTATTATAGAATAATTCTGATAATACAAATTATAAGCACTGGTAATACGTAGGTCTTCGATCCATTTTATTATTATTATTATGATATTCATATTTGTAACAACATAATTAATATTATGATAATATGGATTCTAATAAAAATCATCATATGAATAAAATATGTAGTAATTATAATTTTCATTATGTTGATTATTTTGGCATTTTTAATATAATATTCAAAATATTTTAATAATTATTATCACTCTTACGATTATTAATGATATTATTATTGAGAACATGTTCGTTGAAACATTTTTGAATATGTTCGTTGTAGTTCAAAACCACTCGAACCAATCGATCCTGCTCTAATTAAATAGAGTCGCATAGTGTGTCTAGTCCGCTGTATGTGCATTACAATGCCCCAGATGCGGCACAATAGAATGCAAGTGGCATCGACACACACACACACACACACACACACACACACACACACACACACACACACACACACACACACGCGAGCACGTTACAAAAAACATTAACCATAAGAGTAGCACCTTTTATTGTTCCAAAATCAATGGAAAGACATCTTTGCTGAAAAATATAATTACGGTGGACACCACATATTAACAGACAACGACTATTACCGTCCACATGGAATATTCGACGCATCAGCATTCTTCAACGGGAGCACCGGATATGACGCAACACGTTGCAACACCCCATCGGACGAGAACATTATGGCATGTTTATTAGCGCTTAGCCCAATCCGCAGGAATTAGCAATCATTCGTTTTTCAGTTTTACTTTAGACTAGATCAGTAACATTAATTGTGTGGTAGATGTAATTAATTAGAGAAATAAATATTTGTTTATGCTACTCGCGCCGCGACTGCTATAATTAAATGAAATACAAAGGTTAGAGCAGAATAACTGATATTTGTTTCGTTGATTTTCCATCAGCCTATTTCCTCACAACGTGGTGACAACCACCGACACCAGGAAGACGACTCTACCACCTGAAGCCTACATATCGCACTCATCAACACATGAGCCGGGGCCAACGGCTTCACTTCCCTTCCGAAGGAACTTCCGAAGGAAGACGTGACCAGATTGTTTCGCCTCAGAAAAACCACCGACCTTGACTGGTATTAAACCCAGACCCACTGGGTTGCCAAGTAGCAGCCACGCTTACCACTACACCACCGGCGCTGACTAACTGATTTTTATAGGGACAACCTAACCTACGTAGGAAAAATTTCTCTTATTTGGTCATTTCAAAAAGAATTATTTATATCATCAAAGTTGCTTAAAATTTTATTATCCACAACTATTTTGAAGAATATGTGCCTTTAAGGTGAAACTCCCTTGAATCCTCAGTATTCAACATGCTTGTAGTAGTGCAAACACTCTTTTGCTCTTAAGTGGTAGTATTGGTGCATCATGAAGAAAACGGACGTGGTGGCCAGTAATTTAATTTTTTTTATAGATTATAGTACATCCATATAATTATTCCCCACAATTTTCAAATTCTGAATAAAGCATGTAACCTCAAAATAAGAATCCTTTTTAGAGGTCGGGGGAGTCAGTAGGATAAATAGCATGCTAAATATTAAGCCATACATCTTGTTGAACACAAATATTGGTGAATTTTAAACGTTGATGATCAGTTCTTGTTTGAATTATAAACCAACGGATGAGTCGTTGATTAGATGGATGATAAATAAAAGGTATTTTCAATGTTTTAAATTACACATCTGCGATAATAAATGGGATTTTTGCAGTTTGAAAACTGATTCGAGGAACTTTTTTACGTCATGCTGAACTCTGACAACCAATGACAACATCATCAACAACAACAACATTGCCACATTTTTGTTAATTGTTTCACAGGAATCAACTTGAAAGTTGTTAACTTATATTAATGATCCCTTATTTAAAAGTACTTTTAAGTAACATGGGATATTATTTTATTTTGCAACTTTAATAAGGGTGAATAGATTTGCTTTGCTTTACTTATATTTCAATGTGAAGCATTGTAAAGATTATATATGTATGCACTCTATGTTTTAACTAAAATCTCATCGTGGCACATTCCAGTACGAATGTTCCAAAAAACTTTTTATTCAATTTTTATCTTATAGTAAATACCTACAATAGTTAAACTGGGCAACTGGGTAGACTTGATCCCAGTGGAGACTTGTTCCCACCGCGTTTTTACTCTTCTTACATCAATAGAAGGGTATTAAGATCGCTTGAAAACTCGACTTTTATCCGAGGCCGAGAGGGCGGAGTGTCATATACCATTCGACTCAGCTCAACGAACTTAACACATGTCTGTGTGTGTGTGTGTGTGTGTGTGTGTGTGTGTGTGTGTGTGTGTGTGTGTGTGTGTGTGTGTGTGTGTGTGTGTGTGTGTGTGTGTGTGTGTGTGTGTGTGTGTGTGTGTGTGTGTGTGTGCGTTACAAATAATGTCACATCGATTTCTCAGCCATTTGTCAACCGATTTCAGTTCTGTTGACGGCAAATGAAAACTACAACATTCCCATAGAACGCTATTGATTTTTTTTAATTCAGAAATTTCGTTACGAAGATATGAACGAAACAGTTTTTGACGGCCTATTATAATAGTAATCAAACCATTTAGTCTCTGATTCCATACTGAGCTACTTGTGTAGCTACGATTTTAGTTTTATTTTAGTAGGTGCCAAATTAAAGCTATGAAATTTCCAAATAACTGGTCAAAATTTCATTATGATTGGATAATCCTTCATGGAGATATGACCAAAACAATAACTGAGAGCAAGAGAGCAATGAATTGTGAGCTGCAAATATATTCGTTGCAGTTCAAAACTGAACTATACCACAAAAATCAATGCCGCTTGCTTTCTATTGTGTCGCATCTGGGGCGTTGTATAGCACATACAGCGGACTGGCTCAAATTGTTTTGAACTGCATCGAGTATATTCGAAAATTACACAAAGTCTCCATTTACCATAACTACACAATTTTCAACGAACATGTAGTTATTGAGCATCTTGAATCCATATTGATAATCAAAATTGACGCTGATAATAGGATTGTCTTATAATTCAATGTGGACAAAATATACGAAATTTCTAATGTATGTGTAATTTCTTCTATTATATTAGGTCGTTAAATTTTTTTTTTTATCTTTAGGTCGTTAAACACTTTTAATGTAATATTTCAATCACTTCGATAAACAATATGTTTAGGATTGACAAATAGTTTATTTTATAAACTGAATGTATGACATATCGAATATTCCTTTATCTTCTTGGAACTCCTGATGAAAATATTTATCCAGTACCATATTGGCCACATTTGAGTTCGTAATTCTGATGAAGTGTAACTGCCAGACTTTTTATCGACAAAAAGACAAAAAGAGAAACCCGCCATAATGGCAGACTTTTTGAAATTAGAACAGATTTAAAACAAAAGCGTCGTACAATCCCACTACACTAAAGCGTTAAGTGATTTGCGTGATTGCTTATTTCATCCCCGCTTTTGATGTGCTCATATTATTTTCAGTGGTGAAAATAACAAATTAATGAACCTTGAAGGATAAGTGTGAACAAGCCTTACCCATTGCGTTTTCATGCGGTTTTGACGTTTATTTTGTTGATTAATTCGCGTACTAATGTTACTTTTTCATATTGAAGCTGGATTCCGCAAAATTTAAAGTGCAACTATTAAGCTTAGTGACCTTGAACACACGCACACTACAGCACCATTTAAAACAAAGGAGTGCAAGTAAGAAGGAACATCTTTTGTAGGAAAACGAACCATCATTCTTCTGCATATGCTTGAAAGGGAAAGGTGATTTAACGTCAAAAAGCCTAATGTCGTGTGTAGTTCTCGTCCTCTGAAAACGATTCGTAGCTATTTTGTGCGAATAGGTAATGCGTCAAATATTTGGTCAAATAATTGTCAAATATTTGCCATTGGTCATATAGTGTAACTCTACGCTTGTCTGTTACTGAAGTAGGTGGGTATACGAGTCAAAAAATGACTCATTTTAGAACAACATTTGTTAAAGGCCTATCAACATTTGTAAAACCGCTTTGGCCCTTTTCAATTGTTAGTCCAGATTTTTACATTTCCGTGTATTGCCAGATTTTGCCAGATTTTTTAATTGTGACATGCCAGATATTTTTCAAAAACTAATGGCAACCCTGCCGGGTGGACAGTTTTTGCACCATTCTCGTTAATTTAACAGTTTTTTCGCCCACTGTTTTCAAGAACGCGATGACAATTAATCTCTAAGTGAAAGTTAATAGTGTTAAAGTGGCAAGTGGAAATAAAATTTATTGTTAAAAATTAATTAGCGGATCCTGGATTTAAAAAGGTAAACAATGACGATGAAAAATTACCTGCTCTGTGGAAATGTGCACCAGTTGATCGATTTAGAGTTTTTTTTTAAATTAAACAGTGTAAATTGATTAAATATGGTGTTCTGCTGTCTTATTAGCAGTATCGTGATGTTTCATTGCAGGTAAGTGTATTAATTTAGACCATTTTGTTGAACAAACCCAAAGTGTGCTTGTATGGATGAGGAAGCCATCGCTCCTGCCATAAGGGGATTCCATCCAGTTTGTCCTTAATTCTGCAGATAAAAAGTGAGGTTTTTCTGCAAACAAGGGCCACCCTAGTTTTCGTTAAAACCAAAGGAAAGACCTTATTATTAGAAACAACTTTGAAGCTAATTCTGCTCCAAAGGTTCAAACTTGAGCGGAAAATGTATCTTTCCAGCAAAATTCGCATTCTGGATTGGCAATATGTCTATATACCTAGTAGCAAAAAATACGAAATATTCGATCAAACTTTTTTCCAAATGGCCATCAATGATAATGTAAACAAAGAAATCCATTTAAGCTGAAGCTGATAAAAGCGCGATGCGAAGAAGTGTTGCAAGTTACTCCACTGTTGCAAGTAACCCCGGATGACATCTTAAACAACATGCTTTTTTTTGGAATCAAGGTTGAATTTTTCGTTACATTGGCTCCGCAAATTGAAATTAGAAAAATGCATTATACTTATTCGGATTTCTCGGTTTAAACCGATAAATACCTGAGTTCAATTGCATAGAAAAAAGGTAGAACTGTAGAACGAAAATCTACAAGTAATTGCTTGTATACACAAACATTTCAAGCAAATCGTAAAAATAACCAAGAGGGTTGCCGACGTATGTTCCTCACACGACAATTACGAGGGGAGAAAGTCCTTACTATTTATATTCATTCTTCCCTCGAGCTTCTACTCTGACGATAAAGGCGTCAAACCCCTTCTAAGGCTATTATCGATATCGAGTTGTGAATCGATGGTTTTCGGCTTTGAAAAAGAGAAATTCTCCCCCAAAATTATAGCTTTCTTCGCCCGAGGGTTTAGATAATATGATGTTTTGGAACGACAATGCCATTGGTTAAGGACTGTCAAGGGAGCACGAGATTCCGTCACTTTATTAATCCTTGAAGGCTCGTTGTTTGATTTCGGTTATCGCATTCTATGAATATGGCTGTGGATGGCTTTCCTATCGACCTCGGGCTAAAACTTTCACACGTGACCAGAAATTACTTCCGCATCTTAGTTGCCATCTATTTGGAGGGCGGGGTTCGGTTGCTGGAAGATGTCGCTCCATAGGAAAAGCATGTTGAGGCGATAAATTCAGTTAACCAACTCAACCGGAAAGTACCGTCCAATCCCACACTGGCAATTAATTTTCAAAGTCCTTATCTTAATAAATGCACAAACCGTAAAATAAAATTCCACTACACACAGCTGAACGTGTAATGAAATTATAGAATTCATTTCTCTTCGCCACAAAGCAGATGGGAACTCAACGACTATACACACAAAAAAAAACACAAAAGAGAGACCTGCCATCACGCATCCGAGATTCCAAATCCACCGGGAAGCCAAACAAAAATATGTGACTCAAAAAAATTAATTATATAAAACATTACCGGCGAGCTGCAGTGACTCTCTGTCTTTGTGCGAACATCCCGGAAGCTCAGGGCCCAGAGATTTGTATATTGCACAACCCACCCGCTCGACCTCCTCACCAACAAGAAGATGTAAATCTTTTCCCCGTGGATCTTTTTTTTAATGTCAAATTGCTATTCAGGAGAAGGGCTGCCACATACGATCACTTGTTATTCTTTCATATAAATACGTTCCTCTTTTTTTTTTGCTCATATTTGGATGGATTCACTTGTAGAAAAAGATGTAATTTTTAAAATTCCTTAAATGTCCACCAAGCAGCACGATTAAAAGCATACACTTTCCGCACGGTGGCAGCTCTCCAGCTCTGCAGTGGGTAAGTACCGGGCGAAAGAGTTCAAACACGCTCCACCCAAGCGGCCAAGTGGAAGAGCTTCACCTACCTATGGCCGCGGCGCTGGAGCGATTTCTTTTAGGCTGGGTGAATTCGGAGTTGTCGGCTCGAAATTCTTTCGATTGACAATCGGGTAGTACCGGTTCGATAACGGCTCTCAAATTTAAATTATTGAATTAATAATACACTTTTTGGATTCGATGGAATTCTGTACAGTCTGTATATACATATAGGTCAATTCGATTCTATGTTGCAAACTACGATCTTCGTTTTTAGGTCAATACTTTCCAATTGAGAAATCCACGTAAGGCTTAAGTGAGGTTAAGCATCCTAGTATCTAAAACTGAAATTGATAATAACTTTCAAGCTATGTTTCAAACTGTATGGAATTGGTCAGTATCGTCATTATCGTTGATTTCCTTATCTTTTTATCATCAATTACTTTGCTTAGACAGTTTTAAAAACCATTTCGAATGAGCGCCAACTACGACGTTTAACCTCACTTTTGCGTCGCCTGGATTCTTCCATACTAACACCGTTTCAAAATTAATCTACACTCCCGCTTCACTTTACTCAATTTTTGAGTACAATTGTATAGTATCTCTTTTTATCACACGGAAATGTTACTCAATTTTCGGTAAAAAGTGGATCAACTCAATTTTTAAGTAGATCCACTTTTTACGAAAATTGAGTAACATTTCCACGAGAGAAAAAGAGATAGCATACAATTTTACTCAAAAATTGAGTAAAATGAAACAGGAGTGCACTTTTTAACGAAAATTGAGTAACATTACCGTATGAGAAAAAGAGATACTATACAATTGTACTCAAAAATTGAGTAAAATGAAGCGAGAGTGCATTATAATTCTCCAGTGATCTGACGTTTCATAGCAAGGTTAAGGCCCGAATGCAGTGATAACGGAAGCAGAACGGCAATGGCAGCGGAAGAGCCCAATCTGACTAAACCTGCTTGTCGGATAGAAAACTGATTAGATCCAAGTTGAATCCAATCTTAAATATCGACGTCATTAGTTAGATTGGGCTATTCCGCGTCGTTCCGCTTCCGTTATCACTGCGTTTGAGTCTTAATAAATATATGGAAAAACAGTTTCCCATTGTATGAAAAATAACCGAATAACTATCTGCTGGAATGCCGGCATGCAGTACCGATTTAAATCCAATCGAGAATGTTTGGGGCTTGCTTTCTTGCAAAGTTTATGGTTAAGGAAGAAAGTTTGACACGGTGAAAGAATTAAAGTTTCAATTTAATTTTCACGTATAATGTGGAGTTGCGTGGAAATCATGTAGCTCTTACGTAAATTCCACGTGTTTATTACTGGTTGTGACAGTGGACGAAAATTACGAGCGTTTCACGTGGAAACAACGTGACGATTTTTTTGAGTGCAGTGATCTGACGTTTCATAGCAACGTTAAGGCCCGAACGCAGTGATAACGGAAGCGGAACGGCAATGGCAGCGGAAGAGACCAATCTTACTAAACCTGCTTGTCGGATAGAAAACTGATTTTTTTTTCCTCTGTTTCGAATTTTTGGTAAGTTTAAAATGAGTGAATATTGTTGGTCTGCAGAAATTCAAGCATGGACATATTTGAAACGGGATTAGCTTCAACGTTGCACATTCTACAACTCAAGCTTCAACTATATTCGCACCGAATGACGTCGTTTGAAAGCAACCGTTGTATTTGTGGCGATTCTTCGAGTCATCCCAACAAACATCGGTGTTGAATTAGAGCTTGTTCAAACAAATTTGGAGAAGCTGTTCAGCTATTCTAGAAGAAACAGCTGAATTACTACTCCAAATTTGCTTGAGCAAGCTCTAATTCATAGTTTATTTTGCTGAGTTGCCGTGAAGTAAAGAGCACAACGGTTCTTCTGATGGTTGAGTCAACTGTGGTAATTATACTTTGCCATCAGTATAAAAAGTGATGCCATCTGTGTTTCGAGTTCCAAAGAGTTTTGTATATATTGGAAAGCAGTATCCCACTGTATGAAAATTATTTGAATAACAGTCTGCATAGGAGAAAACCTGAGTGCATAGTTATTAAAAATGATACATGCGATTTACAGTACGCTTTACATTTTGTTGCTGAGTCTCAATTAGATGATTGCAGCAGAAAAATAACAACTCGATAACACAGCTAAGCAAAACCTTTGCATAACGTATTGGTCAATAAGTCCCAGGCCTAACCATCAGATGGTGCCCCTAATAAAATATCCATATGATTTTTCAAAAGTACCAACCTTCAGCAGATTACTGTCAAAATTCCATGACGTTTGGATTATACTTTATCGAGTTACACTAAGGTCTTTTTTACACGTTTTTTGACACGGTTTGTTTTCGGTGATAACTCCAAAACGGAACAACTTATATACCTCATTCAAGTCACATTTTACGTTTTGGGCAAAAAGTAATCATAAGGCAGTTTTTCAAAGAAAATCAAAATTTTTGGTGTAAATACTCCAAATTTAAAAAAAAACTGTATTTTGCCCATTGCATGGAAAGGTAACACATGCAAACAAAATCGATTAAATATGTTTATGCATGTGAATTTATCAACTCTGTTTAGTCTTTTTATTTACACGGTCTCATAGTACAAGTGGAACGTATCCCCCATGTAAGAAAAAACCTTTGTGTACAGTGTAAACAATGCCGCTACTTTTGTGATTCTTAAAACCGATGGATTCAAAGCCGTGTGTTCGTGTGTTGATTCAACCAGGTATAGCAAATGATCCACCTTCCGACAGTATTACGACGACTGTCGCCTTCTTAATCCTATGACAGCCTCACAATTGTGCTATCCACGACAGCCCACAGTGAACCAGTTACGCGACATGCAACGTTGCCGTCTTTACTGTACACAAAGCGCATGTTCGTGTGGATGTACTTTGTTGTATGGTCTAAGGTAGCCTCGGTTATTCATTCCTTACATTTCGCAAAGATACGACATGTACTTCGTCATACTGCCAATACATTGTTGACATCGCCACTGATATTTTACTCTGGTTCCTCATGTCGTGTCTTCGTGTTTTATGTCTACCGTGTTTTATGAAGAGGATTCGGTTATTAATGACTCATTTATAATGAGTACTGTGCTAGTGCTAGTGCCAATTTTTCATTGATTCGCTTTCTGCAGTCGTCAACTGATCGCTGCTGAGTTAGTTAGTTTGGGGCTGTTCATAAACCACGTAGACAATTAAGGGAGGGGGGGTTTCGAAAAAGTCTACGATGGAGGGAGAGAAGGATGTACCAAAAGCCTACATAGACCTTGTTTTTTTACAAAACGGATATTCATACCCTTCACGCAGAAAAAAAACCGTATTAACTAACATATTCCATGTAAATCCAAACATAAAATCAATTCATTCTGGCCGCTAGCATAAACTTGCTTTCTTTCAAACATATTCTTTATCAAGAAGTTTGCTCAGAGATGCAATACTGGAATCGAGCAAAGAACCTACCAATAAATGTGACGATTGGCTCATGATGTGAGCGTCGAAACTTTGTCTCGGCCTTACGTACTGGAGAGGGAAGTACACGCTCAAATTAATCTACCTGATGAATGTATTGTTGAAATTGACAAGCCTTGAAATTGATTCAAAAACTGTTATTTTTGTTCGAAAGATGCTTTCTATTTACTTTAAATAATTCTTATGTTTCAAGTTAAACATCGATATTTTTAATTAAAACATATGAGATTTGTGTCCGTGTTAAACGTAATACACGAAGGATTAAAACAAATGCTAAGCCCTTGCGTATTATCTTCGTGCCACCCCGATCATTTTCGGAATCCATTTCTGACCCGAGTAAGATCGAGCCTTCATTTCTTTTGCCAATGCTGGTTTAATGGAAATGGTAAACCAATCTGAGTCATAAAATCCGTGCTGATTTGTACACTTTCAATACATAGCCTGTTGGTTTGTGCTTACAATTCAAAACGTGCTACGAAAATGGCAAAAATACTCAATATTGAGTACAATTCATCCAGGTCAACACTCTTGAAGCGATTTCCATTCTTCGTGTCATTGAATCAGAAAAAAAAGTCCTTATGTGGCCACCATATTTAATGATGGTCTTTATTATTTTCCAAACCAAACGCCAGAAAAACTACTGCGATTCCGTAATAGAGGTGTGCTGCACTGCACACAGTTTTCGAGCGAAAAAATGGAAGCAATACATCAAATTAGTATAACATGACAGCTAATTAAAGAATGGAGCATAACATCCCGTTCACTCAACAACCTTTATTACGTGATATAGACTATCTTCAAATTAGCATCTATACATATAAAGATTGTCAACGTTAAATTTCGGACACAAAAATAAAAGTAGCAAAACAAAATTTACACATTACATGAGTTTACAAACTAAATCAAAAGTGATGACTATTATAATTCGACTAATGTTTCTAATGTGAAAGTTTATGCAGCATTCAAAAATGCCATAAAAAAAAATTAAAATATAATAGTTTTCGAGATATGAATAAAAATTTATTTTTCAACTAGCTGAACCCGGTGCGAGCCTTGCAACGCATGCGACTGAATGAATGAAAAATTAATAGAATTGGCGCGTTTATGGTTTTTGTTCTGAATGAATCTGGTTAACATATTTTTGTTTGTTTGTGTGTCATTATTTATGCAAAAAAAAGGTTTGTGTTATTAATTTAACCCTTGGACCGGTAGTTTCTACCGGTTTTCCTTTCTGCGTAGAAGCATTTCAAAGACAAACGAAGGCGTATCCTATCAGTTTGTATGTAATTTTCTCTTGCAATTCTTGGCTAAAAAGGGGTTCAAACTTCTATTGGAATATACTTCTTACCCGAGAAATACACATTTTGTTTTTTAGATGCATGGATAATACTCATGTTTGGTTCAAATGTCTATTTCATTGGTTTTAGAGGCCTCCTTCACCCTCTCCAGAGGGACGGCGTCTTGAACCACCTAAGAAAAATATCTTGCCTTTAAAACCCCCACATGCCAAAGTTGGTTCCATTTGATGAACTCCAATTCCAAGAACTCGAGCTTTGCAGAAATTTGTGTTTCATTTGTATGGAAGTCCTCCCCTTCCAGGCGGGGGGGGGGGCTTCGAACCATCATAAGAACCTTCTCTGGCCTCAACAACCCCTACATATAAGTTTTCATAATAGTAGGTATGATTCTCATGTTTGGTTGACATTTGTGTCTAATTTTCATGAGAGCCCACCTCTTCCAGAGAGGGGAGGAATCTCAAACCTCCATAGAAACATTTCTTGATTTCGAAAACCCCCACATCCAAAATTTAGTTCCACTTGATTGATTAGTTCTCGAGTTATGCAGGAATTCGTGTTTCATTGGTGTGGATGCACCCCTTCCAGATGCGGGAGGGGTCTCGAACCATCATAAGAACCTTTCTCGACTCCAAAATTACATCCATAAAAATAGTCTTACCTGTTGGGATACTTCTCATGTCTGGCTCAAATTTGTGGTTCATTTGTCTGAGAGCCCCTTCTTCCAAAGAGGAGGGGGTCTCAATCCACCGTAGAAACATTTCTTGCCTACAAAACCTCCACATGCCATATTTGGTTCCATTTGTTTGATTAGTTCTTCAGTTATGCAGAAAATAGTTTTTCATTTGCATGGGAGCCCCCCTTTCTAAAGGCGGGAGGGGTGTCGAACTATAATAAGATCCTTTCCCGGACCCAAAAACCCCTGCATACAAATTTGTGTTTCGTATGTATGGTAGTCCCCCTTTTCAGAGCGAGGAGAGGTCTCAAATTACCATAATAACATTTCTTGCCTTCAAAAAGTCACCCATACCAATTTTGGTTCCATTTGCTTGATTAGTTCTCGAGTTATGCAGGAGTTTGTTTTTCATTTGCATGGGATCCCACCCTTTCTAGAGGCGGGAGGGCTCTCAAACTATCATAAGATGCTTTCCCGGACTAAAAACCACTGAATACAAATTTGCAAAGCAGTAGGTATAGTTCTCATGTTTGGTTGAAATTTGTATGAGAGCCCCCCGTTTTAGAGGGAGGAGGGGCTTTGAACCACCATAAAAACATTTCATGCCTTAAAAAACTCGTCCATTCCAAATTTGATTCCATTTGCTTGATTATTTCCTTTGCCTTTTGTGTGAGTTAAAGCCCCCCTCCCCCCTTCCTCACCATATGACGGAAGAGTCTCAAATCACCATAGAAACATTTCCCTCCTTCAAAAACTTCCACATTCGAAATTTGTTACCATTTCTGTTATTAGTTCTCGAGTTATGCAAGGATTTGCGTTTCATTTGAATAGGTTCCCCCCCCTTTCAGAGAGGGGAGGGGTCTCAAATCAACAAAATCAATTTTTTGTCTTCAAAACCCCACATAGTAAATTTGGTTCCATTTGCTGATTAGTTATCGAGTCATGCAGAATAGTGTCATTTGTATCGGGCTCTCCCCCCCCTAGGATGGAAGGGTCTAAACCAACATAGAAACATTTTTTGTAAAAACACACATGCTAATTTAGTTCCGTTTGCTGATTAGTTCGAGTTATGCAGAATATTGTGTTTTATTTGTATGGTAGCCCCCCTTTTTATGACGGGGAGGGTTCTCAAGCTACCATAAAAACCTTTTTTGCCTTCAAAAACTCACACATGCTAAATTTGGTTTCATTTGCTTGATTAGTTCTCGAGTTGTGTAGAAATTTGTGTTTCATTTGTATGGAAGCCCCCCTTTCTAGTGAAGGGAGGGGTCTCAAACCATCATAAGATTGTTCTCCGGTCCCAAAAAACTCTGCATACAAAATTTCACGCCGATCGGTCCTTCCGCTCGCGAGTTAAATCGTGACAAAGGAAACCCCAACTCATTTTTATTATATAGATAGATATATGAACAGAAACCCATTTACTTAAAATGGAATGTCTCCAAAACGCGTGTGATCCATCTTCTGAACATTGCAATATTCTAAGAGTAATAGTTTCGACGAAATGTGTAGGTATATATGAATAAATTTTTTTTTTTTTTTGAAATCAACAAAAAAATATTCAGCATATGTAGCTTAGAGTAAAAAAAAAGTAGATTAGGGCTCAATGGTGAAAATTGGTTGGAAAATGAGAAAGTTATGCTGGTTTTTGGGAAAAGTGGCAGAAAAGCGGGAAAAAACAGAAATTCGAAAGAAATACGTCCATCTCTCTCTCTATCACACACACACACACACACACACACACACACACACACACACACACACACACACACACACACACACACACACACACACACACCGAAACATGGGTAACTTGATAAGTGATTTTTAGATTTAATATTACCTATTTTCTTATAGTTTTCCAGCTAATTCTCAATAACTTCAACACGATCCGCACTTTTAGTGTTTCCTAGAAAATTCCTAACAACCAGTCGAAATGATTTCTTGCTCAACAGGGGCCAAAACTGCGAAGAAATGTTTGTCCGCAATCAATTCATAAATGTATAAGTTTGAGTGTTTGTCCACTTTGTTGCGAGTGAATCGATGATTATTAGCAGTTTTGAAGTTTGATATAGAGTCGCCTCATAGCGGGCATTTGATTATTGGCAGAGTGAGGAGTGAAAAAAAAGAGGACCAGTGCATGTAGGAAACGCCCATTTGCTTGTCAGAAGCAGCAAACGTAAACAACGCGCATGCATGCGTGAAAGGCTGCCACATAGTTTCAGATGCGTTCATTACATGGTTTTGATATGCAAGTTGCAAGGGCGATTTAGCAACGTTCATTTTTGTATCGCGAATTGATTACGAATCAACGTCGACAATTTTTATTTTTTCGGATGAACAAAATAGTGTCAATAAAGAGGCGGCCATGGGTGAGATCTATCTAAGTTAAAGTATAAAATAATAACCTTATTTCTAAATAACACTAGATGCGTACCTGGTTTGAAAATTGAATAATTCCAAATCTGGAAGTGTGTTGCAGTGCCCTTATCCAAATGATATCGGCAATGTTTACATGCGGGTCTTATTGTATGTAAAAGTAACCTCGTAATGGGCGTGATTCTCCAGACATTCTGGAATGGGTTGCTGGATCTGCAGTAGAGCTATCACTTTTTAGCTCTCGGATTAAAACTGCTTCCAATGGTCCCTTGAGGGATCTTTGTAAACATATCTGTCCCATAATACCAGTGCCGGCCAATGAGTGTTATATGATGATGATGATTATGATGATGTCCACTACCATCTAATGTAGGAAGGCAACTGCCTATAGCACTGGACTGTTTTAGTTAAACGATTTGACCATGGTTGTTCTGTGGTAAATGTTTCATCATGTTCCTGTATGAAGGTCCAAAAACGTGTTGTGGGCTCATAAGCAGATACACTAACGCGCAACCCAAAACTACAAAACTCGCCAATTAAAAACTCCCATTAGATGGGGAGAAGAGCCCGCTCTTTATTCACGAAATATTAACAACAGAAAGTTGACAGTCCCACTCTGCCTATGGTCTCTTCCTTTATCTCAACGTATGGTGTTACATAAATATATGCAAATTCAGAGAAATAATTATGATTTTCTTACCTTGATATTGAATTCATCTTACCTTGAAGCTTGTGTTAGCTTGTTTTGCTAAAAGTAAAATTGGTTAGGGTTTCTCGTTTCTCAATTACTGCTTCAACCTTCCTTTGATGTAGGGTCCATATTATCGTCTCGTTGTTTCTGCTTTTGAAGTGCTGACTTTGGTAGCGCATATCGAGACTCACAATGTGTAAGACACCGCTCTCGGCCATGGAATAGGAAAGAGAACAGGAGAAAGGAGAGAAGCATTAGTAACTGGTAACATGCTATGCGCATGTGAGATTTTCATGGTGATATTCTCACCATGCCCGTTCAGAATGGTTCGACGAATGTATATGAGAGATCCCGATGAGTTTCCACTCGTTTACTCAGAAGACGAGAAACATTTTACTACGTGCTGCTATAGTCACTAGATTCACAGTCGGGCGGACACACCGACAGGAGCAATTCTAAACCGTCACTTGGCGGAGCCAATCGAGCATTAGATTACAGTAATGCTCGATTTGCCCCGCCAAGCGACAGTCCAAACCGGCTCCCGTTGTTGCATACGCCAGACCATGAATCTAGCGACTATGTATCAGGGAATATCAGGACAATGATCCCCGGCAAGTTGTCCATTTGGCTCAGGCACTTTTGAACGTTTATGTGGCAGCCTACTCACACATACCACTTTCTGAACCGGAGGGAATTACGATTGGCTGGTCTTCACGAAATTCATTTCGTGTATTTTACAAAAAGGTGTAATTATATCGTTTCTCCAGATAAAAAGTAATACGAATGTTTCATACAATATACGATACATTACAAGTTACTTTACGAATACAAATTTTCAGTGTGGATAGACTAAGTGACACAAGACCTAGGAAGTGAAGAGCGCCGGAGAAATTGGAGACAAGCAGTCTTAAACCAAGTTTTTTGGGGGAATAATATGGCGCAAGTCTGTTCCTGAAAGGACATTAGATCAGCAAAACTAATTAAATAATTTATCTCTTGTATGGATAATTTTTAGAAGTGTTTTAATACTACAAAATGCATCTGGAACTATGAAGAGAGCGACTTTAGCAAGACGTTCTAGCTATGAAATATAGCGTTATTCAATTTTGGTCCAAATCTACTACACGATTTCATTTATTTTATTTATTTTAATAAAGCAAACCGCGTTTTGAAATCGCATCAGTTTGAGCGCTCCCAAAGCCGCCATGTAAATTCATCGCGTACAATTTTTTCGACATTATTATTCACTGCCGCTGCGGATAAAAACACACCAGTTTGGAGACCCCTTTTAACGGAGGAGACAAAAGTCTCACATTGTTACTTTGGTCCCTTCGAATGCCTTTGCGAGAAGTCAACAGTAATCACCCGTATCCATTTTGTCGTCACACCAACGCATTCTACCGGCCTAGCCAACCACAGTTACAATTATTTATAATTTCGCACGAGAAAGGGATGCAAAAATGTATTATAATAATTATCAAAAGATAACATGCTACACATATATTTTAGCTTTTCCACTGGCATGCCCCCCCTTCACCAGATCAACGGGACAAAACAAATACACCCACCCACAACTTGTCATCCCGAATGTAGAAAGGACATGACTCTACGCCGGAGAAGACAAAAAGATTACCCGCGCACGAAAGGCGGGAGGCGGGGCGGGAATTCGTGTGTGCATTTTTAATGCTGGTCCACCTCAAAGGATTCCCCAGTCCTAGCAGAATGCACAGGAAAATAATAAATACTACCCACCGGGCGCGCGCATTCGAGATATAATTTGTGTAAACGAATAGGAATAGAGGATTCATGCCGCGCGCACATCTCGCGGGTTAGTTGTGGGTCTCAAATTCCCTGACTGAAATAAATTAAAATTCCATTCGGTTTGTCCACCGAAACGTATCAACAACCAACCGACGACGACGACGACGCCGACGGCCAAGTTTCTACTTGCTCAAAGGGTCCATCTTTTGTTCTAAATGAATGGGAAGACGGGGCAAGGAGGGCATTCTTATCAGGTTCGCAGTTGTTTGATGCATGTGTGCTTCGTAGAGAGGGGGAGGGGGGAGAGGTGATTCAAATGCCCCCCGGGGGGGATTGTCGCAACTCGTGGGGGTTGATGTGTTGGACACAAAAGTTAAAATGAAATTAATTCTGTTACGAGGAATGGGGCGAAAAAATTGTATAAGTGCGATGCCGAGCAAGTTCCGGCAGGCTGGGCGTCTCTTTTGATGATGCTCACCAGTCTCGAAAGTGTCGTGGTTCTTTACGAGAAAATAATATACACACATTTCTGTGGAAAGATGCCGCCTAAGCGGGGGTTTTATGGCGACTCGGGCTTGAAAGTTAAACTGAGATTGCATAATTAGACGAGGGTACTCGGAGGAGTTAGTTTTAACGCAGAAGAACGACTGAATGGATGGGAGATTCATTTTCATACAAGACAATACGGTTCAGAAACTTGACCATTGCATGCTTTGAATGCGATAATCAATTGAGGGATTGAAGTTGATGTAATTTGGCTTTCTAGAATGCGATTTGACTTATACATAAATTCGAAATGAGAACATTACGCTTCTTTATAATACCGTGATCAGTAAACAGTTGGTGAGTGTCTTGGTAGCGTATATTCAATGGTTCTTTTTCTCCTAACAGCAACAGCTACGCATTAAAAAAATGCACTGGTTTTGGCGATTTTTAAAGCAACTACCGTGCTACGTATGCATCGCCATGCTTGACTATCTTTGAAAATTATATCGTATTCATATATTTTTCTCATTATATCGTATTCATATATTTTTCTAAGCATGATAATATTATTATTTTAAAGATTCATGTGTATTTTTGCAATGGATGAACCATGCGTGGTGTAGATTTGGTGTGTCATAATAATGTGCCAAATTGAAAATATATTATGTGAATGTAATTTTTACATCCAAACGCCCCTCGTATTCAATTTTTTTGACGTTTCCAAGTGTTTGTTGATCTTATTACGGATTTCAGTTGTCGGTCAGAAACATTCAGTGCGAGTTATCTAAATAACCATGTATAATACGGTGGCAAGCAAAACTATTCCCTTGCAGATCCGAAAATGTGTTATTCGTGACATCGAGAAGGGTGAATCGCATCGCAAGATTGGTGAAAAGTATGGATACAGCAAAGCAGCGGTTACCAAACTTTTCGCAAAGTACAAAACCTATGGTTCAGTAGTTGCTCGCCCAGGAAGGGGAAGGAAACGTAGAACAGATTCCCGAACAGATGCGAGAATCATTCGAGAAATTAAGAAAAATCCGAAGGTTACCCTCAGGGAGATCAAGGAAGTGATTCAACAAGCGATCTCGGACAGTACTCAACGCAGAAGGATCGCTGAACACGGTATGAAGAGCAGGTTTTGTAAGAAGTTGCCTTTTATTAGCAAAGTCAACAAAGCGAAACGACTCAAATTTGTTCGGGAACATGCTGATTAACCTTTAGAATATTGGAAGACTGTTTTGTGGAGTCCAAATTCGAGTTGTTCAACAGCAAAAAACGAGCTCGTGTATGGCGTAGACATGGAGAGGCGCTTCATGATCGACATATCCAGGGCACAGTTAAGCATGGGTGTTTTTCTTGGGCGGGTGTTGGTGCTTTGGTAAAAATCGATGATATTATGACAGCAGATTCCTAAATCGACATATTGCGTGAGAATTTGGAGAATTTGGAAACTGAGCTGGAAAACAAATTTGTGTTCCAGCAAGATAATGACCCAAAACATACCGCGAAGAAGTCAGAGGCATTCTTCCGTTCCTGCCGTATTAAACCTATGGAATGGCCCCCACAGAGACCAGATCTGAACCCAATAGACAATCTGTGGGCCATCTTGGATTCACGACTTGATAAGACAGGAGTTACCAACAAACATAACTATTTTCAAGCTCTTGAGAACGCCTGGAAAGATCTTGACCCACAACACCTGAAGAATCTGGTGGAGAGTATGCCGAAACGTTTGCAAAAACTGTTGTAGGCCAGGGGAGGACACAATAACTACTGATCACTCAACAGACTGGATCTACAACTTGTTTTTTTTTAAGAAAATAAGAAGTGGGCACTTTATTTTGACATGCATAATTTCTACTACAGTTTGATCTCTCTTGAAGAAAAACATAAATTTGCAGGACAAGTGTATTTTTATGAACCAGACAAGAAAAAAATATAATAAATATGCCATCAAACCAACAAAACTTAGAATCTTTCACTTATTTTACAGTTTGCTGCACAAAAAGGAGAAACTGGGGTAGGTGGGCACTTTTTTTCTGGCTATATATATTCAATCTGTATATATTCAATCCAGTGCCCACCGTCCGGCAGTGTTTTTATGAAAGAAAAATGTTTGCAGTTAAACGAACTGTTGTCGACTCGACAAACATTTTAGCTCGAGAGATGGAAGGTGATAGCTCTGTTGGGTTTCAGTGACCCATTTCAGAATGCCTGGTTACTTACGTCCGTTCCGAGGTCACTTTTACTTACAACAAGCCCCGCATAAACACAGTACAAACACCAAATAGATATAGGTACTGTGACTACACTTCCATCGTCAAATCATATTGTTTTGAGGATGGCATGTATTTAGCAGTACCGTTCAAATTTAGCTATAATCAGATAGATCTCACCAGAAATCGTTGCTGATGCACAGTCTACAGTTACAGCAGCGTCGACAAACGTGTGAAGCTGGATATCATCACAATCCGAAGTTATTCGGGAGCGGTAGCACCGTGGGATGCTGATGTTTCCAACTTTTGGCAGCACTTGCAGCCATGTTTGCCAGTTATCGATGAGAGAAGCGTCGATTTCGTCATCTCATTTGATCCCAGAACGTCATACGACTAGAAAAAGAACTTTCAAGCACATGAGGAAGTTCGTAATCAATCCAAGTGGATCGAATGTGGGCCCGTAACATCTCTCTCTTTGTCGGATATCGTTGTTCACCCCCACATTCCGAGCACTTTTTCTGTGGCGAGTTCTGGCGACAGGTCAAGGTTCTTTTCATCTGTATATTCTTTTTGCAGGGCCCTCACGACGCGTTTAGAGTTGCTGATCCAGTTGCTAATCTCAAATCCCCCTTAAGAGTGTACCTCCTTCACTTGTTGCGCTAGGTGAATTGCTTCATCTTCAGTTTCAAAGCTTACCAGGCGCTTCTGGATCACTTGAACTGCCGCTAGATATTCTGATTTGAAGCGCTCCGCGTTCAGATTTTTAACGAGATGGGCACTGCTAGGGGAGCAACAAGCTCCAAAAGTCATTCCTTGCGATACGTAGACAACAATGTTTCCTTTCTCGTCATACCAGAAGAATCGTTGACAACATCTCACGCACATCTCCAGTGAGTCCGATTCGTCCTTACCTAAATTGAATCAGAATAGTGTACAGTTCGCAAAGTTGATTAATAAGGACCTGATCAAAGAGCCTAATTCAGTGATACTCCGAAAGCGGTAGCATCAGCATCCCATACGATTCGGATCTTTCCGGGCTTGTTTATGTTGTGTACTGGAAATGTGGGTATGTACCATACTCGAAGGAATGATTGTTTTATTTCATCTTCGGTGACTCTTCTAACGTAACACTTCGTAATGAGGTCACCGATTTTCTGGTTTAGTGCTTCTGCGAGCTTATCCATTCGCTTCTTGAGACATTCCGAGCATCATTTTAAACTTCCAATAATTTGAAAACAATGCACACAATGTGCTCTAAGCTCACCAGCAAAGTAACTTTTTCCGAAATCAAATTTCGAATGAGAAGTAATGAATATCGAAATTGATGGCAGCTTTCTTCATGGTTCATGCGAGTATTCTCGACTTTTTGTGGTATGTATCTGATGGATGAACTTTTTGTCAATGAACCTATTCATCTTCTTCTAGTTTAATGCCTTTGTCATGCTAAACAGTGAAATAGTGCTTATGTTTGTAATCTATTTCACAATTTTAAATTGATTCGTATACATTGTTCTTAACAAGCTCCTATTTTCTTGATACAGTTGTAAAAATAAAAAAATTACGAAAATAGAGGTTGCTTCGAGCATCGGCTGTGAATGGTTGTGTCGATGCTTTGTTAAGCCCTATTTTGCTATCAGGCATGGCACTTTTCGTATTATTTTGGTTATGCGAGTGATCGAGCGTGCAACAACAACAAAAATTTGTTCTGGTGAGGTGTGGTGGATTGCGGGAGGGTGGACCAATTAATTGTGATCCATAATATTGGTTTGCCATGCTCGCTGTATCACCATATCCTGGAGCAAGAAAAATAACTATTCCCTTTTGTGAGTGGCTCCAGCAGTATATCTGCTGTTGGTATAAAAACGTTCACATAAGAAATCGGTACTATATAAAAATATTTTACTAAACGCCGCGTAAAATCAGCTTATCGTTTACTAAAAACAACTCAATCATGTTATTCAACATTCGAATGATTTCTCGTGAACGTGCAGTAGCGGTCTTGACTTCCATTAAAGCGAGTATCACGTCAACACATTGCCAAATTGCCCAGAGCTACGACCAATCGAGAGATATTGGGCTCTGATGAAGCGATAAAACATCAAACACTTCCAGCAAATTTGGACAAAGACGGCTTCTACGATTTCTGAAGATTCTGTACAAACCCTAATGGGAGTTAAGTGGACAAACCCTAATCGGAGTTAAGCGCAAAGTTCGAAAATTTTATGATTTTTGATTCCATTCGTTTGATTAGTTTTCGAGTTATGCAGAAGTTTATGTTTCAATAGCATGCCCCCCCCCCTTCAGATGAGGGAGGAGTAATAAGAACCTTCGTTGGCCCCAAAAACTATAAGGGTCAGACAGACTATAGATATGCAGATAGACAGCTATCCGGCATCAAAGATTCCTGCCAGATGTCTTTCTGTCTTTGACAAATATTTGGTGATTATACAAATAGTGTACAACAAGCAATTTGAGTTGCCTTCCCGCTTCGAGATTACAAAGCCATATAAAACAAACTTCAACATACGCAATAGTCAATTTATTAATAACATTCCATGCAAATTGCTTGCAGGTGATGCTGGATATCATTAGAAACCTTATTTAATAACACCGTTCCGTTCATCAACTGGTACACAAAGCTCCGAACAGCAAGCAAAATTTAATGAAATACACTCAAAAGCACGAATGATTGTTGAACGATATATTGGAGTCATCAAAAATGTTTTCCGTTGTACATTAGGTGCAAGACAGTTGCATTATAAACCACAAAAGGCTGCTAATATATTCACCGTATGTTGTGCTATACACAATCTTAAGCCTCTCTAAGATGTACCAATGAATGATGAAGATTTCGAGGCAGCAGACAAGGTGATGTTGCCATGACTGCGAGTAATATAACAAAAGAAATCACGTCTTCCATTATTTGAAACTTTCAGTTTACATTTCGAATCAAACAATCAATCAAAGAGAATACAAATAATAAAGGACTCATTTGACTAGCTTTTAATTTAAAAATTAAATCGAAATCACCCGAAAGAGACTGAAAGGAAAGGTTTATTGAATGCTTGAACAATTTTATCCCACTCGGTCAACTTCCTGTCCCATAGGTACAACTTTAATAACAGTGATAAAGTTGTTAAGCTTACCATTCATGACTATTGGTACCGGCAAGTCAGATCCTTTATAAGCGGTTGCATATATGTGTAAGCTAGTTAAACCAATCTTACTCAATAATTGGATTCAATAGATTTTGATTTTACCTGCGAATGTTATACAAAGAAAAGCACATAATTAATTCATTAATAATAATTGGAATCAACATATTAAAAAAAACAACAAAAAAACAACAGCTTTAATTTTGTTTCATCAAAAAAATGATTTAACACATTTTCTGATCACTTAAGTGATAAATTTATTCGCTGCTTCGCCTCCATTTTTAAAACAGTCGTCAACAGTTTAGGATACGCCTTGAAATGTCACTTGTGAGCGACAATTGTCACTCACGTACGTCTACGAGAATAATGCGAGAGTTCATCGAAGTTCACTCGGGGTGACTTTTCTCACTTTATTCGCCTACGAGAATCGCGTGAGACGGGTGACTCGAGTCGTCTCACCTGAAACGCCACGCAGAATAACCCTGTATGTGTCGTTGGAATTTGAAGATAGATTTTTGATCATGTTTCTGAATAGAAGGTCGATTTCGAGGAAGAATTGGGCTGTTATAAGCATGGCAAACTGCATTTATCGCTGAACGAGGAAGCTGGTCCGAAATTTTGCACGCCTAGAAAAGTTCCATTCGCATTCAGGGAAAAGGTGGAAGCGGAACTAAGCCACCATCACAAGTCGAATGGGACGTGGTGTAAAGATGGAGAGCTGTGACGTTTTTTTTCTTTCGTTTCACAATGATTGTGATTTTTCAAGTTATATTTCTTCTCGAAAGTGTTTTCTTACCCGTGAGTTTCATTGTATTGCACTTGTGCGCGAAGTTCTAATTGAATTCTGGCGGTTTCATTCGAAAAGGATGATGTGAAAATATTTGCCGACTAGCGGAGTGCTACTTCTGTAGAGACATAAATGCATCCTTTAGCATCACAGTGATGACGCTAAATGAAGACTGAACATCAGCAACGATATCCGGTGAGATCTACCTGAATTTGAACGATAATGCAAAATACGTGCCATCCTCAAAACTATAAGATGGGTGGGCGTTGGATAGTATGCACACACACACACACACACACACACACACACACACACACACACACACACACACACAAGAATATACGCACACAAGAACATACGCACTGTCCTGGAGATTAGCGATGGCCATTAGAGATTTACTGACTATTTCCAACCACAATAAACTGACACTCATCTTTGACGTTCCTTTACTCTTTATTACATTCGTAATCTCCCGAACAAATCCTACTTCATCATTCTTGTTGCCACCAGTCCCACTACCAGCAACAAAAAGCTCCATCCTAACATCATACCACTATTACATTTGTTTGTATTGCAGGCGCGGCATTTGAAACTTCCGTTGTGGATTTGAGCATCCATTTTGCACAACGATTCCTTCGTTTCAAACATGCAGCCCTTCTTCATGATAGTGGCATTGTTGGCTCCTGAAATACATCCAAAATACTTTTCGCTGAAACAACCCTTGAAAACATATCGTCAAACCATCAGTAGATACCTGCCGGAGTAAACTCCAACGACGCACATTGAAACTTATCGGCAATCACGAGAGATTCGTTCAGTTTGGGATAGAATATACTCGATTCGACCGCCATAGCTTCAGCACTTCCTCGATCGCACTGCTGGATGTGATTCTTGTCAACGCCTCCGCATTTCTCAACATCGAAACATTGATAGCACTCCAATGCGATCACTGCAAAGGGAATTGTTTGGTCTAAACCACCATGCACCAAGTAAAGAGAATTACTGTCCAATTACCTGATTCAAAAGCCACGACCAGCAGGAAGACACCAATCAGTTTGTTTCCGGGCATTTCGAAAGGTTTTGCACTTTTCCCAGCACGTTGTTCAATTGCAAGATTCCAAGAGCGACTAACCATCTAAATAACTATTTTCTCCTTTTCAGTGTATGAGCTAGCCCACATGAGTGGATTGCATACAAAGTATGGGTATTTTGAAATCCTATATCGATAGATTCCCCACACGTGTCGATGAAGTTGTTTGTTTTGTTTATCGGTGATTCACGCAAGAGAGAGGGAGGGAAGCGAATGAAACAACTCGATTATATTCAGAATTTATTTGCCAGCCAGCCTGATTCACTTTCCATTTCTGGCATCTATTGGAACTGACGTTGCATTGCCAATTGGCTGCGTTGTTCTAAAGGTGGTTGCATTGATACCTTGGGTTGTAGCAGCTGTCGTGGTAGTTGGAATGCTACCGGCACCCGAAGTCCAGCGCTTGTCTTCACCGGAAGAACTTCCACCTTTGCCTCGTCCTCCGTCTCTGCGATGGCAGTTTACATTGCTCGGGATGATCTGAAAATTGCAAGCATCAATTGGCACATTAGGTGTACTTCGACTGTAATGTGTTTGTTTTGAATCGATAACAAGACACTGAAGAAGTTTGCAAGATTAACTACTCTTATCTAGGATTGATAAGCAGTTCGTGAAATTAAGTGGCAATGACTAATCCTTCTGTCTTTCTTCGCACGAGTTTTGTACGTTACATGCTTTTATTCTACACGATATTAGGCTTATCACGTCTGGGTGTGGTCGTGTGCCTTCTGGAAATATGGTTGTGCGTTTGGACAAAAACATAACAAACAACTGCCAAAAGAAATAACAAATTTACTTTTCTCTCGCGAACCACAGTGAAAACAAAACAATGCGACATTCAACTTTCAAGTTATCTACGGGAAAGCAAACCATTTTTCACGACAATAGTGCCTCGATAGTGTGCGTGACTTAAATGTTGCTTAGGTATAATATTGCCACGCATACAGGTTTGTCCGAAGGACTAGTGTTGCACTACCGACTTCCAAGAAAATGTATTTACAATAACACTGATTTTTCAAAACTCAAAAACGATGAAATATGTATCATACTTATTGGAGAAAACGTATCTTACCACTGAAGTGCACAGCAAACCGATAACCAACAACGAAAGTGAACCCATCGTGAGTGAGGTGAGTCGCAGTAGGCCTATGTAAATAAACCACTTCTCGTTGCCACAATCAACCGGCGCAGCGACCCATGGTAACCGATTAGTTTAAATTAGATAAATTAACTACAATTGAACATTGATTAACACAAATTTGCTTTGCTTATTACCTTTTTTGGATGAGATCTGTAAAGGGTGGCAACGTAGAAATGATATCATCTTGAAAATTGTTATAAAACTTGAACAGGATTGTATTTCTCACTGATTACACTTTAAATAACAAGTCAAAGTATTAAACTGCGTTTAGGGAAGTTCAAAGCCTTCTCCATTATATTTAATCACGACTCGAAGATGCTTTTCAAAATGGTTGCAACTGCAAGTCACATCCCAAATCTCAACCAAACGTTTTTATTAAGAAGTCAAATTCTTTTTCTTTTAAGTTCAGTTAATACAGAATACAGGGATATGGATTTCCGGAAAAACTGACGCGGTTGATCTAAGCAACGATGGATTGAGTGATGAGTGTCGTCCGAGTATCAGGGACCCTCTCGAGTCCCTTCGAATCTCGGAGAGGGTTACGGCAAGGTAATGGATTGTCGTGTTTGTTGTTTAATATTGCACTGGAAGGTATGTTTCGAAAAGCTGGGATAGACACGAGTGGAACGATCTTCAGGAAGGCTGTCCAGCTATTTGGCTTTGCCGACGACGTTGATATCGTAGCACCTTATTTTGAGACGATGGCGGAAACGTACTTCAGACTTAAGGATATACACGATGGAATCCCCTTATGGCAAGAGCGATGGCTTCCTCATCCACACATGCACACTTTGGGTTTGCTCAACTAAATATGCCAAATTAATCCACTTACCTGCGGTGAATCATTACCATACTACTAATAGGACAGCAGAACACAATATTTAATCAGTTCACACTGTTTATTTCACTGAAAACACTCTGAATTGGTCAACTAGTGCTCATTTCCACAGAGCAGGTAATTTTTCGTCGTCTTTGTTTACCTTTCAAAAGCCAGGATCTGCCTATCATTTTCTCACAAAAAACTGTATTTCCACTTCCCGTAGCCACCTGAACACTATTTACTTTCACTGAAAGGTTAATTATCATCGCGCTCTTGAAAACAGTGGACGAAAAATTTAATTTAATTAGTGAGATTGGTGCAAAAATTCAGCAGCCGGTCTCAAAACTGCGCGTTTTGCTTTTTCTAATTTAACACTCAGCTGTGCGTAGCGTAGCAGAGCGAAGTGTTGTCAGCAACTATTTGCGCGAGTGTGCTGGACTGATAAAAGTTTTGATTACCGAAGTAAAAAAATTGTAACTCTGGCAATTATTGACCGATTTCAATTTTTTTAAGCACTGTTGGATGCAGAATCTCATTCACTTTATGAAAATTATATGCAAAATCCAATTGAGTGCATCTGGTTTCCGGGAATCCGTGGCTGTGGTTCTGTAATGTAACCGTTTGTTACAGAATTTATGTGATTTTTAATTTGTGCTTATTATTTTAAATGTACTGTTACGTCTTTATACATTTGTTTGGTGTTGGTTAGTAGGGTTAAGTAAATATGTTCAGTAGTGTAAATTGTTAGTAGGGATCCGAAAAAAAAAATCAAATTGTATAACAGTAAGGTCGGGAGAGGTTCCATGTCAGTGGGTAACTATTGGAAGATGATTCAGGCGGAAAACGGAAAATGGAGTATGCAGACATAGCAGGACGACATAGCAAAGCGAAGGGTCAAAGGAGCCGCGAATGATCAACCATTGCTCAGAATTGTCCAGGCGTTCGCGTGTGAAAGGTGTCTTAGGAAAGTAGTGAGTGGTCGCTAATACAGCTTCGAGTGAGATCAGCTTAAAGTTCAATTCAGGTAACTTAACAGGTGGATTGCCTTACATGAGCAGTATAATTATACAGTTGAGCTAAATCCACTCGATACCCTCACAGGACCTTTTGTGTTACCGTTTTGCAGACACCGCTTCTGCTCCGTTGACGAGGTCAACCGACGCGCACGCGATACGGCTTAGTGACCCCAGTGGTCGCTAAGTCTAAAAGCAAAGGAAATTCGCTTCCTCTGGCCGACAATTTTCAAGAAGCGACTTGTCTCGGGAGTCCTCCCTAACCGCAAAGGAGACTTCCTCTCGGCAGAGTCACTCCGGCCTTGCCTGGGCTCTGCCGATTTCAGTCTATGAGGGACGACGCCTGGGAGGAAACAGTGATTTCACGCGCCAACGAAGTCACTTTCTCACACCACCTATCAGCCATCTTTGACCCCAATCGCCAACCGAATCCGGATAGTTCGTGGATCGAAAAGTCCGCCGTGCAGCAGCGAGCGCTCGCCCAACGTTGTGGAAGCAGTCCCAGATCATCATTTTCATCATCAACTCCAGTCATGACCGGTACGTTTGAAGAACAATAAAACCACCCACTTTACACCACACCCACAATAGTAGCCATTTTCCACCAAACCAACTCCACCCAATAGTTCTTTCAATAAAGCCTCCATTTTTGTATCTCAGTACACATTTCTCAAAAAAGTATAATCAGGTGACAGTATCTGCACAATTTGTTCGCGAAGCCCCTCCAGATTACCCAGTAGTAAGCCGATCTTGAGATACAGCTCGAGAGGTCTCTTGCTACTGAGCATTTACCGGGATTACAGACAGTAAAGTTACAGTAAGGAGACACTATTTGGGAATATCAATTGAATTTCTTGGAACGGATGTCACAATCTTTCGAATAACGCCATTAAATGGTTTCAGTTGACTTTAAATATTCAGCAGTGAAATTTTGGCGCAATTTTGGTCATATGTTTACATACTTTTTGGGTTAAAAATATTTAAAAAATGTCCAAGGTTCTCAAACTAAACATATTGTTCTTATATTTTTTTATCTCGCTTCGCAATCTGAAGCAAATTTCACCATAATAATACTCTGTATAAAGACGAAGCGTTATGGGTAATCGAATATACATTATCTGTTCTAGATTTAAAAAAAAACGCGGGAAAAAGTCTCGACAGGGATCAAGTCTACATAGTTTCCCAGTTAAATAATTGTAGGTATTTACTATAAATTCACAACGATTTTTCATGAGCTTTTTTTTCTAAGAGCAAGGAGTTACAGAAGAGCTCTAATTTGAATGCCAAAAAATGAGTGGCGAGAAAATTGAAATTCAACTAGCATTTTTCAACGCATTCAATGCAAATTTTGATAAATGCTCCTTAAATTATTTTCCTCGAATCAAATTCTATGGAAGTAAGCTGTAAAATTTTGAAAAAATATGAGGTAGTCTAGGGTGAGCTTACACGATTTTTTTTAAAGTTGAGCCTTATAAATTTCCAGAAACATCAATGCTTAATATATTTAAGATATTTTACTTAAACAATTCTAATATATGTATGCTTCTTACATAACCTTTCATGAACTGTGCATGCAAATTTCCGATGAGTAAAAAAATCTTTTGAAGTGCAGTTTCAATATCTTGTCAGCTAAATTTCGTTAAATTTTGTAACAAGTTGATATCTTAATTTTTAAACAACATGTTTGTTCATTTTTATAGTGCCGATATCTTATTATAGTTATTATAGTGCCGATATCTTCGATTGATGTGTTTCTTTTAGATAAATTTCGGGAAAATATAGTAGCCAACCGAACTACTGACACTGTCATGGGGGTTGATGATCAGTTAAATTCATCATTTTCTACACGTATTGATTCATTCGAAATGACTGCACCGAATCCATATTGACATTTTGAAAAACTGCAAAAATATGCTGAAATTGATAGCAGGAATCAACATCACACCCTGTGTTCTCAAAGCTCTGGCAACCAGTGCAATAATAACCAGTGCAATGCATGACCCAGACAACCACAAGTCGTATAACAGTGTTGAAATACTATCGTATATTCCTAAATTTTTAGTCAAAATCGCAATTACTTGTGGCCTCTATCGTATTATGTTTAAGTTAAATCGTAAAGAATGCAAATTTTCGACTTCTATGCGATGTGTCATTTATTCATCGTACTGCGTCACAAACTAAATCGGATATACATCACTAACCTTTTTAAATCGAATTTGTTATAACATATTCAATCGCATATGATATCAAATAAACTCGTTTAAGAAAACAATGAAATTTGCACGTATATGGCCTCCACTTTTGCACGTATAAGCCATATTTTTGCATTCTATACGATTTGTTTACTTACATATATGTTTGTATATCATAAAAACAACTTTCAATATACGTGCATTTTGGTTGTCTGGGGAAGTAATTTTTTAGTGAATCGTACTTTAAAACCAAAATTGAAAAATAAAAGTACAATTATTTTTTGAAACATACGTGCTGAAAAAAGTGAAACATGATGAAATTTCTATTAAAACATAGAGTAAACACATACATTAACTTACCAAAGCTCCACATTGAAATAAAGTTAAGTAAATCAAATCCATTCATTTTTATTAACATCACAAAATAACATAATATCTCTTTGTGTTTGTGGTACGTACCCAAGTAACTTCAAAGTGTTTCAAAATAAGTGATCATTATCACGAGTAAACAACATTCAACTGGATTCGTGTGAACAACTTAATAACAATGTGGCAATCGAATTATGTTGTATAACATGAGCTGTCGTTGGTTGTCAGAGTTCAATATGACGTGAAAAGGTCTCTGGAATCGGTTTTTAAACTACCAAAATCCCATTTATTATCTCAGATGCATAATTTCAAACGTATTTCAAACATTTTATGTTTCTACTCAAACACTCATTCGATAGTTTATGATTGAAATAAGAACTCACGTTTAAAATTCACCAATATTTGTATTGGATGGCTTAATATTTAGCTTGCTAATTATGCCCCAGACTCCCTTAACCTTTAAAAAGGATTCTTATTTCAAGGCTTTATGCTTTTTTTATAGATGTGAAGATTGTAGGGAAAAATTGAATGGATGTACTGTAATCCACAAAGAAAAATTAAAATTACTGGCAACCATGACCGTTTTCTTCATGATGCACCAATACAATCATATGAGAGCACAAAAGTGTTTGCACTACTACATGCATATTGAATACTAAGGATTCAAGGGAGTTTCACCTTAAGGCTGAAGCTGTTAGGATTGGGCTTGTGATTAATGCGGTGAAAACAAAAGTACATTAAGGGAAGTATCATGTATGCACTCATCAAAATTGCAACAGCTAACTTTTTCGAGTGTATCGCATACAGCTGTCAGAAAACTAAAAAGATTAACACCGCGTGTCGCAAACGAAATGTATCCGACTTAAAAGTACTTTTTTGTATTAATAAGAGTAAAATAAAATCAATTTCACGGTATTCGAACCGCGTTGATTTCTTTATTACGGGAAATCGCCCACTAATACGACATTTTGGTGTCCAAAGTGGGATCAACGAAAAACTCCTCGCGCTACGAAAGTGAGGTTAGGATCGCACCAAAACATCACAATGGAAAATCCTGAGTTTCCTGGAGGCGCTGTCGGTTCCGGCCGGAGACGCTGCTGCTCCATCACCGAAACTACCGCCTTTCACAATGTCCCGACAGCGCTTTAATTATTAATTGAAAAACTTAAAAACTTTAAAACTTTAAAAACTATGATTGACTTACACACATTACTGTTTGACCAAATTTTAATCGGAACACCCTTTTTTAAAGATGAGTTTAGGGGACACAAACCATAAGCAATAAACCACCAAAACTCAAAATGTAGGTTTTTTTGTTTAAAGCTAATCATTTATTATTTGAACAATCACTAAAAAATATAAATTTTAGATTGAAACGGTGTGAGCACAGTGAGTAAAAAGCGGTGTTTCTGTGGTGTTGCTTTGTCATTATATCGGTGAGAGCGTCGCGGAGGAAGAGTTCGTTTGCAGTATAAACTAACAACGTATAACCTGTTATCATATACAAAAACCCAATATGAATGTTAGGTAATTTTTTTAATACATTACTATTTTAAAACATGAAAAAGTTTTTGAAATCGTTTATAAGTCTACAATTGTTCAATTTTGACGGTGTAAACTTGTCAAAGTTATGAGTATTTTTCTAAAATCATGAAACGGAAGCAAATTTACTTGGCTTTATTTTTATTAAAACCTACAAGGTACAGCCCCGTTGTGTTGTTCGGAATGGTGACGTAGGACTATGCAACTAAATGAAAGCCATTCCGATTGTTCAATGCATTATTCTTTGAATTGGGCCTTCCAGGCCAAAAATTTTCAAGGCGTTAGGGAAGGTCCATTAAGTTTGTCACGCAGTAACTGGCGAGGGGGGGGGGGGGGGGGTTGGGAAAACGTGACGATCCATACAAAACAATTTGAACGTACATACAAAAAACGTTACAAGGGGGGGGTGGGGGGTGTTTATAAAAAGTCATTTTTTGCTTGACGTAATTAATGGACGTTCCCTTATTTAACAAGCAATTGGGTGTGTTCTGATTTAATTGGTGCTCAATAACATAGAAGTGATTGCTAGAAGTAGGATATATTTTTTTGAGATGTGATAAGTCGTCCAAACTGTCTTGGAGTGCAGAACATAAGATCTACTGTTGTAACAGTAGCGTTATCCGATTCAAAATGTTATGATATATATTTAAACATATTCAATGAGGCCCCTGGAAGACCACCAGATATTATGAGACAATCTTGGGATATTCATGACAAACAAACTAACTAATGTTTGTATAGCCCATAAAGCTAAGGTTACAATTGTAGACCTTAAGTTTTGAATGACCTAAAACTAGAACTAAAAGTATCCTATGATATCTAGGGACGTTTCAGAATATTCATTGAAAGTTTGAATAGTTATCGTAGTGCTGTATAGAGGCTACGATTACTACTGTGTATCTTAAGTTCTGAACTCAAGTCAGTTTTTATGACCTTGAACATCCCAAGATAATCTGATAATGACTGGTAGCCTTACAGAAGAATCACTAAATGTGCATGAATGCATACCATTACCTTGCATAGGTTACAAAACTGATGTTACGACTGTAGATGCTAACTTCTGAACTCAGTTTTGGTGACCTAGAACATCCTAAGTTATCTAAATCTATCTGTTTACCTTCTGTTTACGCACTCAAATTGCTCAATCACATATTGTTACATTATTTGGTCCAGCAAGCAACAGTTACAGCTGTAGATTTCCAGTTTTGAATTCCAGGATAGTTTGGATACCCTAGAAGACCATCTCATAATGTCTGTTGGTCTTCCGAGATATTCAATCAATAGCCAAGAAAGCTTTTGTTGTAACTGTAGGTCCTGGGTTCTGATCTTAAGGATAGTTTGGATAATGTGTTTATAATGTGTGACCTTGAAGAATATTAATTGAATATGTGTTGTTACTATGTATTGCCTTAAAACTACTGTTACAACTGTAAGTCTTGTGTTCTGATCGCCAGGACAGTTTGGATAACCTAGAGGATCAGAGAGCTATAAAATATTGACTGTTGACCTTCCAAAAAATTCATTGAATATGTTTGAACACATGTAGCACCCTTAAATACTCCAAAAAGTACAGTTACAACTGAAGATTTTATGTTTTGAACTTAAGGACAGTTTTGATGACCTTGATTATCCCGACTTAGTCACATTATGTCTGTTGAACTACTACACTATTCAATGAATATTGTTAAATACATGTTATTCCTTTGCATACTTCAAAAACCCTACTGTTACAACTGCAGATCTTATGTTCTGACCTTAAAGACAGTTTGGATGACCCCAATCATCCCAGTTTATCTCGTAATATTTGTTTACGTTCTGAAATACTCTCTGAGTATGGTTGAATACGTAGCGTTACTTTGTATAGGCCAAAAAGCTACAGTTACAACTGCAGATCTTAAGTTCTGAGCTCAAGGACAGTTTGGATGACCTTAAAGATCAAAATATTTTCAAATAATGACTGCTGACCTTCCAAGAGGTTCATTCAGTATGTTTAAATACATAAGATATTCTTATATAGCCTTAAAAGCTACTGTTACAACTGTGGATCTGATGTTCTAAGCTCGAGTGCTTTTTGGATAACCTAGAAAGATATAAAAATATTGAACATTTATCACCAAAAATTTAATAATATGTATGCATGTGTACCATATTCTAAAACAGCGCTTAAGGTTGAAGGATTCATCATCAATTTTTAGTCTTCATCAAAAATTTGAAAGCAGTTTTTTCGTTTAAAATCAAAACATAGTTCGTGAAAATGCTCGCCAAACGGGATACAGAGAATACATTTTCATTTCCAGAAATTGAATATCGAATGGAAAAACTGCTTTAGATTTTTTGATGATGACGGAAAAATGAATCTTTCAACCTTAATACCATCTTCATATTCAGGATATTCTAGGTCGTCAAGAAGACCTCAAACCCATATGTTTTTTTTTTATGTTTCCCAGATAGAAAAAATTATGTAGAATGAATTTGCCCAAGGCAAAGTACACTTTTATTCAGTCTGTGATTTTATACAGCCATTTTCCTTTGGGGTCATATATGACCCCTTAGGCCTTTTTCTTCTTCTTCTTCTTCTGTCGGGGTACAAACCCACTGCGGCCATTGTGATAAGACCCATTTATTGTGCGCAGTTCATTTCTACATCCACCAGTATTTAGGACTGAAGTTTGTTTTCTAGGCCTGCGTTATGCTCCAGTCCGGAATAGCATCCATAATGAATGCTACTATTATCTTGGGATTTATATTCCACCAGATATCTCGAGGTTGCATAATGCAACTCCCGAAATAACGTTTCCTCTTATTAATGAGAAAGCTGCATTCACAAAATATCTGCTCGGAGGTTTCAGTTTCGAGGCCACAGAGCCGACATTCTTCAGAATGAATCTTCTTTAGCTTCATTAGGAAGTGTCGAGAAGGGCAGTGGCCGGTTAATAAGCCTACATACACACTTAATTCGCGCTTGCTGAGTTTCAGCAGTATATACGTGTTTTTCACGCTTGAATCTTTTTGACTGGTTTATTCCAGTTGCAGGGCGCCAATTTGCTTCTAAAGCCTGTTTCTCCCAGTTTCTAAGCTCCATCGATAATTAACTTGAGGATACTCCACAGAAAGGTTCTGGTCCATAGAAGGTGCCCAGAGACCCCTCCCTAGCAAGTTGGTCGGTAACTTCGTTGCCTGCAATGTTATTATGACCTGGTACCCAGAATAGGTTGACCCTATTCTTTGACGCCAGTTCTTTTAGTAATTCAATGCATTCCCACACAAGCTTGGAATAGCACTCAAATCCGCTGATAGCTTTCAAAGCTGCCTGGCTGTCTGAGAAGATACAGATATTGGCGTGTCTGTATTTCCTCTTAAGACAGATGGCAGGGCATTCTAAGATTGCTTGAATTACCATAGGGCATTTACCCATTTGGTATGGCGAGCTTAGTCCTGCGTCCATGCACTCCAGCCCCAGTTCTATCACCCATTTTAGAACCGTCTGTGTAAAATACAATAGATCCTGGTGAAACTGTTGGCCCACCAGGTTTCCACGTGTTCCGATCATTGATCGTAACTTTGTATGGTATATCTAAGATGGGTTTTTGTTGCATCCAGTCTTCATTTTGTGTCACCAACGGATTTATGTTGACATTTTTTATCATTTGTAAATGTCCTGTCAGGTCACCTTCAAAGATTCTTTTGCACCTTTTAAGTTTTAGGGCACTTTTTACTGCCTCTACCTGTACAAATTTATGCAAGGGTAACAGATGCATTATGGCATCCAGAGTGGTAGTGGAGGTACTTCGAATAGCTCCTGTTATCGATAGAGTTCCTAAACGTTGCAGTTTAGCCAGCTCTCGTTGAGCTGAAATTATTTTGGTTCTGGGCCACCAGACTAGAGAAGCATACGATATCTTGGGTCTACTGCCAGATAAATCCAACGGATGTGTAGTTTAATGCTGACTGCATTCTGTTTGATAAGGTTGCATCATGCTTCCCCCGTATTATCATTACGATGTCATCCGCGTAGCCTACGACTTCATAGCCCTTTGCCACCAAGTTATTCAGCAGATCATCAATAATTAAAGACCTCAAAAGTGGTGAGAGCTCACCTCCTTGTAGACAGCCTTTTGATGTACTTACTACAACTGTTGATTCGCCTAATCTAGAGACAATGCAGCGATCTGTCAGCATAGCAGTGATCCAGTCTACGATGGAGCCATGAAAGCCGAACTGATTGAAGCATGTGAAACATTATCAAAAGCACCTTCAATGTCAAGGAATGGACAAAAGGCCACTTCCTTGTGTTCGATGCTTTTCTCAATTTTTTGTGTCAACGAGTGCAGAGCTGTTATCGTTGACTTGCCTTTTGAATAGGCAAATTGTAACTTGTTCAGCTCGTGAATTTTCAAATACGAGCTTTTAATATAATCATCCAATATTTTCTCCATCATTTTTAATATAATGGAGGTTTGACTTATGGGTCTGTATGCCTTAGCTAGTGTTTTATTCCTTTTGCCGTTCTTAGGTATGGAAACAACTCTCACCTTCCTCCACCAAACGGGAATATAGCATAGTGTCATGGTACTAATAAACAGGTGAGCTAAGACCGGGACAATCATTTCCCTAGCGTGCTGCAATAGAGCAGGGAATTTCCCCGCGGCTTTGAAAGGTTCGAAGGAATTGGTCTACCATCGTTACTGAAAAAAATTTACGGGACTTTTCGAGTGCATCACACCTGTTCATAGTTCGTCCAGGATTCACCCTCAACTGTCTCATTTCATTTCCATTAGAAGCAACTGAGCCTGGGAAGTGGCTTTCCATCATTACTTCCAAAGTTTCTGAAGGACATGTTGTAAAAGTACCATCGTCCCTCTTTAGATTGCCAAGGCCAACTGAATGTTCCTTAGAAAGGACTTTTCGCAGCCTGGCAGTTTCTGGAGTGCATTGGAGGTTTTCACACATGTATCTTTCCTAATTTCGTTATTATATTCGGTTAGAGTCTTCCTATAGTGACTTCAATCCGACGTTGCTTTTGCTCGATTAAAGAGTTTCCTTACGTTACTCCTAATCTTTTGCAAAGCGTCGTTCTACCAAGGAACTTTCCTGTTTGTAACTCTTTCCCTTTGTGGACAACTTTCATAATATGATTGAAGAATTTTGTTTGTGACCATTCTAGAAGCTTCTTCTAGTTGTTCCGCTGTTCTTATATTTTCGTCCAGCAAGGGTTGTTTGGTCGCAAGAATTTGTTTATAGTGATCCCAGTTGGTGTTCCTGGGGTCTCTATAGAATTCCCTCAGTTATTTTCCCTTCTCTATTGAGAAGGTGATATGTCTATGGTCTGAGAGTGATTCCTCGTCGGATATTTCCCAAAAAAAAATCCTATCCGTTAGCATTTGACTACACATTGTCAGATCAAGTACAACTTGTCGCCTCGAGCAAACCAAAGTTGGTTTGTTCCCCATATTGCATATATCAATGTTATTAGCAGAAAGGGTACTTCCTTAGCTCAGTCTGTAAAGGCGCAGCTACAAAGCAACACCATGCTGGAGGTGGCTGGGTTTGATTCCTGGTCTGGTCTAGGAATTTTTCGTTAAGGAAAATTTCTCGACTCCCTGGGCATAGCGTACACAGAAAAAAAAATTAATTTTAACAAGCGTGTAAAATATCCCCTCGTTTAAATCCAAGCTAAAGTAGGCGTAAACAACGAAATTGTTTGCAACTTTCCATGTGCCATACAACAATATTGGCAATCTTTCATACAACAGACTAGATTCAGGCGTTATCTGTCTTAAATTTACATGAAATATCCCATTATTTTCTGGCATTCCCTTTATGTGCATTAGATAACGCAGAAAATTCAATGATTCTTTTTATCTGTGTATGATTGTACTTGCCACACAATCATACTAATGCAAAAATGGTACCTGGCATCGAAAGCTCTCAATTAATAACTGTGGAAGTGCATTTAGAACACTAAGTTGAGAGCAGACAATAAGCTAAAGAAGAAGAAGTAGCAGAAATATATTCTAAAAGGGACTCATCTCGTTTGTTGACATCACTACTACCCCACACAGTGTGGTGAGCTTCGGTGTCGCAGCCGATGATGAACTGTTCATGTCGCTGTCTGCAGCCGTTGACAAACTCGATGATCAAGGACGGTGGAGTTTCTTCTTCATCACCAGGAAAGTAAGCTGATACTATGTTTACTATAGACTTACCCCTGACGGTTGAACCTCCATCCTGATGGCTACGATGTCTCTCTTGATGAATTCTGTAATGGGAGTAAAATTAATCCTTCCATTTACGAGGATAGCCGCCCTCGGGGAGGGATGGTTATCATCATAGAGTAACTTACATTTTGCGACTGAGATTCCCAGCACTCTATGATTGTTGACCCACGGTTCCTATACTAACACCAGGTCGAGGTCTTCTTTGGCAAACCTTCGCGAGAGTACGCCTGATGCCCCTCTAGCATGTTGAATGTTTGCCTGAACAGCTGTTATGCTGGTCATTGTGATGATGCCCCGCCTTTTTGTGTTTGGCGGTCCATCGGCCTGTTCCGGGATGGCCTTTTGAGGTTTTTCTGTCCACAGGGACTTCCTTTATTTATTCCCTGTGGATCTTTGTTCCTTGCTCCACGATTGACATCTTTTTTCGGATTCAGTCTAGCAGTTCCTTTTTGGGGCTCAGTACTCGACGGTGTCTGACGTTCATCACTGGTACTTTCTCTGCTTGGCCCAGGGACTTGTTGCTCTTGGTCCACAGAAGGGCCCATTTGCGAATTCCCTGGGATTTTTACGGTGCCACACCAGCAACTTCCGTCTCCACCGTTCTCGCCTGCTCCTTTCTGTCGCCAGTATTACTGTCGCGCTGGTCGGTCCTGCCTTTCTTCACCCGACGTAGTTTGGCAGTGTGATACAAGTAGTTAATCTTGAATCCCCACCTTATCACCTTCTGCATGGACTCATCGTTCATCGTGAGGACCAGTTCGACGTCGTTTCCATTGGGGATAGTCCTCTGGAGAACTCTCCAAGAGTCCGTACTCAGGTCGTTCTGGGTCTGTATGAATGCCATTATCTCCTTATTGGATTTCATGGCGCTTTTTGGCAGGTAGGCTACCATGATTTCCAATCTAGAATTATCCTTTTCATCAACCGCTAAGAGCTCTTCCTCGCACACTTGTATGCTGGGAGTTACGTTCTCTAACCAGTCCGCTGTGGCCTGGTCATGGCAGTTGATTGCCAGGAAGCCTGTTTGTATTGTGCAGCCTCTGAAGATCGGTTTTACTGCTGTACCCCGCTTCTCAACTACTTTATTGATTATGGCATTTCTTCAGTAAATTATGTGTAATCACTATGTGCAAACATTTTTAGCCCTGGAGATTGAAGGTGACAGCTCTATTGAAAATCCAATGACCCATTTCAAGAATGCCTGTTCCTACACGTACATTCTGAGGTCATCTTCATATACAATGCGGGGCTTCATGAAAATCATCGCATATCAAATGGATATGTGAAGAGCTTGCACACCTCCAGAATCAAAAATGGACATTCTTGATCCTGGCGTGTATATAGTTAAGGTATATTTTTGATAATATGAAACGACCTCACCAATGTTCCTTTTCTGATGTTGGAAAGTTCATCCGGATGCGGGAGCGGGGCACTAAAAAACAAAAAATGGGGAAAAAACTACCGACGCACAATCTATCTACAGAAACACGACAATAACACACTAAGAAATGGATTCCATTCACAATGTCCTACGCAAATTACTCGAAAAACTATAATTTCACCATTTACTTTAGTTGAAAAAAGGAATATTTTTAATTTTATTTTCGCGAAAATAACGCAGCAAAAGCAAAACACGTCATTTTCAAAGCACGGCTTGCTGCGATTCCTCTACTTCTATTGATTATGGTGTCTTGGACCAAAATCAGTTGTTGTGTTGTTAGAGTTGTCGTTGGGTAGTCCTTTGGAATTATTCCTATCCGTACTTGGCTCATAACTTCCGTGTAAAGCGATTTTTGAGTAGTGGAGTGCGATTCCTCTTCCTTTTTCCCCTGGACTTTCAGTCTCCTGGGTTGAGTACGCTCACCTCCGCTTCCCGGGGCCTTTGTCTCCCTTTCTTTGTGGTTCGGATCAGGGTGTCCAGCCTTCTAGAGTTTATCCTGGACATTTATATTCCCGGACTCTTGGTTGTCTCTGTGTAGCCGGCTGTTCACCGAGGTAACGTTGGAAGGCTTGCTGCCAGCCTTGTGTAGCCTGCCCATCGGCGTGAATGCCTCTTTCGTTTTTTTTTTGGGTGTGGTTTACCTTCCCCACTAGATAGATCAGCTCTGGGCCTTTTCGCTGTTTCTGGCTGCGAAGTCTCACTTGATTTTTGTGCAAGGCGATAGGCCTCCTCCTTGCCGTAGCCTAGTTCCACTTAGCTTAACCCGGTCTGGGTTCTGAGGTTCGCATGTTTTAGCCGCAGCTGATTTGATAGTGACGTTTACTCCATCGTCCTCGCCACTATCTTCCATCTCGGAGTTGTTTGGTGTGTCCAGGTTGATTGATGGACAGGTGGGCATACTTTCCAGTGATTTGCTGTCTAACTGGGTGATTTGCTCCAGAGAGTCTCCCTGGTCTGTGTCCATATTTTCCGGCTGAGAAAGGCAGTCGGTACCTTTTAGTTAATATATTATTGTTGTTGCTCATTTGAAATCCCGTACAACACGGGAAGTAAAGGTCGACTACGCCAGAGCCCTGTATTAGCGCAGCAAGGGATCCGATAATGTGGGGTTTGCCCTGGTTCCCCACAGGCTCCGTTAGCGCCTGAGTAGTTGTTTCACCCCCCCAGCCATGCATCCCTAGGCACGGGTCGCATTACACCGTAGATTCGGGGTTAGACCGTATTAGGCATTCGTGTGGCTACGGTCATCACCACATATATCCTCCTCCTTTACCCGGGCTTGGAACCGGCACCGATGATTCACATTGATCTTAGACATACACGTTGTGTATCTCTATTATCCGAGAATCATCGCTGGCTTAGTTAGGCCTGAGGGGGTTAATATACTTTTTAAGACAAGGATTAACCTTTATGAACTTTTCAGTAGTATGTGGCTCATACTCATATGTGGCTTTAAATTGTACCCCAGTATAGAAAACAAAGACGTAGTCCTACGTCAAAAAAAAATATTTTAAACTGGTGCACTTCATCCAAGGATATTGACATTTTAGTAAATGTACTTTCGTCCAAAATCCAAAAAATTAAAATCTTTGTATGCCTCAAAATTGGCTTTACTTTATTAGGGAAGGTCCATTAATTATGTCACGCAGTAAGAGGGGAGGGGGTTGGGAAAACGTAACGATCCATACTAAACAATTTGAAGGTCCATACAAAAAACGTGACATGCGGAGGGGGAGGTTATTAAAAGTCACTTTTTACGTGACGTAATTAATGGACGTTCCCTTAACGCAAGGGCTCACTATTTGAAATGGATGCCTTTAAATTAAAGCTTGATAACCAACTTCCAATTTAATGTGTTCAGCAAGTGCTTCAATAGATCAATTTATAGAATTAGAGATTTTAAAAACGGTGGCCGAGAAAAATCAACAATGCCGAAGCCAACCTTACCCCTACCTAATCATTAATCCTACATAAACGGAGAAATTCCAATGCTCAACAAAAGAGTTTCACTAGAAAAAGAATATTCTTCCTCCAATCTCTCCATTAGCCGCTTCGCATAACAACGAGGCTTATCATCGCGCCGACAAACGACAACAAGCCCTTATCACCGAACATAACGTCATCGTTCAAACTTCGTCGAGAGAGAGAGAGAGCAAGTGTGCAGAGCTGGTTCGATTTCCAGTGACAGCGCAAACGCAGCGATGGACGCACTCGAACGAAAGCTGATCGCCGAATTTATGGCGTCAAACGCCGCCCTGCAGGTGCAGGACCGGTTCAAGAAATTCTCGCATCGTCTGATGTCGGCAGGAGACAAATATGGACTGGTCCTTTCGAACAACAGTATCTTCACCGGCGCCACGAAGTCCCAGGTATTTGAGTTCCTCGCAAATGTCATCAGCTTGTCGGCAAACAGAAACGTCAACACCGTAGAGGCCGATCAATTGCTGGACCTCCGCACTGAGCCGCTGCAGAAGCTGGTCGAGGAAATGGAAGCATTGACCTTGGCCGTGATTCCACTGGTGTTGGTCTCGTTGGAAGCCGACCGACGTTACCGGCTGAAGGAGTCAATTGTGGTGAAAGTGATTACTAGAGCCGGGGATATCAGCTATTTGGATTTGGCAGGGCGGTGTTACCGCAAATTAGAGCAATTTTTGGACTTGAGCGCGCTTCCTTTCGGTATTCTGTGCTATTTGGACCCAGAATGCGTTTTTGATGTGGACAATCATCGAAATGCATGGAAGTGCAAGGTGGTAGGAAGGCAGCTGGTTTTTCAAAGCGTTGCTGACGGGGTTTTGAGTGCATTCAACGTCGTCGGAAGCTTCGGGCTGATGGCTGCATCCAGTCAATGGCTGACACCGATTGGACTGTTGACTGTTGGATCCAGCCTTTATCTGATGGCGAGGGGAACGGTTGGATTTTTCGAAGTCCATCGCCATGGAGGAATACGATCGGTATGTGGGATGCCTTAAGGTTGGGAAAGTAAGATCTGAACTTTGGATTTATTGCAGCAACGAAGCAATTTGTTCAACATACTGCTGACGGTATTGAATTTTGCCTCGGTCGTGTTTGTCAGCCTTCCCTACAGCATCGGAACTACGGATCATTTGAACGTCCAATCGAAGGTGTTGTTGGGTGTTTGTGCTGGAATGGATCTGCTGTGGTTATTGGCTAAAGGATCACTGCATACGTACGGTTGGATTGATGTATGATGGGTCACCCGAGCAAATGGTTTGTATCGAATAATGAATATGTTATCATTTAGGCTGATTGAACAACCTAAAATAAGAAAAATAAACACTCGTTGAATATCTATAACAAAACTAACCGGTTTTTTTAATCATTGAGTACATTTTGATGACAAATCCTGAGCAAATTATCTTATGATAAGAAATTCAAACACATAACTTAAAATAACCCAAATATTTGATCTGATAATATTCATACTATTGCATTTCCATAGTAAGGGAACGCCCATTAATTATGTCACGCGAAAAGTGACTTTAGGTAGATTGCTCTTTTTAACTATAGACTATTGCACGGATAAAGCTAACCTTGCTTTTGACCATAAGACCATAAGAGATAGCAATAACCGTCGCAGAGATCGCAGTAAGCCTGTCCTTTTTTCTCACACACGAATTTCTGAACACAAGGGCACCAGTATCTGTCAAATATGAGGTGTGAGGTCACTGTGATTTGAACCATTGCTAGTTCAACGTTCCTTCAGGCCCACACCTGCGTCACTATGTTTCGCCAAGATACTCCATTTCGGGCTGCTTGTCTCCATTTTGTCGACCAAAATTTCGCTTCTACCTTAGACGTACTTATATTCTCAGACATTCTTCTCATTTCAACCATAAGTTAATAACCATAAGTTAATCGAAGCTAGAACTAAAGTTAATGCTCAAATCACAATCGTTTGAAGAAAAATGGAGCATCACTTAACCTTCTTAGACCCCACGACCATTTTTAAATATATTTTTTTGTTCTGTACAGCAAACACGGCATTCTGTTTAGCTATTCTCTCCGAATGCGTTGCCTGCGTCTTCTTAAGGTACTATATTGCCGACGAACGATTATTGGCAGATTTGCAATGCTGGACAGCATTCCGCTCATTTCGTTGCGGATTGTTCGAGGTCCAGGTGTAGCAAGTGTGGACAAAGTCACCCTCATCCGTACTCCGTATTTGCGGGTCAGGGCGAAATACCGGATTAGGTCTCCTCCCAGAATCATTCTGAAAGACCTCAAGCCGCAAACGCACAGTCTCAGCATCAATATTAGGCACAAATTGGAAACAGTTCTCAACCCACACTATCTATAACAGTCCCTACCCGAGCAGGAGACAACACCATATGTTCTATTTCACTGTCAGATTCGGTTTTTCTATAGATTAGGGACCGATACCTCAGCCGATAACGAGTGGAGAGTTTCTCATTCTCTCGCATAATCGATAGGAGATCAGGGTGCTAACCCATCAGCCGATGAGTTACAGTTCAGTTTATCGCTAGCCACCGGTGAAAGACATGCAAAATTAAAGCCGTTCCGTAAAACAGTTTCGTGTGGTTTTGCAGTTTATTTAGAGTGCCGAGTGTATCCCAATTTTTTGGAAAACCATTAGAAGATTGGTTAGCCATGACCTGCCCTAACATTTTTTGGTGCCGTGATCAGGATTGTGGCTATACCGTCGATTCCCCCGATTTTAAACCTATTTTGGAGATACCGCCATCACGTTGTATAAAAGCCACGTTATTCCATCTAAAGCACCATTGTGATTTCATGACAAAACCTATTTTGCCCAAGGGCATTGTTCAGATGTCCAGAGCGAGTTGAATACCGCCATTGTTCCTGATCCACGTTGCTGCTAACTAATATCAAGGCCTATTGCATTAGTTAAAAGGTAATGTACCTGTCCAACGTTCCTGAGCGCATTTGTGGGTGATTTTAGATGGTTCTTTCCCTTTTGCATGAACGCCACGTCATCGGTGCTGCTAGCAATCCGTTCCTACTAGACGATTACCACCAGCCAAATACAACCCGTCAATCATCCCCTATCATCCCGCATCTGGAGAAACCTGCATGCTTAGCTGAAGATATTTGCATGCCACTTCAGTGCCCATTCACACGGATTGCGTGAAATTTGCCTCCAATTCACAATACTCGAGCCGCGAAAGGTGCTATTGCTTCTGAGTTCCAGTTTTTCTTGATAATACAAGGCTCGAATAGCCTTGGCAGAGGTTAGTATCTGTCCAAGTTAATTAATAAGTTGCATTCGGGTCTACCTGGTCTTTTGTTTGCCAGACACATGCCGGTCCTGATTTCTACTGCTCGTCCTACGTCATCGATTAGTAACCCTTTTGGCACGATGCCAGATGACAATACGACCACGAGGCAGAAAGAGCAGCTCACCACTCGAAGGACGACGCTATTGGCGCTGTTAAATCGTGCAGACCAGTTCATCACCCATTATGACGCCGGACGGGACGTGCTTTGGACATCGCTCGAAGAAGTGCAAGTCGCCATTGAAGACCTGGAGACCACCAATGAGGGTAAGACCGCCAATCTCGGTATTCGTGCTTCGTTTGAACCGAAGCTTTTCCGAATTAAATCCAACCTGAAAGCCAAACTGCCTCCGCCAATTCCTTTACAAGCCAGTCGCCCTCATGAAACCCCCTCTCGAATACCTTCCACGTTGTCTAGTTTGAAGTTGCCTACTATTTCGCTCCCAGAGTTCGACGGTGATTACCGTCAGTGGCTAACGTTCCATGACACGTTTCAAGCCCTCATTCACGACAACGAGGAGTTGCCTGTGATTCAAAAATTTCATTATTTACGCGCAGCCCTTAAAGGAGAGGCAGCGCAACTGATTGAGACGATTGCAATCAGTGGTGCAAACTATCCACTGGCGTGAACTTCGTTAGTTAGCCGATATTCTAACGAGTATTTGCCTAAAAAGCGACATCTGCTGGACCTAATGGACGTGCCACGCATGAAGAAGGTGACGGCAGCGGCATTACATTCTACCCTGGATGAGTTTCAGCGGCACGTGAAGATCCTTCAGCAGTTGGGTGAGCCTACGAATGCATGGAGTACTTTGCTGGAGCATTTGCTGTGTTCAAAACTTCACGAGGACACAATTTAAGTTTGGGAGGATCATGCAGCATCCGTCGACGATCAAAGCTACTCGTGCATAGTCGAATTTTTGGAAAAACGAGTTCGTGTGCTTGAATCGATTTCGGCCAACCATCATGGCGTTCAACATACTTCCACATCCCAGCCGAGTGGACCGCACGTCCGCAAACAATCTTTCTTCAAGATGTCAGCCCACGCCGCAACAGAGGGATTCCATCCAGAATGTGCCGGAAATCCCAAAAATCATACCCGATCATCATTGACTTGGATGAAACTTGGCACATGAGTTCGGTACGTTGGAAAAAAAATTCCACTGGTGTTAAGATAATTTGGGTTCAAGAGTAACTTTTGAGATGGGCGTATGTGTTTTTTCCAACATTTTACTTGAAAAATCGTAGTTCAAAAACCATTACATTTAGAGAAAAACTTTATATAAGGGAATTGTAGGGAACTAAAAAGCCTTTCTTAAAAAATATACACAGAAAAAAATTTTTTTTTCATCAAGAAAAATCAAAAATAATTACTAAAAATAAAATATCTAAAAAACATATTTTTAATATTTTTTTAATTTGTTGTATGAAAATTTGAGGAAAAAAGACACGTTTTAAAGAAAACTCTAGGATGGACGCTCTTATAATAAAAAAGTTTTTCAAATAGCGGACTTTGGTGTATATTTCAAATTTTGGTTATTCATTCTTATAAATAAATTTTGATGTTACAATATGGTTATGGAGATCATTACAAACAATAATGATAATAATTATAAGCCACGTAAACGCAACCGTTTTCAAGATATTTCTGATTTTCTTTCAATAAAATTTCAAAACCTCAAAAAATACGCCCTTTTCATAAATTACTCGTGATATTAAAACAACAATAGCTAACGATTGTTCCTCTTGTGTTTTTAGCCTTTTTAAAACACATGTATGTGCCTCTTACTTACTCTTAACAGCTCGTCGATTGAAAAAGCTTCACTTAAAGTTATAAGACAAAAATAATGAATTATGGTTGGATTTATATTTATATATACCATTTATTAGTCTCGGTCATTGATAATATTACATAAACATTATATAAACTATTGATTGCTTTTATATATATTATGAATCCTGCCTTCTTCGTCATTCGAAAACAGTTTTACAAAAACTTCGTTTTCTGAAATTGGAACGAATGAGTGGTACTTTTGTGTACCTGCAATCGTTTTAGTCTGTCGGTAAATTTCATTCCATTCTGCTACCCCCTGTTCATACTCTTCATGTGATACATAACAAAACGACATTTTTGTTAAACAATCATCACTTTTTTGGTTCGCCCATTCGAATAACTCTAATGCACTTTTTTATAGGGTGTTCATGTTGTACAGCAAGGCTTGCATATCTTGCCATTCGTTTTAATGTACCACCAATTGCATCGCAAGGTCCCTTACCGTGGGATGTTGCGAAAAAATGCCATTCAGCATCAATATTGTATTCCTTTTTATTTTTTCTCTGGTAGTTTACAGGCAGCGTACATTAGCTGTTTTTTTTATGAGAAGATATACCTGACATACGTTATAGCTGCTATTTGTCTACCTACCTTAAACAATATGTGTTACTTTCATCGCTACATCACCGAACTGTTCGGAGTGTAGTTTTCACACACTACACCCGACCTCTAACATCGTTGGAGCTTGGCAAAATAGTCAGCAGTTCGATTAATATGCTTCTTCTATATGACCCTCCGCATAATTTCATCATCTGTCCATTTCACACTTGTCGCCCCTGCGACATCTATCTCGCTGTTACTTTCATCGCTTTAGCAAATTCGCTCCCTTCATTCTCTGAGCGGCCCGACCGATACAGCCATAAAACAATTATAAATATATTGATTGCAATATTAAAACAATAGTGCTATTTATCTTGTTCTTTTCAAATGAGTCTTCTTATCATCCTGATATCAAAAGAAAAGAGGACATTAGAGTAATGTGAACGTTATAATATGAAGATCTTGGAAAATTTATCATTTCTGGTGGAAATCTCGATTAACTTAAGAAAAGAGCGAATTTTCTGAGGTTTTTCATTCTATTGAAATAAAATCCGAAAAATCTCGAAAACGGTTGCGTTCAGGTGATTTATCATTATGATCATTATTGTTTTAAATGATCTCCAAAATCATATTGTATAATTAATTTTCATTTATAATAATGAATAACCAAAATTTGAAATATGCACCAAAGTTCGCTCTTCGGAAAACTTTTTTATTATAAGAGCGTCCATCCTAGAGTTTTTTTCAAAACGTGTCTGTTTTTCTCAAATTTCCACAAAACAAATTTGAACAATATTAAAAATAGGTTTTTTTTATATTTGATTTTTAGTATTTATTTTCGATTTTTCTTTATGAAAAAAAAATTTTTTGTTCAGTGTACATTTTTTTTACAAAGCCTTTTTAGTTCTCTACAACTCCCCCATATAAAGTTTTTCTCTAAATGTAATGGTTTTTGAACTACGATTTTTCAAGTAAAATGTTGGAAAAAAAACATACACCCATCTCAAAAGTTACTCTTGAATCCAAATAATCTTAACACCAGTGGATTTTTTTTTTCAACATACCGAAGACGTGTACCAAGTTTCATCAAAATCGAAGATAGTTGAGTTTGGTGACCGACCGATTTGGCGTGGAATCAGTCAACAGAACATTCTTTTCCCAAGTGCTATGTGTGTGACAGCCATCGTCTGCTTGTGAAATGTCCTCGGTTCATGGCTATGGCTGTTCCCGAGAGGTTACGTCTAGTGAATTCCAAGCGTCTTTGTGTAAATTGCTTCCGGCAAGATCATTTCGCCCGTGATTGCTTATCAAATTACACATGCCGAGTGTGTAGGAAACGACACCATTCTCTTCTTCACTCTGGATTCTCTAGTGCTTCCAATTCTTCCAACCAACATTCCAGTTGGACAGCAAGCCAAGAAATTTTCTACTCAGCGCCGTCTTCAAGGATTTCCTCATCTAACGACCAGCGCAGAGTTCAATCCGCTTCAGCGATCACTAAACCGGACAATGTACAGTGCGCCAATTTTGCTCGAGATACAGTTCCTACAGTTTTCATGCTAACTGTTGTCCTTCGAATCGTGGATGTGTATGGCAAGGAGCATTATGCACGTGCTCTGCTTGACAGTGGATCCCAGCCAAATTTGATGACGGATCGTTTGGCTCAACTACTGCGACTAAAACGCCAAAAATCCAGCGTAGAGGTGCAAGGTATTGGAGAAAAACCGGAATACGCCACTGAGTCCGTAACTACCGAAATACGTTCCCGAAAAGGAGACTACACACGCAACGTGTCATTTCTGATCCTACGGAAGATGGCATCCAGCCTTCCTGCCAATACTGTGTCAGTAGACCATTGGAAGTTTCCCAAGGACATTTTCCTAGCTGATCCTGGCTTCAACCGTTCCAGTGACGTGGACCTGATACTGGGGTCGCAGCATTTCTTTGACTTCTTCCCCACATCCGCCAGAATCCAGCTGTCGAATTCTCTTCCGATTCTTGTAGATAGCGAGTTTGGATGGATCGTCGCAGGTGGAGATCACCTAGTTCCTTTATCCAAGAATTCCGTGTCGTGCAGGCCTGTTACTGTTTCCATGTTATGTCTCGAGGAATGCATGGAAAGATTTTGGAAGATTGAAGAGATCACTACCAGACCTGCAGTTTCCATGGAAGAAAATTTTTGTGAGGACTACTACGCATCGACTGTTTCCCGAACCGAAGAAGGACGTTATGTGGTGCGCTACCCAAAGCGTGAAAATTTCGATGCCATGATCGGAGACTCCAAACAGACAGCTCTGCGGCGTTTCACTATGCTAGAAAGACGTTTTTCCAGTAGACCTGAGTTGAAGGTGGATTACGTGGACTTCATGGAAGACTATGCATCCATGGGACACATGCGTCTTGTCCAAGGAGATAAACCTTCTGATATGTCGGTGTTCTACCTTCCACACCATCCGGTCATAAAAGAAGCCAGCACGACAACAAAAACCCGCGTCGTGTTCGACGGTTCCAGCAAGACAGCTTCTGGGTTCTCTTTGAATGATGCACTGTGTGTGGGACCAGTCATACAGGATGATCTCCTGACCCTGGTGATCAGGTTCCGCAAATTTCTCGTAGCAGTCATTGCGGACATTGCAAAGATGTACCGCCAAATACTAATCCACCTCGACGATACCCCGCTTCAAAGAATCATGTGGCGATCCTGTTCTTCCGTTCCTCTATCTGTGTATGAACTCCTGACAGTCACCTACGGCCTCGCCCCGTCTTCATTCATGGCAACGCGCACCCTGCAACAACTCGCGGCCGATGAAGGGAATTCTGTTTCACTCGGTGGACCCGCACTGCAAAAATTGTTCTACGTCGACGACTTTATAGGAGGAGCCGATTCAGTTCCAGAAGCCATCCAATTGCGCGACGAATTGAAAGAACTTCTTGCAAAAGGAGGATTTCCCATTCGTAAATGGACATCAAACAAGCTGGAGGTTCTCGAAGGTTTAGAAGCCGATTGCGTAGGAATTCAATCGAGTATTCGGTTCGACTCGGGCGAGACTGTTAAGACCCTAGGCATCTGCTGGGAGCCAAAACGGGACTAATTCCGATTCAACTATCACGTGGCCCGAAATGTTCTTCGCACAACCAAACGATCCTTTGAGCCATTGCTCAGCTATTTGACCCATTAGTTCATGGGATGATGAAATCCCAGATACTTTGAAGCAGAAGTGGGAATTGTTCTACCATGAACTACCGAATTTGTCCAGCTTTCGGATCGATCGTTACGCTTTCCAAGCAAATTCCAAAGTTCAACTCCATACCTTCGCAGATGCATCAGAAGCTGCGTACGGGGCTTGCACCTACGCACGCTCTGTGGACTCAGAAGGTAACATTAGAACTCTGCTGTTGGTTGCGAAAACCCGTGTGGCACCGCTCAAAAAGCTGTCAATTCCAAAACTCGAACTGTGCGCAGCCGTGATCGCAGCTCAGCTGCATTGTAAAATCATTGAAGCCTTGGACATGAAAATCGTTGGATCCTTTCTCTGGTCTGATTCAACGGTGACACTGCAATGGCTAAAATCCCCTCCCAGTACGTGGAGGACATTCGTTGCCAACAGAGTGCCAGAAATTCAGACAACTACGCATGGTGCGCGATAGAATCATGTAGCGGGCTCCCAAAACCCCGCTGATTTGCTGTCTCGTGGGATGAAAGTTGCAGATTTCTTGAACAGTGCACTTTGGAAAACGGGACCTGACTGGCTATCCCGTCCTGAAGGTGAATGGATTGTTACTGAGCAGATCGTGTCGCCCGAAAACTAGTGATTGCTGCCGTCGTCCTAGCTGAGCCTAAGTACAACGCGATCTTCTCCCGTTACTCCCAGCTTTCCCGTCTAACCCGTATTATGGCATACTGCATGCGATTCGCTGACAATGCCCGGTCGAAAACTAGAACTAGAATAGCATACGTGATGGCTTCTTGTTGCAAGGTCATCCGATCTCAGTGAGGACCTTCGCGGAAGACTATGACCAGAAGGCCACGTGTCTTCGCATGACAAGGGACTGGCAACTCCACGAACCCTTGTCCAGTCAACAAATCCTTCAACTGCCTTAGGCTAATGTAATGTAATAGGGGTTAGGTTTTATGTGTGTGTTTTACATGTTGTACCTTACCGTTTAATTCAATGTTCGTGTATAATTTTAAACTAACTAAACGTACTGTGTGTAGTTCTTCGTGATATGGCTATTCTATAAGATGAAAGGAACTTAAAGATAAACTGAATTTCACCAACTTTCCTATGCCTACATGCACTCCTAACTCGTAAACTTTGTCCTGTTTTCACGATTTTTATTGTTCTATTGTGTTTTTGTATATGTAACCTGACGGCAGTTTACGGTAAGCTGACGGCTGTCAACTTTATTACGCAAGCCGTTTGCGACTACGTGTGACCGGGGGTGATGCACGTCCGCCAGTGCTGCCAGTTCAGTTTGTTCGTCACGTCCGGTGACACTTCCTTCAGTACGTCTGGGCCTTCTGCCTGACGTACTCCAACTGGAATCGACATCAAGCACTGCAATTTTTACCGCGGGTCTCCAGCTTCCCGTTGGCCGCCAGAGTTGCTCGCCGTACCTGTCCGTCCTTTGACCGAACTACCTCGACCACTGTCCTTCGGCCGTCAGCAGTTCCGTGGAAGGGCGTGGTCGACAATCAGGGCTACGTCTCCTACCTGAATCGGTCGTACTGGCTGAAACCACTTCGATCGGCGTGTCAGGGTGGGCAGGTACCGGTGATCCATCACTTCCAGAACTCGTCTGGTGAACTTGCGCCACAATCCGGCCAGAGTTCGTGAGTTGTTTCGGAGTGTTGTTTAAGGCGATCGGGGGCTTGGATCCATTAGAGGATCCTAAAAGGAAATGGTTCGGCGTTAGAGGTGATGAAGATTGCACGTTCAACGGTAAATCTGTCAGTGGTCGTGAATTAATGATCATCATGGCTTCTGATAGTCGGCTTCAGGATTTCATCCGTTTGAAGGCGCTTGGTCTCGTTTGATACAAAACTTTCTTCACCGACTGGATTAGTCGCCTCAGCTCCTCCAAAGTGCGGAGCGGCTGGTGGATTGAACGTCCACTTTGTATTGGTTCCACGAAATACGCCATCATCTCGTCTTGGTCCACCTTTGCAGTTCTGCGAAGCTCGCGATCGGCGCCGATAAAATTAGTACCGCGATCGCTGAAGATCTCGATGGGGTTTCCTCGGTGTGCGATGAAGTTCCTGAGTGCGAGGATACAGGAGTCCGTCGACAGAGTGTGTGCAATTTCAATGTGGATGGCCCGGTGGTTAAGCAGGTCATGACTCCCAGCGTTTTTTCTGCACTTCTTTCCGACTACTACCTGCATGGGACCAAAATAGTCTATGCCAGTATAGGAAAAGGGTCGACTGAATGCCGTTATCTGCCCTGCAGGAAGATCGGCCATCAATGGAGGAGGATGCCGGGTCCGACCATCGGATCTTACATGCCCGGTGGCGGGCGGCCTCGCCGTACGCTGAAGGAAGCCGTGGCATATGGAACTTCAGGACGGATCTGACCGATGACTGTATCGTGGTTGATATGCTTGTACCTGGCAGTGGTAATCGGCGATCACGAGGTTCGTCAGATGATGTCGTTTTGCAGCAGATGGGATACTTGGCGGAAATTCTTCCACGAACTGGCATAAGCTGATCCGGCTTCGCATCCGTAGTAATCCAGCAGCGTCAATGAAGGGGACTCAGCTTATACAGCTTGCTGTTCTTTGGAAGCGGTCGGCTACCAATTTCATCTGCTGGATTCTTAGCACTGGACAGGTGGATCATACCCTCGGGAAGGATTGCTTGAACATGGCGATAGATTTCCCACCCGCTTTCGCAGTTCTTCCTGCGGAACGGTGTAGAGGTCGACGGAGAGTGGATTTTGTGGCGGAGATTCGAACGATACTGCAGGATATATGCTACTGCTCTGTGAATCCGCTTTCCATCGGGCAACTGTTCGAACCGAAGCACAGGGTTTGCGAACGTTGTGGTGAAGTATACTTGATCGGATTTCCTCGACAGTTGTCCCGGGATCTTTGCTGTTTGCTGGCCACTGGCATCTTGGCTTCCACAGGAATTCAGGACCTCGGAACCAGTGACCCGTAGGAGACAAATCAGGCAACCTTTGCCATTTCGTGCCTTCGTCTGCTGGGTTCAATCGCGTTGATATCCACTTCCACTCTTTCATTTCGGTTGCTTCCATTATTTCACCGATCCTGTGAGCGACGAAGGTAGAGTATCGGCGGTGATCCGACCTTATCCAGCAGATGACGTCTCGCGAGTCAGTCCAGAAACATCGTTCGGATATCTTCAATCGATGCGATTCGGTTATGGTGGCCGCGAGGCGTGTTCCAATAACAGCTGCTTGAAGTTCAAGACGTGGAACCGACATGTATTTCAAAGGTGACACTCGAGCCTTGCTCCGATCAACGCGCATTCTACCGTGCCCCCTTGTTCAAACCGCAGATACGCTACGGCAACCATCCCGTCTCGGCCTGCGTCGGTGAAGATATGAAGTTGAATGTTGGTATTATCGGCGATCTTCGTAGTCAGCCGATAACACCGGGGAACGCTAATTTCTTCGACTTGGGGTAGGACTTTCAACCACTCCTTCCACTTTTCCACAAGCTCTGTCGGTATCTCTTCGTCCCAATCTGTCCCTGCACGCCAGACCTCTTGCAGTAGGATTTTCAGGAACATCAGGAAGCACCCAATCAGTCCCAAAGGGTCGTACATCGTCATCAGGGTTTTGAGCAGTTCCCTCTTCGTCGGTATTTTCCGACCATTGAGCAAATCGTCGTCGTGTTTCGGAGAGAGCTTGAAGGTAAAGGTATCCGTTGAGATTCTCCACCACATGCCGAGAACTTTCTCCGTCGCCATCTGAGAACTGAGATCGAGATCCTTTTCGCCTTCTCCGACATTGGTGATACTCTGCAGCACTTTTTTGAATTTGATAACCAGTGGTGTAGTTCGAAGCCGCCTTGGCCGTGAATGAACTGCACTTCCTTAGCCAACTTCATTGCTTCCTCTTCGTACTCCTCACTAGTCAGCCAGTCATCGACGTAATGGTCTTTCTGGATACATTCGGCAGCTCGCGGGAACTGTTGCTCGAATCGTTTGGCATTAAGGTTCTTCACATATTGCGCGCAGCTAGGCGAACATGTAGCTCCGAAGGTCATAACATTCATGGCGTACACTCGCGAAGGCCGACTCGTATCTCCGTCTTCCCCACCACAGGAATAGCTGGCTGTATTGATCGTCCAGATTTGTCAGCACCTGATGGAACATCTCTCGTAGATCCGCAACTATGGCGAAGCGATACTCACGAAACCTGTAAAGTACTGACAGTAACGAAGACAGTTGATCGGGACCGGTTAGCAACGCAGAATTCAACGAAACTCCTTTGAAGCTAGCAGCCGCGTCCCAGACTAGGCGAATTTTATCGGGCTTGTTGGGGTTTATGACTGGGAAAATTGGCAGGTACCACTTTCGAGGATGCTTCACGGCAGCTTCTTCCGGTGTCAACATACGAATGTATCCCTTGTGCTCATACTCCTTCATTTTTAGCCGCAACGCTTCGGCCAATGCTGGATCACGATTCATCCGCTTTTCCAAACAGCTTAGACGCTTCTCGGCCATGGCTCTGTTGTCTGGGAGTCGAATGTCGTCTTTCCGCCATAGTAATACGGTCTCGTACCGACATCCCTTAAGCTGTGTACCAGATGAGAGTAACTGCAACGCGCGCTCGTCGTCCTTGGAAAGTAGCGGTTTAGTAGATTTCAAGACGCCCAAGCTGTCAATAGAGTAGTATTCCTTCCATGCAGCATTCAGGCTTGAGTCTCCATCTGCTGAACACGGACAGATATGGAAACTATGGCAGTCACTGATGTATATACCTGGTGTTTCTGCGGTCACCGAACATGGACCGTATACCAGCCACCCCAGGCGCGTTTTAGAAGCGACCGGCTCATTTTCCCGACCTTCTTTACTTTTAAGCGCATGTCCGACGTGGCAATTATCAATACCGATCAAGATCCTCGGTGATGCAAATTCGTACGAATTGATAGGAAGCCCCTTAAGGGACTCGTATCGTACGGACAGCTCCGGAACAGAGATTGACTGCAGCGGTAGAGAAAGTGTTTTCACGGTGTGAACTTTGGGGAGCATGTACGCCGAACCATGGTTTCCTGCGCCAGAAATCTTTAGGCTGAGTCTGACAGGTGCTCGCTCCTCCCGTTGCTGACCAGCTGTCCAATTCAGGCAAAGCGGACTCGGCTTCCCTTCGAGCTTCAACTCCTTCAGAAGGCCATGTTCCATGAAAGTCGCTGATGATCCGTCATCCAAAAATGCGTACGTATCTACGGAGACCCCCTTGCCGTGCAGCGTTACCGGAATGTATCGGAATAGAGTTTTTCCGGTCATCTCGCTATGCGTGTTGCAATTTTGACTCGTAGACTGGTTACTGGATTCCCTTACTCGGTACCTCGCTTCATCGTGTAGCATCGGATGGTGCATGAATGTACACCCGTTTTTTCCGCACGTAGTCTTGATGTTACAAGCACCGAAGTGCTTTTGCAGGCACTTCTTGCACATTTTTTTCTCCCTCAGCGTCGACCACCGAGAAGAAATACTCATGGCCTGAAAAGTCCGGCAGGCTTCAACCTTACTGCACTCTCCATTGCAAACCACGCACCGCTTTATAGCTGTTCGTGTTGACTCAGGTTTCGACTCTTCTTCTCTAGAATGAACATTCATGTAGCTGTCCTGTTTACGGGTTTGCTTGCTGTTGAAGGACTCCATCGGAGTGGTAGTGACTGAGCATGCTGCTTCCACCATTTTCTCCAACCAATCGCCGAAGCTCGATAGACTAACCCAAGGTAGAGTTTGCCTGTACAACGCCCAGTTCAGCTTTATCGTTGGTGGTAAGCGGTCGACCAACTCCTGCACCAAGGCGATGTTGCACAAATATTCGTCCAGTCCACATGCCTTGACAGTAGCTACGACACCAAAGTCGATGAGTGTATTTAATTTCTCCGCTTTCGGTGACGGCATTTCGCGAATCCACGTTACAAGAGAATGCACTATTACCTCCGGACGTCCGAATAGAGTCTTCAGCGTAGTCATCACTCCATGAAGGTTGGATGGATGCAGTAACCGGCACTGGACTGACTCGAGTGCATTTCCCTTCAGGCTCCGTTGAAGCCGGAGCATATTTTCTTCGTCGCTGTACCCACATATTCTCGTGGAACTCTCGAAGCTTGCGTAGAAAAGCGGCCAATCCTCCGCGTTTCCAGAAAATGTGGGTAAGTCTCGAGCCACTGCTTGGCGTGCTGCCAACTGGGACTTACTAAGCTCATGATTCGCATTGGAACTAAATGAGCTGTTGTTTGAGCTAGTCCCACTGACGTTTAGTCTGACCTCTGCGGTACGCGGGTTCAACGTCGTCTGATCCATTCTGGTGGATGTTCGCCTTCGCTGTAACAGAGCATATTTTTCTGCAAGCTGCCGCTTCTCCAATGCGTGCTTTTCCTCCAGCACCCGCAGTTCTTCGTTCAGACCTGCATCGTCGTCACCGTCGATGTGTACCGTTGTTCTGATCGTAGTAGAATTAGCTTTTGGAATTGCTCCCGTTCTGGTGTAATTCTCTCTTTGGCTCGTGTTCTGCTGCATACTAAACTGCACTCGTTGATTCTCCCGGACCTTGACCTTTTCTAACTCCCTTTGCAGGCTTTCGATTTGGTTTCTCATTTCCTGCATGGCGTTCGATTGATTCGCTTGCATCGTCAGTCCAGTTTGTTCATGGACGCCTGGTGTTGTTGAAGCTGGCGGGACCTGAGCTTGGGCCATAACACACCCAACACAACTCCAGTCATTCTCCGACTCACTTTCAACCACACCTGCACACTTCGCGTGAAACCACCGATGACAGATATAGCAATCGACCATAGTCGTATCGTCCGGGCTTTTGCAATAAGTACAAGTTGCTGATTGAACCCGGGCATTTAAGGGGGAACTTGAATCGAGACCTGAACCATTTCCGGTAGCCATTTTGCCACCCGATCGCAAATTAAACGGATTTTTTAAATTGTTGGCGTGAAGCAAAGACAATTTTTTCCGATTAAATAACTCCTGGATTTATTACGCAGGGATGTTAAAAAATCCCTTTAAAGAAAAATAATAAACAAATTTAGTCTTTGTCACATGTTGATCACCTATCTATATGTTATTTCTTAATTTTTAAGATGTTTTATGAATTCATGTATTTTTTGTGTGTTATAATTTGACCAATGTTTTTTTCCATTATGACCCACAGAGCAGTCCATGTTTATGTTGTGCCATCGCTTTGCGATCATCTCTGTTGTACGTTATGTTGCTTTCTTTTGAGTGTTGCATGCAATTGTGTGTCTGGCTTCATTCTACTCACGTTTAGTGTTGTCTCGCTGTTTAATAGCCAACAAATCCGTATGCTTCCTATGTTCGTTTTATGCTAGCGGACACAGCACTGTAATGTAATAGGGGTTAGGTTTTATGTGTGTGTTTTACATGTTGTACCTTACCGCTTAATTCAATGTTCGTGTATAATTTTAAACTAACTAAACGTACTGTGTGTAGTTATTCGTGGTATGGCTATTCTATAAGACAAAGGAACTTAAAGATAAACTGAATTTCACCAACTTTCCTATGCCTACATGCACTCCTAACTCGTAAACTTTGTCCTGTTTTCAATGATTTTTATTCTTCTATTGTTCTATTGTGTTTTTTGTGTATATGTAACCTGACGGCAGTCGTTGGTAAGCTGACGGCTGTCAACTTTATTGCGCAAGCCGTTTGCGACTACGTGTGACCGGGGGTGATGCACGTCCGCCAGTGCTGCCAGTCTGTCGGTTCGTCACGTCCGTGACAACAACCTTTATGTTGAGCTAAGGTATTGAATAAAGAGCTTTTAATTATACTGTTAAATAGAACAGATTTCCTCACCTCCACCACCTTAAGTAAACATTTAAATGAGCCTCGAATTTGGCTTCTGGAAAATAGTTCAGACCACTGACCATCGCAAAAACTATTTTATGGTTTTGAAAGAAATCAGACCAAATAACATCAAATTTCTTTACAACGTTATCAGAAGTTTCCCCCTTTCCTGCTCTGATGCATATTTGCTTCAGTATCATCTGACCCATACCCACTATATTTTCATTATAAATTAACGCCACCCCTTTGCCCTCTTCCCAACATACTTTTACCTTTTTGCTAACCAAATCTCCCGGCAATCAGAACGTTTTATAAAGCCAAACGCTTGTCATACATATAGATTACTAAATCTATCGAAACGTGATCTGAGCCTATACACAGGCTTAATAACAGGACACTGTCCTAGTGAATATCACCTAAAGCTCATCGGTAAGCTAGATGAAGATAAATGTCGCTTTTGTAACCTGCAGAGTGAAAGCTCTGAACATTTACTGTGTGACTGCGTTGCACTATTTCATAAAAGATGCAGATTTCTTGACAAAGGTATTATGGAGCCTTGGGAAATCTGGGTTGTTAGTCCCAAAAGGGTAATAAATTTCATAAGGAATACATTACCTAGTTGGGATTATTGCCTTTAAAAGAAGTGGTAGTTACTAAGAATAGTGACTCGCCATTGCAATTTGGCATACATAAACAGAGGACTCACCACAATAGAACAATTAATGGTCGCGGTGGTATCATGTCCCCAACACACGAAAAAAAAAACTCGAACCATTATGGAAAGTTACCAAATTTACCTTGATTTCTCATTGAAAAACCACCACCGGCACCCCTATTTCATACTTTCAATTACCTCCCGGTATGGTAAAGAAAACGCCAAAAAAACTGTCATCACTTCATATCGAATGGATTTTCCAAAATCAGAACATTTTAGACACGATTCATAAGCATTTATTCTCTACCACTCCTACGAATGCACCTCACACTCCCACGCTTAGAATTGCTTAACCTACAATTGCATATAAAAGAACACCTGAGAGTTTATTGTTACAGGCTCGTTGCCCTGCATTCACCTCCGTTGGCGGCAACACGACCAGCAACTCGATCACATTTCCCCATTCTTTGCGCCGTTTACTAATTACTAATTGCAGTTAAAGTTCACGTGTGAGCGCAAAATCGCTTCTAGAATCGCCACAGACTCACTTCCAGCGAAGCCAACGGACGACCGATGCCCGAGGTTGAGCTCCGTCGTATCCAACAGGTACAGAAAAGTACGTCAATGGAGATATAATAAATTTTAATTTTTATTGCTATTCATCGGTGCAGGTAATGATTAGCGATGATGAGTGTTGTGCTCAGCGTGACAAGCCATGTGACGGGTGCAGCAATCAGTGGTAATTTCACAGCATCACTAATAGCTACATCGTTGCACAGATCCTCATCTTCACAGGCGACACATTCCCGCGTTCCTCGAAAACTGGCATACCGGATGTCACAGAAGCTGGTCGAATTCGTCGCATACACACAGCCTCGTATAAAGAGGAATGTCATGTCGGAAAGCGAGGTGGCTCGCACGTGTACGCACTGAAACGCTTCTTCGGAAATTTTCTGACCATACACCAAGGTTGGCATGAAGCTTGCCAGTGATTCATTGGTCCGTCGAACGATCTCATCCGTGCAGTTCGTTGGCTCGATCTCCTCTCCGGTTGCATTGCAATGGTTGACTCCAATACAAAAGTGACATTTCAGCGCGACACCTACAGCGAGCAAAGGTATTAAATTTCACTAACTGGTTAACTGGTCTGCAGCGCAACAAAAGATCGTAGCCTTCAGAAACTTGCCTCGATCGATCAAAGTGGTCGCGCACAGAAGACACAACATCGCCGTCGCTATGGCAACCTCGTTGAATGACCTTCGTGACGTCATTGTTGTCGATCGGGATTTTACTTTTATTTTCACGAAATGGGACTATGGGACAAGAATATGAAAATAAGACCGCAAAAGCGCAATATGCAATTTGTTTTACGATGCAACACGTTGAACGATCAACGACTTACTGACAGGGCATAGCTTCGACCGGGCCCGAGCTGTTGTTGATCTTTATCGATGCCGTATGTGAATACGTTGCTTGACGCTGCACTCCGAGCAACAACGTGTGCAAGTGTTGAATAACTTCCCTTCCTGGTCGGATTCAGTTGGAGGTGATGAACGGTTCATGGGTTCGAAGCTGGGAGGGAGAAACAGACTCAAAAAATGCGATTGTCAAGTGGAGGCAGATTTGAGCTGTCACAAACTGTCAAGTGAAGCCAAGAGAATAAAATATCAGTCAATGAAAAGTATTGATATTGTATATAAAATATTTTCTAGCTTGAAAATAATTTGAACTAAAATTTTTTAGTGTTTTCATTGCTGAAAATTTGCAACTCTGTTGAGTGTAAGGCATATTATCCATAAGTTTGACCAATTTGTTTTAATGCCTAGAGACATTTATTCTTGTACCAAAGGCATAACTATACGAGAAGAAAATCTGCAATTGTTGCTAAGCGTCTTGTTAAATGTAGCGATTACTTAATAACTTGTAAAATTAAACTTGATCATTTTGATCATGAAATAATTGTTAAACTATAAATTTTAATTATATAAAAAGAGTTGTATTATGGAAACTACACGGGACGATAACTATCGTCAGAGCAAAGATATTTAGGTCAATTCAAACGTAGACTTTTGTTTGTTCTGGCCACAAAAATCATCATGTTAAATTTGTTTCAAAAGTATGATTTGTTAAAATGAGCGTTAAGTCAATGTTTATTTTAAAATTATTCGTATTAAAAATATTTGTGAATATATTTGGATTTGACATAAACACCAAAAAAAAAAGGTTAATTTCAAACATGCTCTACATTTTTGTTATAACAATGTTTATACTGTTATGATTGTTATTATTAAAATTAATGATCATTGTTATTATAATCTATTCATTTTACTGCTATGGTATCGATGAATATGATTGTTATGATCAAGATTTATTGACAATTTCGATTATCATGACGATTATGAACTTAATATTTTTTTATGACTATGATTTTAGTTTCTACTATAATTATTTCGATTATATTGGATTATATAATTTTATTTAAATATTTTCGATATTCAGAATGTTAGGATATTCACAATTGTTGTGACAATTACTATTGTTTTGTTGATTTTAATGATTATTTTGAATACAATTCTTAATATATTAAAAATAATGATTGTGAAAATTCTTTCAGTGATTTCCAAGATAACCATCGACATAATGATTTTTTGTATGATGAATATTAAAGTTGTAGTTATGTGATAAGTATTATGATTACAATTTTATTGTTATGATTATAATGGATATCATTGGGAGATTTTTTTTAATATGTGTATTATTAAGTTTTATTTACTATTCTTTTGTTTTCATATGGAATTTTTGGTTGTTATTATATTTAGATTACTTATAATAATGAAAATAAATATTTTTATAACCAGGTTTAGTTGGAATATGATGTTCAATACGACCATGATAGTAATGATTATTATATTTATTACTATTATGATTAGTATTATAATAATAACTTTAATTATTCTTTTATATATTTTTAAATTGTTATGGTTATAATTAAAAAAAAACACATAATTATTTTGGTTAAAAAATTATAATAATCATCTAATTTATCAATCAGATTTTATAATGATGATCTTATGATTTTGATCTAAATTTAATTGATTTGATTATGATTATTATGATAATGATTATAAGATTGCGTTGAATGTTATGTAAATGCTGTTTTTAAATCTATTTATTGTTTATTTTTTAATCTGTTTGTTAATTATGAACAAGATTATTATGATCATAATTATTATATTATAATCACAGAGAACAGACATCGAAGCTGGAGTGCCCATGGTGTGTAAATTTCTGTAACTTCCATTTTAAAATTACAGCTCGGTTCCGTTAGTTTTGGTGAATCGTATGTGGATGGCGCCACTGGCCCACCTTGAGATTTGATAGCCTGTCAATTTTAGTTTGGTGAAACCTCGACTAGGCGGCGTTGTTTTTCCAACAGTTTGCTTTTAAAAGTTTACACAGTAAATTGAGGGGAAAATGTTCGAGCCTGGATGTCTGTTCTCTGTGTTATAATATAAATATCATTCTGATCATTTTATTATCAGAACCTGGTATCATAAACATTGTTTTAATAATAGATTGAATTAAAATCATAATTAAAACCTTTATTTTTCTAAAAGTCATCTATATAAATAAAAATGAGTTGGAGTTTGGCAAGATTTTTGCTTTGTTGAATTCGTCTTGGACACCGGAAGTTCTTATGATGGTTTGAAACCCCTCCCTTCTCTGGAAAGGGGGGCTCCCATACAAGTGAAGCACACATTTCTGCATAACTCGAGAACTGATCAAGCAAAGGAACCCAAATTTAGCATGCGGAAGTTTTTGGAGGCAAGCAATGTTTCTATGGTAGTCTGAGACCCCTCCCCTCTCTAGAAAGGGGGGCTATGGTACAAATGAAACAGAAGTTTCTGCATATCTCAAGAACTAATCAAGCAAATGGAACCAAATTTGGCATGTGGGGTTTTCAGGAGAAGAAAAATGTTTTTATGGTGGTTTGAGACCCCTCCCCTCTCTTAGAAGGGGTGCTGTCATACAAATGAAACTGTTATTTCTTCATAACTGTAGATCTAATAAAGCAAATGGAACCAAATTTGGCATGCGGGGATTTTAAAGGCAATAAATGTTTCTACGATAGCTCGAGACCCTTCCTCTCTCTCTGTTAGGTTGGGGGGCGGTGCTCCCATACATATGAAACAAAAGCTTCTACGTAACTCGAGAGCTAAACAAGTAAATGGAGCCAAATTTGGCAGGTAGAGGTTTTTGAAGGATGTGCTGCCGCAGAAATGTCTAGAGGAAGGCCGTATCCCGGACAGGTGGAAAATACAAACGCTAGTGTTGCTGTCAAAGCCAATATGCCTGTTGGATACGCACGGAAAACTCTTGAAGAGGAGCATCCTCAACAGAATAGCGAAATTTACCGAGAGCGAGCACGGGCTATCGAGGATGTAATTCGGTTTCCGGAAAAGGAAGTCTACGGCGTCGAGACAGCCGTAAAGTCGTTCAAACAGAAACGGAGAGCAAATTGTGCCAGTTTGGAGGCTATTGCCGAGTCACAGCATTGAATGAGGGTCCCTGATTATCTGTGCAGAATTCTGAAGAGTTGTTTCCAGAATCGGGTGCTGATCTACGAGATTTCCGTAGGTTGGAAAGCGGTGGGAGATCCGCAAGGTTCTGTCGTTGGCCCAACGCTTTGTAACGGGATGTACAACGTAGTGCTGACGCTGAAGCTGCCCAAAGGGGTGGTCATCATTGGCATTGCGGACGACGTTCTATTGTCAGTGATAAGCGAAACACTGGAAGAAGTGGAGATACTGGTGACCAAAGCAATTGGCGTAATTAAAAATTTGCTGTAGGGGATAAGCTGCAGATAGTCCACCAAATAAAACGGAGGTGCTGTTGGTCAGCAGCTGCAAAGCGGTGCTAAGTGCGTAACGAAGCGCGTGCTGAAGTATCTGGGTATGATGATCGACAATTGGTTCAAACTTCATTGGACAACTTCAAATTCCGCGTAGACTATATGCTTACGAGAATCATGCCAATCCAATCAATTTTTTAAATCTGTTCGTTTATTTGTGGTATTTCTCATATGATTGTTTTCGTTATAGTCACATATGTTTTTCATAATTTTGATTGAGATTATTATAACTATGTTGACTATTTTTATGTGTATAATAAGTATAGTAATAATTATTACTATCATTGTAAGGAAACCAATAATGTATAATCATTGAATAATAATAAAAATTATTATTCTTATTTTATTAAAAATTTTAAGAATTCGTATAGTTTCACTTATTTTTATTAATTTTCGTTTTGCACTTATTTTTATTGTTTTTATTTTTGTTACTTTGATTATAATTTTTTCACTGTTATTATTATAAGTTGTGTAATAGTAACAATCATCATATTGATAATAAATGTATTATGATTATAATTAGATTCGTTGTGATGATTTTTATTAATATTCGCATTATAATTATTATTAATATTATTATTTGTATTACTATCATTGTTTTCGTGTGTCATATTTGTTTAAGTTATTATTATCATTATTCTATTTACTATCATTATTTTCAATAAAAATTACTAATTATTAGTTCTTTTGTAAGGTTTTATGTGAGGATTATTATGATTAATAAATCTCTAAATCCAGTGTTGCTCCGAATTCTGAAGTCAGATTGAGTTCCTTCCTCACTGGTTCTGATTTTGCTTCGAGCTTTTCATCAAAAGAAACTGATTCGGTCCTGGCGGCTTCTTGATGCGCATCAAAATCCTCGTCATCTACTTCGTCTTCAGATAACATTCACTCGAGCCCCACTGCAACTATGTTCACGTAGTTGTGATCTTGAAGCGCCGGTGAAGAGTAGGAAGGACGAGATTTATAGAAATCCAACATTCTATCTCTGTATAGCCTGTACAGATAGCCTTCTGAACAGAAATGCATCAATTGATGAAATGGCATTTTTATTTGCATGAATATCGTAGCGGAAACAAGTCTTTTCAAAATAAACCTAGAGAACGTTAATTGAAGCAGATTATAGTACTTTTATTGTAATCCAATACCTGTACAAAAAACTAATATTTACGCTACAGACTCGTGAGCTGAATTTAATTTCGGTTGTCTCAGAGCCTAGCCGGCAGAATTCTATTCATCTGGATTTTGTAATACCATCAACGGAAAAACGTAATCCCACATAGTTCTTGCTACCTCGGTCACTGTATTTAACATTATGATGGTTATTTTGGTATTCCCCAATAGGCGGATAACTTTACGCTTCATGTTGAACAACTTTGGAACGCCTACGACAGCTGCAAAAAGCTAAACGAACAAAACCTATCTGATATGTGAACGAATATTTCCCGACAAAATGAAGTCATGCGACCGTAACGCAGGGATGCCAGATATTTTTTTCAAACATCTGTGATAAAAAATTGAAATGTCTGGGAATGTCTATAAAAGTTTGTGTTTTTTTTTTACAAGATTAGACTCCTTGCAACATAAAGACGTAATAAGAGAGCGAGTTATGTCATTTACGCTATATTTGTGAGACAAAATTCCTCATGAACTTCTTGGCAGTAGCTTCTTATTTTCTTCGAAATTCACATTTAAGAACCCTTTTTCACCCACATTCACCCTCCAGAAACATTTGGTAAGTTTTTTCCTGAACATAGTTGCTTTCTAAACTTCTGATAAGTCCCATCCTGAACTACGAGGAAAATTTCCACAAAACTTTGGGAAAGTACTCGCCAGAATTTCTTGGAAAATCTTCTTAAAGTTGTAAGAAGTTTCTTCCTGAACTTATGAGAAGTTCTTTTCTGAACTTCCGAGATGTTCTCTTCTGAACTTCAGGAGAGTATTCTCCTGAACTTCGGGGAAGTTTGTTCCTGAATTTATGAGAAGTTACTGCTTCAACTACTAGAAAGCTCCCCCCATACTTCTGGAAAATTTCTTCTTGATTTTATCAGAAGAGAAGTTCTCATTCTGAAAAGCTGGAATGTTCGATTCGAAACTTTAGGGAAGCTATCTAGCACTTCTGGGTAGTTTTAACTAAACTTTTGGCCTCTTCGGAACTTCTGAGAAGTCCACTTGTGAACTTCTGAGGAGTTCTAGTACTTTACTGAATTTTTGGAAAAAATCCTTCTTGATCCTTCAGGCAAGTTTCTTTCTGAAATTCGGGGGAGTTTTTTCTTGGGATTATTCTTTCCAAACTTTTTATTGGTCCCATCCTGAACTGCGAGGAAATTTTTATTAAAATTTTGGGAAAGCTGTCTCCAAACTTTCTAAGAAAATTTCCTTAAATTTGTACTTGAAGTTTCTTCCTGGACTTCTGAACTTTTGGAAAGTTTTCAGCAGAACTTTGAAGAAGTTTGCTCAGGAGCTATTAGGAAATTCGTGCTTAAATCAGGAACAAGTACTCACAATGCTCCTGGAAAAACTTATTCTGTTGTCTCTCTTATTCTGAAACTTTGAAATGTTCTCCTCTGACCTTTGCAAAATCTGCCTAGCACTTCCTGAGGAATTTTTTTTCCTGATATTTTGACAAATTATAGGTTTCCTGGTTAGTTTGCGTCTAATATTTGGGGAAGTTTTTTTCTGAACTTCTGCAAAGTGCTATCTGGAATTTCTGGCAAGAACTCCAAAACCTCTGAAGAGTTCCTAAGAGTTCAAAGTAGTCCTCTTCCATCCACTTCGTCCAGAAGCTCTGATAAGTCCTCTTCTGATTCTTGGGGAAGTTCTTCTAAAATTCCCGGTAAGCATGATCTTGAACTTCTGTAATCTTCGGTCCTGAATTTTTGTAGGTTCTTCTTGCTTGAACAGCTTGCTCCCAATACTTCTGAGAAGTTTTTACCTGACCATCGGAGAAGTTTTTTTTTTTCGAGGAAGTCTCTTCCTCGGAAATTATCTTTCCGAAGCTCTGGGAAGTCGTTTTCTAGGATGTACCCTTAATTGTGGGTCTTTTCTTTCTATACTTCTAGGAATCTAGGACTAATTCAGGGATATATTTCTAAATCCCTAGTACAAATGTACTGAAATGATGCATTTAGTAGTACTTTGGAAAATTCAGAGTTTTAAGATTTATTTCAATAGCTCAGAACTTTTACTGTTGTTCTGTTCCCCAACTGGTCTTTAGAGCAAATACTCAGTAACCCCTTTTAACAGTTAATTTCTCAAATATGATTTGTATTGTTGTGAAACTTGACTATCGTTGTGACTTAATGGCAAAGACCCAATATTACCAAAGCTTTCACAATAATTTTTCGCATGGGATGTGATTAAATACTACCATAAGTAGAGACTCCATGCTACTTTCGGAAAGGGCCTATACAATACTTATCTCCGGGCCCATTGTATCTCCAAGTGGCCCACCGCTTTCGTTTCATCAAGGATTTCTACTTTAAATGATACCCACGATAGGGTAACGGGATGTAATGTTAGCCTAGCTCCTTGATTCGGCCTATGTACCAAATATGTCATTATTTCTTCGATAATCAACAAAATTATGTTGCTATCAGCATGACCGATTTATTTCAAAGCAATTGAGACAAAATCAATCAATTTATAGTAGTTCACTTCCGCATAGTTTTCGATTTCCTTGACTTTTTAGACACCATGACTTTACTGGTTAAGCTGAACAGATTATCTAACCGATCTTCGAATGATCTTAATTTGCCAAAATTGAACCTATAAACCGAATAATGCAGCTTAGATGTACAGAATATAGTCACATGTTATTAACTAACAGTTCACATTAGTAAAATAACAATGATTTAACAAGCAAACGGTGGACCCAATGTTAGGGACATATTTTTTTCTATGTTCCCAAATTTGCCCTTTTGTATGGAAAGCGTAGTTAAAATGATGTTATTGGTAACATTTACAATGCAAATGTCTGAGTTCCGGTTAAATGTTGTTCATATGGCTCATCTTAACAAAAAATAAAGGAACAAAATCTGAGTAGAGTGAATTATAATATTTTGATTGTCGAATGACCGCTAAATCATACATAAAAATCACTTAAGTGTTTTTTAGCAGTTTAAGTATAGTTTGATTTATGAAATTGTTTGTTGGGTAGAGCGAATACAGCTGGGAACGCCTTGAATCAGAAAATCAGGAAGAAACCCGTACGAAGATTGCATTTTATAGAAAATCAATCAAATGAGACGAACTTGCATCCATGATTAGACCCAATTTGGTACCCATAGACCAACATTACATCCATATCCTTCGAAAGTTTCTGACTTTATTAAACGAGTTGGGTAGCTTTTCGTGATACATTCTTCCAGATGGCTTATTAAACATATCTTAGGAAGTGTATAGCTAGTTAAATTTTGATTCCAGCTCAAATACTTTATGAGTTACAATGAAAAATGTAATCGATTGTTGCATATTAGGGAAGGTTCATTAATTATGTCACGCAGTAAGGGGGGAGGGGGGGTTTGGGAAAACGTGACGATCCATACAAAAAAATTTGAAGGTCCATACAAAAAACGTGACAAGGGGGGGAGGGGGGGTTACAAAAAGTCAATTTTTGCGTGACGTAATTAATGAACGTTCCCTTAGGCTGAGTCAAGGGACACATACCCTATATATATTTTTTTATTTCAACAAAGCTTCTTACCATATCTACAATACTGTTCAGATCCTTGTACGTTTCTAAATTCGACTTCAGAGAATACCTTTATTTGAAAATTACAAAATCATTCAAATGTCTGTAAATGTCTGCAACATAAATAAAATGTCTGCTAAATGTGTGCATCGTTAGAAAAGTCTGCAACAAAAATTAAAAGTCTGCAAATTTACAGACAGACATGTCCCTGCCGTAACGCATAAACATTAGAGACACGCCAAACAAAAACTACTAATTTACACAACAGTTTTCTTGATTATGTTAGTGTGTTGAAAATGTTCATGTCCAATATCGATACTCATTCAATACATTTTATGTGTAGTATTTGTTTCTCCCTAGCAATTAATTCTTAAGATTGACCATCAAGCAGAATCTATACTTATCTAGAAAGATGTCATTACCCACCCCACCTATGCCACCGGGTGATGATTCCAGCAGCCCCATGTTTATTTATTGACCGGCCGAAATGATGGCAATCCATCAAAACCTGCTTCCATTCGGCAATCGGCAGATGTTTCTTCCATTCCATCTCGATGACGCCCTTCGCAAAGATTCTGTTCTCACGTGAGATCACCGATGGGTAAAGTCAGCCAGACATTAGGGCGATAGGTAATTTAGCCATTGGCAGACGCCATTTGTCAGCCGCTTCGAGTCTAATCAAGTTTTTCGCACAACTCAATCGGATGATTCGCCAACAGTTGGTGGTACAATTCAATTGAATTAAAGTTCCTGAATCCACACAGACAAAGAAGAAAACAAACATCATAATGCCATATTCCTCTCACATCCGCAGCCAATTTTTCTTCCTTCCGGAGGGCCATTTATCAGCCCAGATGGATGGATGGATGGATGGATGGGATGTGTGTCGCTTTCGTTCGCGTTTAATAAAACATATCCATTTCGATCTGCCACCATCCTTCGACTTTGAGCCTGTCATTTCTCATATTTTATTTGCCTCCCCTCCCATCCAAGTAGCTGTGTCGAGAACGTCAGAATAACAAGGAGAAATCGAAGGAATCATGGGAGCAATGCTTGTAAAATCTTTATTCTCATCCTGAATTGGCAATAAAGGTGCATTTTCGGCAAACAGAAGTGACATAACCTCTCGGTAACAACGGTGGAAATTCCGTTTTGCCCCTCCGCCCACGTCGCGCCAACAACGTTTCGTGCCGTTTCGCCCTGTCAATGTTTGCACAATGATTGAGTTCTGTACAGGATGACTACGTTACGTACGAGGACGAAGTTGAGGGACGTGAAAAGTATTCTTCGCGTGCTGCTGCCGGGTTTGGAGGGTGAAGGCATTTCAGGTATGCTGGAATTGATTTTGGCGATACATAAATCATGATTTTCGACTGTGGATGGCAGTTGAAGAAGCGGATGTATATTTATGAGTATGGATTGCGAGTGGTTGTCTACTGATATGTACTTTCTCGGAACTGCAACTGAGGGGTGTGGAAGAATGCCTAAGTGACGTGGTTTATGAAATATTCATTCTAAGAGGTATTGTTTGCGATTTTAAGTTTGATAACTTCACTTGAACGGAATGCATAAGTGTTCGCGTCCGTAAGGTGAGGAATCTTTAATTCATATGATCAATTTCATGCTCTCACAGAAGATGCAACAATCAATCTGGAACAGGTCGACGGTCTTTTCCGAACTCTTTTAATCGTGCAATTTAGGTCATGATGCGCCCTTGCATACGCGACAATGCAGGCCCTTGATTTGAGGACAAGGCCTCCGCCGAGTCGATTTCAACGCACAATAATAAATGTATGCTAATCGTTCCGGTGCGCGTTTTGCATCGAAGTAGGCTGCTTGACCGCTTGGGCTACCACTAATAAATATGGCGAGTGCGTCAGTTTGTTCACAAGGGAATATCTGTCACAAGTTGCGTGGTTTGACATACTCGACCAGCTGCATCAAATAAACAGTGAAAAGGAAGCATTAATTAACGACAGCTGTGTGATTAGTCTGCCCTCCACCTCCGAATATCCTCCACTTTCCTTGTGGAACTCATTTTATCAGCTCGTTATATTTACTTAAGATGCAGCATTTCTCCGGAATCAGTGGCAAATCAATTTAACGTCGCAAAAACACTTGACTGCTATAATTCACTTTAAGTCAGAGTGGAAATAAAACTGGACCATTTTGTCAAGAGTCTTATTTATTTTCTTTTTCTCGTTTAATAATTAACTGGAGTGAATTGAACTTATCAACTTTGAACCTCCATACTCAATCGATCTCGAATCAGGCTATACTCACCAAGAGATGCAAGGTACTAACAAAACGCGTCGCGAGACGAAACACAACACTTACTTAATTACACTTGGTTACTTAGTTTTATCTAGTTTTTCAAATTCATAGATTTTTTCCAGATATGAAGATATTTTGATTTTTAAATTTTGTGATTTTATAATATTTTCGATGTTAAGATTCTTGAATATTAGAATTTTTAATGATTTTAAGATTAGAATATTTTAAACTTCTAAGATTTTAAGAATATATGATTATATGATTTAAAGATGCAAACATTTAAATAGTTTTAAATATTTTGATTTTTGGATTTTGAGATTTTTAAATATTTAGATTTTAAGATATCAATCAAAAAATCGTAGATTTTAGGGTTTTTGGATTTTTGGATTTTTAGATTTTTGGATTTTTGGATTTTTAGATTTTTAGATTTTTAGATTTTTAGATTTTTAGATTTTTAGATTTTTAGATTTTTAGATTTTTAGATTTATATATATTAAGAATTTTATATTTTAAGATTTTAACATTTCTGGATATTTAGATTTTTGAATCCTCAGATTTTAAGATATTGCGGTTATTCAATTTTTCTATTTAAAGATTTTAAGATTTTTATATCTTTGGATATAACATATTTAGAGTTTAGATTTTCTGATCTTGCGATTTCAGATTTTTATACATTTAAATTTTTATATTTTTAAGATTTTAAGATTTTTATATTGAGGGATGTTTTTGATTTTTAGATTTTTAGATTGGACGATTTTAACATTTTAAGATTTTGAGATTTTAAGATTTTTAGATTTTTAGATATTCAGATATCTAGGCTTAGAGATTTTAAGATTTTTAAATATTTAGATGCTAAGATTTTAAGATTTTTAGATTTTTGGATGCTCAGTTTTTAAGATTTTTTGATTTTAATATACTTAGATTCTGAAATTTTTAAATTTAAAGATTTTCAGATTTTTAATTTTTTTTAATTTCAAGTTAGATTTTTAAATTTTTAAATTTTAAATTTTTAGATTTTTAAATTTATAGATTTTTGGATTCTTAGATTTTTAAATTTTTTGATTATTAGATTTTTAAACTTTAAGATTTTTAAATATTGCGCATATTCGTTTATAAGATTTTAAGATTTTGAGATTTTTAGAATTTTAGATTTTACGATTTTTAGATTTTAAGGTTTTATATGTTAAGATTTTTAGATTTTTAAATAATAAGATTTTTTGATTTTTAGTTTTTTAAATTGTAAGATTTTAAGATTTTAAGATTTAAAGATTTTAAGATTTAAGGATTTAAGGATTTAAAGAATTTAAGATTTTCAGATCTTTAGATTTTTTGATTTTAAGATTGAAATTTTTAGAATTATAGAATTTATGATTTGAGATTTTTAGATTTTTTTTAATACATATTCAGATATCAAGGTTTTTTTTAAGATTTTTTTATGCTATTTTTTAATATTTTAAAATTTTTAGATATTTAGATTCTAAGATTTTAAAAATTTTCGATTTTCGATTTTTCGATTTTTCTTGGATATTTAGATTTTTAACTAGAAATTAGAGGAAAAATTTGTATTTTCCATTTAATTCCAACTACCTTTGCTAATATTGACAGATACGCGTATTTAGTCTACAATGTGCAGACTTCTCGTACTAATAACTCGACTTTTTAGATTTTTTAATGTTTAGATTTTTAGATTCTTATATTTTAGGATCTTTAGATTTTGATGCACAAATTTTTAGTTATGAAGATTTTAAGATATGAGGATCTAAACATTTTCAGATATTTAGGTTTTTAGATTTTTGATATTCGAGATTTTTAAATTTTTAGTTAAGAATTTTTGAATCAAAGATTTTTTAATTATTAGATTTTCAGGTTTTAGATATTTATATATTTTTTCAAATATTAAGGTTTTAAGATTTTTGAGATTTTTATTTTTAAGATTTTTAAATGTGTGCATTTTAAGATTTTAAGAAATAAGGATGTATAAGATTTAAATTTTTGGATTTTTAGATGTACAGGTATTAAGATTTGAAGGTTTTAAGATGTTAAGATTTTACGATTTCTTGATTTTTAGATCTTTTGATTTTTAGGTTTTTAGATATTAAGATTTCTAGATAATTGGGCTTCAAATGGTGAGTTGACAACTTCTAAGGAGGGTGCGACCGACCTCTGGTCTTCACAAGTTCCTACCTCACGCCTCCACGAGTCATATGATCACAAAAGACTGCCAGCTGAAACATGGAGACGCTGGTTGGCGTAGCCTGGGCAATGTTGTCAATCTGACAATAGCGAAGTGAGGGGGTGCGAACGGTAAATCATGTCATAATTTTCCATTATCATATCTTTCAGGTCTACCAGGTCATCAGGTATTATAAAATAATTTAAAATTTAAAATTAATTTATTTTCTCATGGCTGTCATACATTGTCTAAATTTTCTGGCTCATAATGGATGCGCAAGTTTGTCTACAATTGCAACAAAACAGAAGTCGGCACACATGCAATTCTCATTTCTTATTATAATATCCCTTCACTATATATATTATCTTAAAGGACATTGTTTATTCATAACCAATATTATTTATCTTTATCATCATTTTTATCATTTTTATCATTACTTGTGTTTTCGTGATTTATATTCTAACATATTTTTTTTTATATAATTTCACCTTATAGGTTATATAAACTTTGAATTATTATGTCTTATATACCCAACTATCATTATGATTGAGAAGTATCTAATGCCTTGATTAAAAGAAGCTGCAACGGAATCTATGGTAGGCTTTTGCACTTACTACTTAATGTCTTTTTCATTTCCGGTTTGCGAAAAGACCTTTTTCGAAATCTGAGCTCATCTGATTCGTGCAGCGCTGTTTGTCATTCGGCTTGTTTCTGATGTTATAATTCATTTTTTGTCATTACTGTATCATAACTCACAATATTATTATGTTTCATGATATTGTTTTATTGATTTTACTTAATAGATGATTTAACCATTGCTTATTGTTTTCTATGTCCATTTGTCTTTAACCCCATGTCAATAAAATCTTCCCTGCTTTCTCAACTCAGGAGCAATAATTATTAAACCAGATAAAATAAAAGCGGATTGCTGTTATAAAATCAACATCAAGCTGCAAATAGTGATCATGGCAACAGTAAATTAAAATGTATAAATGTTAGTTCTGTAAAATTTAACAAACTTTTTCAGGATACCACAAATCAAGATTTTGGTGAAATGCTGCTATCAGTGAAAACGAACGAAAACGCGCTCAAGCGCGAACCACGGAACTCTACACTATAACACTTTACTAAATTTCTTGCATTTTAGGATCAACCGAATGGAGATCGTATATAATAGATACGAATGATTGTAGTATTTTACATTTACATAAATATAGACACTTTCATATAAATATTTCATGGGAATGGGAGGAACCATCAGGGCACCCGATTGAAGCACTCTGGATGGGGAGAGTGGAAATGCCAACTCCCCATTGCTAACAGTTTGTGAATAGAGGGCGGGCTCTTCTTCTCGCCCATTGGGGCATCCTCATGTTAGATAGCTTGCTCTTTTGACCAATTGTTGAATCTTGTTGTTGAAAGGAGATTCTTTATATCCCTGTGGATACGTATAAGTGATGTTGCCTATCAATCCACCCAACCCGTTTTTGGCCCTTCATACAATGGCATGATTAGGATAATCAGTGGTTATTAAAGCTTGATCAATTCTAACAGAGAGGAGAGCCCATTGCTGTCGGACGTAGTTTCCGTGCTACAATGGGTGGTAGTACATATCATACATCATCTAAGATTTTTATATTTTAAGATTTTTATATACTAAGATTTTAGGATTTTTGGATCTTAAGATTTTTGGAACTTCAGATTTAAAGATATTGTGGTTATTCGATTTTTAGATTTTTAGATTTTTAGATTTTCAGATTTAAAGATTTAACGATTTAACGTTTTAACGATTTAACGGTTTTATAATTTTAAGGTTTCAGATTTTTAAAGTTTAAAATTTTTAGATATTTTGATTTTTAGATCCTTACATTTTTAGATTTTTAAATTTTAAGAATTTTAGATATTTAGATTTTAAGATTTTTAGATATAACGATTTTTTAGGTTTTAGATATTTAGATTTTTAGATTCTATGATTTTAAGATCTAATGATTTTAAGATGTTATGATTTTAAGGTTCTTAGATATTTAGATTTCTAGATATTTAGACTTGAAGATTTCAAAATTTTAAGATTTTAAGATTTATAGATTATTGAATTTTTATATATTTAGATTTTAAGGTTTTAAGATTCAAGATTTTAATATATTTAGATTTTCATATCTCTGGATTTTAGGATCTATAGATTTTTAAATTTTCAGACTATTAGATTTCTAGATTTTTAGATTTTAAGATTTTAAGAATTTAAGATTTTTAGATTTAAAGATTTTTAGATTTTTAGATTTTTAGATTTTTAGATTTTTAGATTTTTAGATTTTTAGATTTTTAGATTTTTAGATTTTTAGATTTTTAGATTTTTAGATTTTTAGATTTTTAGATTTTTAGATTTTTAGATTTTAAGATTTAAATATTTCTGGATTTTATGGTTTTAAGATTTTAAGATGCTTAGATATTCAGATTTTAAGATTTTTGGATGTTTAGATGCAATGATTTTTAGATTTTTAGATATCTAGATTTCTAAATTTTTAGATTTAAGGATTTTTGGAATGTTAGATTTAAAGATTTAAGGATTTTAAGATTCTTAGATATGTAGATTTCTAGATTTTTAGACGTGAGGATTTCAAGATTTTAAGATTTTAAGATTTTTAGATATTCAGATTTTTAGATTATAAGATTTTTAGATTATAAGATTCTAGATTTTTATATTTTCAGATGTTTAGATCTTAAGGTTTTTAGATATTTAGATTGTTAGAATTTAATATTTGTAGAATTTTGGATTTTTAAATATTTAGATTTTAAAATTTTAAGATCTTTAAGATTTAAGTTTAAGATTTAAGATTTCAATTTTAAGAGATTTCTATATATCTGGATTTTTAGATCTACGGATTTTAAAATATTTATATTTTTAGATTTTAAACTGTTAAGATTTTAAGAATTTTAGATTTTCAGATTTTTAGATTTTAGGATTTTTAGATTTTTAGATTTTTAGATTTTTAAATTTATTTTAATGTTTAGATTTTAATATTTTAAGATTTTAAGATTTTAAGATTTTAAGATTTTAAGATTTTAAGATTTTTAGATTTTAAGATTTTTAGATTCTTAGATTTTAAGATATAAACATTTTTGGATTTGAAGGTTCTAAGATTTTTAGATGCTTAGGTTTAAAGATTTTTAGATTTTTGAATGTTTAGATATTTAGATTTTTAGATTTTTAGATGTTTAGATTTCTAGATTTTCAGATTTTAAGATATTTTGAATGTTAGATTTTAAGATTTTAAGATTCTATTATAGATAGATTTGTCGATTTTTCGATTTTTCGAATTATTTTGGACATTAAGATTTTTAGGTTTTTTAATGTTTAAATTTTATGATTGTTACATTTCAGGATCTTTCGATTTTTATGCTGAAATTTTTAGTTATTTAGATTTTAAAATATTAAGATGTAAAGATGTGCAGATATTTAGGTTTGGGAAGATTCAATAATGATGTCACGCAGTAAGGGGGGAGGGGGCGTTTGGGAAAACGTGACAATCCATACCAAAGAATTTGAAGGTCCATACAAAATACGTGTAATGGGGGGGAGGTTATAAAAAATCACTTTTTGCATGACATCATTAGGGACTGTTCATAAACCACGTAGACCGATATTCGATACTTTCAAACCCCCCCCCCTCCCCCATCGTTGACTTTCGTAGACTTTTTCCCACCCCCCCCCCCCCTCGTGGACGGTTTATGAAATAAAACTCAAACAATCAGGTTATTCAGTTATTCATTTTTATTTTGTTTCATAAAAATAACAACAATCAATTATGCAAATGCAAAAGATGCCCACACCATGGCTGCTTGAACCAATAATTAAAGTTTATCAGCGGAATTTCCCTAGTAGCACACATGTTGCCATTAAGTTGAGAAGACATAAATGTGCTTTTGTTAGTCATAATAAAGCTGCTGCAACTATTTAACTATTCGTATCATTAATATGTTGAAAATAAACTTTTAATATGATTTTAATTTCAAACATCGATGTCACTTTGGTTTTAAACCTAGAATATGTTAGATATATAGCAAGTTTATGTTTGCGGCCAATATAAACTAATTTGATGTATGGATTTACCTGGAATAAGTTTGTTATGACGGCATTTTTCTCTGCGTTTTGTAGAGAGAAAAAAAAAGGTCTACGTAGACTTTTGGTATATCCCCCCCTCCCCCATCGTAGACAAACGTAGACTTTTTCGAAACCCCTCCCCTCCCCCTTAATTGTCTACGTGGTTTATGAACAGCCATTGAACGTTCCCTTTTTAGATTTTTGATATTTTAGATTTTTAAATTTTAAGTTTAGAATTTTCGAATCATAGCTTTTTTGATTATTAGGTTGTCAGGTCTTAGATATATATATATATATATATATATATATATATATATATATATATATATATATATATATATATATATCATATATATATATATATATATATATATATATATATATATATATATATATATATATATATATATATATATTATTTGAGATATTAAGGTTTTAAGATTTTTAAGATTTATATTTTTAAGATTTTTAAATGTTTACATTTTCAGATTTCTAGATTTTTTGATTTTAAGATTTTAAGATATATATGATTAAGATTTAGATATTAAGATATTAAGGTATTTAGATTTGAAGGTTTTTAGATACTAAGATTCTTAGATTTCTTGATTATTAGATCTTTTGATTTTTAGGTTTTGAAATTCCTAGATTTTATTTGATTTTTCATTTTAAGATGTTAGAGATCTTAGATTTTAGGATTTTTAGATATTCAGCTTTCTAGATTTTTAGATTTGTAGATTTTAATTAGATTTTTGCTGTTAAGATTTTAAGATTTTTAAATTTTAAAGACTTTAGATTTTCATGCAGAAATTTTAAGATTTTTAAATTTGCAGATATATATTATATTTAAGATTTTGTAAATTTTAAGATTTTTAGATTTTTAGATTTTTAGATTTTTAGATTTTTACATTTTTACATTTTTACATTTTTAGATTTTATTAGATTTTTTAATTTTATGATTTAAAAGTTTTTAGATTTTAGGATTTTTTGATATTTAGATTTTTAGTTTTTTAGATTTTTAGATTTTATTAGATTTTTTATTTTAAGATTTCATAGTTTTTAGATTTTAGGCTTTTTTAGATATTCAGATTTCTAAATTTTTAGATTTTTACCATTTTCTGGAAGTAAGTGAAATTAACACTGAGTTGTGATGATTAAAAACATCGCTACGTCGGTTATAAGCAACAAGTTTATTGTTAGATGTTTTAAACACTATTCTCACCTCACAATAGATCCTTGAAAATCTACGACCCGGTCGTGGTCACCAGGGAACTCCTCTCTGTAGCTAGCATCAACCCATAAATCGGGCCGTCCGGAATCATTCCTCCATCCATCAGTCGCCATCGAAAACCATCATTGATTTGTGGGGCCCCTTCCTGGCGTGGAAACCGCCACTTAAGAAAACTCCGATTTGAGGTAAGAAACAAGACACTTTGCCTCCCACCGGCAACAGATTAGGAGCCAAGGAAGGGCAAGGAAAACGATTTATTTTCCCGCATTAGACGATACATTCCCATCCCATCCCATCCCCCATCGACCTGAACCGGGCAAGGAGAAAATGCAATCAGCTCTAGTTGCGTTGCTGCTGGTGAGTAGAGGTGCACACAAATCCTTCCCTGGCGAAGGAGGGGGGGGGGGGGGGTCTAGGTTCGTAAAGAAGTCTTTGGCAAGAGCAACAATGCACGGTGCGGTTCCATAAACAAACACACATCATCCCCACGACCAAGTACATTATGTGAGTGTGTGTGTGTGTGTGTGTGTGTGTGAGTGTGCACTTGGTATTACGTCTTGGCAGAGGTGCCCGGTTGCGGTTGAAGAAGATATGTGAAAAGTTGGCGTATCGTATAAATTCTTCGGCTTGTTCCATTGACTTCCAACCAAGACGATATGGCGACGGGAGTAGAGGGGGGGGGGAGGGAGAGTGATTGTGTCCTTGGCTTTCACGGTGGTCTTAGCGTCTTCTTAAAATCGGACCCAATTCAGAGGAAGTGGGAAGTGTCGGCAGAATGCAATGTTTCCCCCCCCCAACCGTCCTGTCCTGATGTGTACAGTTTGCCTAAACCTAAACCACATTATATTATTAAAGTTGTTTATGTTTCTTCTAATATCAAATTAAGAGTTGGAGATTAGTTACGATGGAGCGTCTATAAATTGCGATAGACTTAAATTGATTCTGGCTGTAGTGCAGAAGCTGCCAGAGGCGAACAGCGACAGATATGGGTTTCCTCCGTTCGGTCTATTTGACTTCCGAGACGTGTGTCAAGCAGGCAGGGGACGGACAGGAGGGTGTAGGGGATGTGTGTGAGTGGAAAAGTTTGCCCACGGCTTCTTCGTGGCGCTCGCTGGGTGTCCAATGTTACACCGGAGGTGAGTTATTGCGGTTTTCTTTGGAGATTGTCGGGGATGTTTGCGCTGCCTCTTCCCTCTACCGATTGCAGATTTGGAGTGAAGGATTCTTCGTCTATGTATCTGAAGTGGCAGCTCCCGATATGGAGGCGATATCCCTTGGCTGTGCGGTCGGGGCTAATTAATTATTTTAATTATTAATATGAATTCGACGCCTACCTAGACTGTTTTGGGATGGAGCTGCGATAGGACAAAGAAGACCAGTATCTTGTCGGATCGGTAATGAACTTTGTGGGTGAAGCTCATCAGAGTACATCGTCAAATATCGGAGCAGACTACGTTGACTAAGCGATTCATAAATACTACAAAGTGAAATGAAGACCAGTTCCTGATTCGAACACTGATTTGTCGTCAAAACCAATGCGTTTCGTACACCCAGCCTGCTGCGATTGACCTATAGATAATTGTTGTTTTTTTCTTCGCATTGCAAGCAGGCCTCTGCACTTAGATCGAGGTGAAGCGAACTGGCGTTGGTGCGTAGATTACGCACCATTTCCTATAAAACGTCACCGCAAAACCCCCTCCCCCCTCCCCTTCACTTTCCATTCGAAACACTGCAAGAGTGTTAATTTGCAAACGCGTCGCTTCGTTCGTTCGTTGACTTGCTTCGTCACGTGAATTTTATGAATGAAGCAGGTAATCCAAGGCTACTTAGCGTAAAACTGGCACTGGGGGAATTATTTTGTTCGAACGTCTCCGTGGCTGGAAACTGGTCGCTGCAAATGTGTGCAATATTTTCCTCAGTGGTATCAAGCAAGTACGCACGAGGCTAATTGGATAATCATCGGTAGGGTAGGTGTTCCAGTGCTGGTTATTAACTCTGCCAAGATTGGAACACGCCCTAACCGGAAGATGTGGCCAAAGCTGGTTACTCCACCCTAGTTCGTCGGGTTGAAATCGGTGCTGTTCGTTAGCTCTGTTCTGTAATTTTTGACGGGTTGTAAATTAGTTGACCGTTTGAGCAGTTGGATGGGGAAATCGAAAATTGCACTGACCTATATCAATTATCTCACTCAGATAATGTTTGGCGTTGACTGGTTGACAATTGTTGGAAAACTCAACCCATGCTGCCACGATAAGCCCTTTAAGTTACAAACAAATCAATATATGCGATACTACTTTAAGCTTATCTTTTCAAATACAAACGCATCCAGTACGGGGAATTATTTTTGTCAATATTGATGCTTGCAGCATATCAAAGACATGATGCAAGCGCCAAAGCGGCCTGAGTTGCATTAAGGGCTTATGCTGAAGTACCTCAACATTTAGAATTGATATAACTCAGAGTCTGTACTAGATATTGAAATTTAACCACATCAGTTTGTATGCTTACTTGCTGTGAGCAATCTGATAGAGTTCGATTCGAAGTTCATTCACTAACAATCGAGATTTATCAATTTGAAATAGTAAGGTAAGATTGCGAGAGAGAGAAAAAAGATAGGAAAAAATACATGGAGCGATTCACCTTAACCGCAAAGATAATTCAATTAAATGTGTTGTATTCAACTGAATACATAGAAATGAAACACAACGAATTTTGTTAACCTACAAGGAAGAAACGATGCGTGGACACAATAAGGTCTATACAGGTGGAGCAGAAGTGGTTTAGTTGTATTAGTGTACTACAAAATACTGTGTCATTGTGTCAGTGAGATGATGCACAACCTGTTTTTTGTAAACATGCGTGACATAGATCTCCAAAATCAACGATTCACAACAGCAGCAAATCACAAGGTGGAATGTTTATTTTCGGTAATTGGTAAAGTTTTTAAAAGGTTTCGGCTGAAAAATTGTGCACTAAAAGGATGCGGAAAAAATCTAAACTTGTTTTGTTATCATTTGCTTGTTTTTGGAATTTGACGTCACTACCCGAAAACATGGATTATTTACACATTTTTCGTTACTAATACCGACAAACACCTAGCTCTTCACCACCTGTATACACCTCATTGGCGTGGACATACCGTACACGCAAAAAAAAAGTCGCAGTAGAAACTACCATTCCGAGGGTTAAATTAAGCGCAATCACCAACAATTTTCAGCTGACTATAAATGCGTTTGATTTTACCATGCCTGCGATAAGATCAACCATGTTGCGGTTGATATCAATATGAGGTCTGTCAAATATACCACAATCGTTGCAGCATTTACTATAAACGTCTGTCGAGTGAAATGGTAGTTTTTACTACAAGATTTGTTCCTGTGTACCATACGCACGGAGTTATGACAAGTGGAATATAATAGAATCGTTTAATATTTGTAAATCAAAATATGTGTAGTAACGGGGGGCAATATAATATAACATGTTAAAATTAAATTTCATTTTGCCTGTATTCAAGTACTCGGTAAAATAAAAGTCCCCAATTCGATTTCATTTGGTAGAACGTAGAATAGAAAAGCGTGAGAGAAATAAAATAGAGGTGGGTTATATTAGGGATATTACCAACAATCAATATGCAACTACACTGAGAATATTTTACTGATAGATTCTATGTGTCCACACATAGATTTTTGTAATCTGCTTTGTACAATTAAAGCTATGTGCTGGACACATAATTCTTTTGGTTCCATCTAAAATCCATGAGGGGTCGCACATATTATTCATTTGACTCATAATTTTCATTTGCACTTCTAAGGGGATTATGTTTATGTATGGCAAATCAAATCTTTTAGAATTTCTTATGGATTTTTACCATTAATTATGTGCAGATTATTTTTCGTGTAGCGGTTCACTGTTGTAGAACCCCTTGGGTTCGAAATCCACCTTGCAGTCTGCACCTTGCTATACACTCTTGCACTTTTCAGTACCTTTCGGTATCAGTATCTTTGGCTTTGTTTTGATTCGCTAAACTTCCGCCCCATTTTACTCAATTTTTGAGTACAATTGTATACTATCTCTTTTTCTATCACGGAAATCTTATTCAATTTACGTTAAAAAGTGGATCAACTCAATTTTCGAGTACATCCACTTTTTACGAAAATTGAGTAACATTTTCGTGAGAGAAAAAGAGATAGTATACAATTGTACTCAAAAATTGCATAAAATGAAATGAGAGTGAATGATATTTTGACAGAATATTTCTAGACAAACCCGTCAAAAAGGTCGAAAGTAACAATTGTAAACAATGACATAAAACGTAAATTTCCTGGAAATGCCAGATTGCTAACATCTATATCCACTTCGCATGGAAAAGCAATAACTCCCTGTATCTGTTTCTGGTGCAATTTTGTTTGTGGAAGCAAGCAGATCCAAGAAAAATACGCTAGAAGTCATTGTTTACAAATGTTACTTTCGACCTTTTGACTATTTTGTCTAGATTTGAGGGTGTGCTGGTGTGAGCACGCAAAATGGAAGTACCGACAAACCGACATGAAACTCAATTTTCACAATCAATCAAGAATCCATAACGACCGATTCAAATGTGTAGCGATCCCATCTGTCACAATCTTCTAGAATCATTTTATCTATACCAAATAAATGTGTCCAGAATTGCTCAGACATGAATCTTCTTAGCAAGTTCCCAAGCGTGTTCGTGGCTTCAATAAACGTTCTCAGCGAACACGAAGATAGTTGTCAGTAATATGATTTGTACAGAAATTTTAAGACATTTAATTACTGTCCGCTCCCAGCGCTTCGCATGGTAGATGAGAAATTATCTGCTTCTGAAAAACTTCATCAAAGATCGTTACTTCCGCGCTGGGGAGAATACAAAAATAACAATCAAAAGCATTTTCTATTGTCATTCATGTCGGTTTGTCGGGGATGGAAGTGGCTTTGAAGGCAGAAACCCATGCTGATGCCGAGTGCTTGCCGGCCGCACAGCTCGCTTCACGCTCTTTTCCCGAAGGTGAAATCCGTGTCAGCAATGCTGCTACTGTTTTCAATAGCGTACCCGAGTAAACAAGTATTTTAAAGATATTATACCATTTATCGTTTCATAATTATTCAAGTTATCTTCCAAGATAAAGTGTATCATATCGATGATGTATGTTATGGTAATTCAAGATCTTACCATAGCACAAATAGGTTGTTAAGTATCGTAACCATACAAAATATGACGTTTTCTCGAACAAAATTTCCGGTGTATTGTACAGTAAATAATTTGAGAATATTATTTTTTTCTGCAGTTTTACTTTAGGTGGTATCGTTCAATTATGGTTATATCATAAAATATTTTTTGCAACCATTACGATATACGTTAACATAATTTAATAATAAATACAATATAAAAAGATAATAGATATCGTAACAGTATAGTAATATAATATGAGAATTCCAATCATGATGATAACTGCTACAGTCATGATACAATAATGAATAATACTTTTCCCGTTTTTTTTTCTCACACATTTGATGTTGACATTTGTTTTATTAAAAGCTTTTCGTTGTGAAAAACGTATAGAAATTAAGGGGATATAATTAAAAAATACCGGCAAAAGTTAATCCAAACTAAAGCACACAAAATCCAACAAAAACACCTTGATTTAAGGAACTTTAACTAAACAAGGATATACTAGAAATACTATAATAAGATATCAGTGGACTCAAAAACCCTAAAAATTTACAATCAAAGGTATATTATCAATGACAATTATACTGTTCACAAGTGGATTGAAATTCAGTTCGAAAGTAAAATCTTCTTTATTAAATTGCAACATACCCTTCACGTAGACTGATAAAACCGCTCCCTTACAAATACATATTATGATGACCAGTATTATAACATGAGTCATACATTTTGTGATAATAAACTAAAAATTACATATTGTTTCCTTTTTTTTTTTTGTTTATCGTGACCATAATTCATATCTTTCCTCTCGTTATATCATAAAATGAATGAGCAAGAGATATACTATACAGCACTGTTAATTTCTTTTTTATGAAATCAGTATAATATATAGAATACGCTATTTATGGTTGTTTAAAGTTTGAATGGTTTCTCATATTACACCAGCATTATACACGGATGATACATATAATGGTGATTACAACATGAATGGAAAATGTATAATAATGATCATACAGCTAATGGTAATTTTCTGTTCGGGTACACACTTAGAAATTAGGTATTTTACACGAGACGTAATCCATGTTTGTAAAAAATCGGGATTTCGTGTAAAATTATGTCTCCTGAAACTGACACACACGCAATTCGACAAAAGATGTGTATGATTGAACTTATTTTCTCATCTCTCTCAACTCATTCTTATGTGCTACAGGACCTTGAATGTGTCGGTCTCAGGGACAGAAATTTACATGGTATTTTGGTAGTGTGTAAGATCATCGCCGTCCTTGTTCCTTGGGCTCCAAATGCAATCACATACCTATTCACAACCCGATCGATTGATGAAAATGGATTCGGGTTAGTTACTTCGCCAAACCTACACATGCGAGACTTAATGGACGGAAGTGACGGAAAAGTGGCAAACATTTTCAAGCAAAATTGCCGACTGTACCTGTGGCTTAAATGTGACATTTTGATTTCCATAACAATAGTCAACCAGGAAATCTACGTGCACAAGTGTCTAAAGGCTTCCTTCTTCTGTTTGACTTGGAGTTGACATCCTGTCAATACAGGGAGTGGATTGTCGTCAAAATTTTGCAGTTGATACCCAATAGGCCAGAACTCTGCCCAATTGAGAAATATTGGTCCATCGTCAAGCGGAACCTGAAGGAGACCGAAAAAAACTGTAGAAACAGTTTTAGACAAACTTGTAGTCTGTGGTGAACAAGTTGTACAGAATCTGATGGCAGGAGTTGAACAAAAGGCCTGGAAAAGGCCTGCACTCCTCAGCTAGGCAGGAATCTTTTGGAGCTGGCAAGGGAAATACTGTTTGTGGGTTTTTTGGTTTGAAGTGGAATTATTTAATTATCGAATTTATCATATAGAAGTGACGGATTGTAGTATTTTTTGAAAAAGGGAGAACCGTGGGTCTACCCTATTCTGAGTAAGTTTGATATAATGTGTAAACGATGCACCGATTCGAAAATACCTTTCACTACTAGTCAAGAAGGTTTATCTTCATTGAAATCTTTTACACTTACACTCAGAACTAGAATGGGAATGTCTCCTTTTACATCAACGGCTGAGTATTAACAATACAGCTAATCTTTGGTTCCTGGACATTGTGGAATCGATGGCAATGAAAGAGCTGATGAACTAGCTAGAGCTGGATCTTCTAAGCCATTTCTAGGCCCAGAGCAATTTTGTGGAGTCTCTGCTTGCGTAATCGAACTCGGGAACTGAAAAAGGGGCTATTCCTTAACCACGTATACTTTTTTGGGGAGAGGGGGCGGTATGACCAAAGTCTACGCTCCATACAATATTTCAAAAAATTGAATGGAAAAAAGTCTACGAGGGGGGAGGGGTCTGAGATTTTCCAAAATGGATCTACGTGGTTTATGAACAGGCCCAAAAGAAAATGGTGATTACAAACTGGAGTATAACCACCATCTCCCGGCAGTCTAAAAAAGTCATTACACCTAACATATCAAATACACAAAAACTTCTCGTTTTGTCGAAAAATTACCTGTGCACATACACAGGCCTAATTACCGGGCATTGTATGGGTAAAGATCATCTAAGACTAATGGATATAATCGGAGATGTTATTTGTCCATTTTTAAATGAGGAAAGCGAAACCTCTGAATATTTCTTGTCCAACTTTTTAGCACAAGACTAAAAATTTTCGGTAAGAGGCTTTTAAAGCCCATTGAAATATAGTCTCTATTCCGTAGGGTAGTGCGTTTTGTACGACACATAATTTCTTACTGGGATAATACCAACGGGTGGATATTAGTCAAGAAAATGAATACATTTTTTGGCTCAGAAAGTACTAGCACACCGGTCCCAAGCTTAATGATTCGCCCCTAATAACGTTACTCACACCAACACACTCTCAAATATTGTTTCAAAATAGCATAGCAAATCAAAACAACATCAAAAAAGAAACTAGTACCGGAAGGTACCGAAAATCGCAAGAACTATTGCAAGGTGCAAGGTGTACTTCGGACCTAGGGGCTCTACAACAGTGAACCAATTTTGAATCGCTAGTTGCATATTGATTGTTAATAATACCACAGCCTTTCAAGCTTGAATCTCAGCGTGTGTTAAATTCCGCAACCGTCAATTTAAAAGGAATCGCCTTATGACAATAAGTAACTAGCAAAATGCAAATTTGTCAATTTTGTTGGCGCAATAACTCATCTAATTGCACGTTAAAACATCGTGTCAATATCGCGTGGCGTGTGTCAAATGACGGAGTGATATTTTGACAAGCTAGCAGATACCGCCACTTTACCAAATCGGGCGCTTCGACTAAGTGAACTACGTGGCGTTAGTTAAGAAGCGATTACTAACCATTGGCGGAACTGGGCAATTAGTCTGGAGGGGACCTGGAGGGGGCCTGCCCGAAGATTTTTTTTCGTATATAGGAATATTGAAAAGAGCGATGAAAGTAGCGTAATTGTTTAGGGCATGTCATTTTTATTGAAGAATCAGAACAGGTTGAATCCAATAATTAGATCTATGCTGTGCCTCAGTGAGTCGAGATGACTGAAGAGAATCGAGCAAAATTTTGATTGGTTTGCATTGCGCGTTTTAAATATATTCAATATTGTGTCGGTTGATACTGATTCAGTTCGAAAGAAACATCCATGGGTAATTTGAGGTTAAACTTAAGAATTGGATCGACTTTGATAGTATTCCAGGGCATTGAAATTCCATGGACATTTTTCGAATTTTTTTGAAGATATGGAAAAAGCATATAAACAACTGCAGTATAGGCTAAATTAACAAATGCATCTACCGTTTCGAACTGTATTGAATTTATAAATTATCATGCACAGTCTTCAAAATGGCATCATACTGGCCATGTTATAAGGTTTGGCAAATATTTAGTTTTTAAATAATATAAAATTGAAAAGTTATACAACAATGAATTGTTTGGAAAAATTATTCATTCTTATGAAATTTTTGTGTTTTGTAAAAGAAAATAAATGTTTTTAAAATTTTCTAATATGTTGGATCAGAGGTAATTTTGAAAACTGTGTTTTAAAATTTATATATATATATATATATACATATATATATATATATATATATATATATATATATATATATATATATATATATACACATATATATATATATACAGTTTAAAAATCAGGTTAATTCTGAGCTGCTTTAAAAATTTCTGCTCAATTCATCTTTTGAGTTGTGACATAGAAAATGTCAAATATGTCAATTTTGTATGTAAAACTTTAAATGTGTTTAATATTTTCGCCATCAATAACCCAAAATAGCCAAAACAAATAACGCCAAAACAGAAGCTTTTGATTGAAAATCAAATCCTTTAAAGAAACTTTAAGAATAAATTTTCAACTGTTGTAAGAAATGTGAAGGGAATTTTGATAAAATTCCAAGGAAATATTGAAAAGCATTTTTAAATTATAATCTGAACTCTGTCTCTACTAAGTGAATGCAGATGGGAATACACTGGGAACACACAAGCTGTTACAATTCTTAGAAAATTTAAAAAAAAAATCCGACGGGTCCAGCATTGCGATACTACTTAATTAAAATATTTTTTTTTAATATTTGTAGAAAAGAATAGATCAATAATAGTTTTAACAGGTTAACAATATTTTCAATAAAAGTTAGCCTCATGTGAGGCAAGATTTCCCCCTATATTAATGAATAACATTTTACAAAAAAGTCGAAGAAATGACTAAATTTAAAAACTTTGATAAGCTTTTTTATAACCAAATTCAGGAAATTTAAATACATGAAATATCATGAACAATGATGTTTAATTTTCATTGGTAGCGTGGTGAGCATAGTATGTACTGAGTTTTTTTTTTCTTGTGTGGAGCTGCATGACAGCTTGTTGCAAGGCTGAACCCTTGCGCAACATTCCCTATTACTAGGACGAATACTATAGTTACACTAGCATATGTCAACCGCGTGAGCACCATTTGAAGTTTTAGATATTTTGTCTTCGTATTTTATAAAAGATGTAGAATTTCCCATGTTATAGTACCCATCCCTGCAATATTGCACCCAACAACTTTGAATCAATTTCTAATTAAAGATGTCTAAGTAGACTATTATATAATTATTTAGAACACTTGGAAACGCCGTTCAGAATACTGTCTATGTTGACAGTGCTGAAGTTTTCTCCAGCAATAACTCTTAAATTACTATATGCATTTCATCAATACTGTGCTGTGAATAGTTCAATTATTACAATTACCTTTTGGGGATGACACACAGGCCCATAATGCAGTCTATGATAACTGAAATTTACCTGATGGTATGTTAACCTTACTTCTTAAACTACATTTTTGAAAATATTATCGTTAATGAATGAACTCCTATCTCCATATTTTACTTATTTACATTCGTTAGTTTCGAAATTTCTAATCAATCTGGGGTATATATACTTTACTTAAATTTTCGTACAAGAAAAAATAATATTGTGAATTTAAAATGCGCTTTTAAACAAAATTAATTATTGTAAAACCTTCTTGAAAAATAAAATTAAAATACGTACACAGACAAGTGTTTCAAATCATATGTTTCAACTTAATAGGGTCAGAATTTTACCGTACCTATTATTTTAGTTCGCTTGACGTTTTAATATTAATAGAATTGAAACTAAGAGGGAATATTTTTCAAATACCTACTAAGTGAACAACAAAAACTAAATGGAATTGATAAATCAACTTTTACAAAAAACACCGCGATATACTAGTTTTGTGCACATGCCTGTGCATTTCTAAGTGGGCCCTCTACGTTCTAATTTCGATTTTGATCTGGTTAACTCTTGTACCCCGAACGATATCTAGGTTCATAGGCGTAGCCAGGGAGAGGGCAGGTGGGGCGACTGCCTCCTGACTATGCAATCAAATTTAACCTTTGTGAAATGGATTAAGAAACGCAATCATCTCCCGAAAAAATTGTCATTCCGGAAAATGACCTCTGGGAAATTACCTCTTGGAAATTATCTCAGGAAAATAGCCTCTAGAAAATGGACTTTGAGAAATAGCATCTGAATAATACGGGAAAGCAATAATTTACCGAAAAAAAACCAGGGTTGCGGCTTATCATTTTTGACTCAGGCATATTCATTTGCCAATATCTCCTTTCAGAGGGTCGATTTGATAATATGATGTATGATGAACTTGTAGTGCATGAGTAGACCTACAACTTTGTCTAACAGTACATTGCTCTAACTCCTATATCTTCGACATGAGAGCGTATATTCACAGTGATCTTCACCGCGAATATCATCGCGAAGATCACTGCGAATATACGCTCTTATTCCTCAGATATAAGAGATAGAGCTATGTATTGGTAGACCAAGTTGTAGGTCATACATTATATTTTGAAATTGAGCTTCTGAGAAGAGCTATCGGCAAATGAATATGGATAAGTCAAAATGATAAGCCGCAACCCTGAAAAAACTAGGAAAAAGATTACCTCACGAAAATGGCGTCTTTTGAATGGGCTCTAAGAAGGGACATGGCCTTTTCCACGGAATAGTTTAAAACTAAATACCGATAGGCAATATTTTGGAATTTGGATAATGTCTATAGATCGAGAATCGATGATCAACACAATTTTGAAATCCAAGATGACGGCTTCTGATTGCCATACCCCTATTTTAATTCTGGCTATGGTTTACATAATATCTAGTTATGATTTGCGGCGGTTGAGTATATTTATCATCCTGAATCAATAAATTATTGAGTCATAAACTGAATTTAACGATTTATGGGCTGGATTATATCCGCTTATCATGTCGTTCGTTAGTAAACACCACGAAAAAAATTTAACAAAAACTAGCTTTTAACAGACGCAACAAACTCTCGAGCAATGTGGATTTAATGTTGATATATAAGAATTCTCATGGATCTAATTGTCGCAGGCCTATGACAAGGGCTACTTTTTCACGTAGACAACATCTCAGCAAGCTCAGCTGTCAAAATAATTTCAACATTGTAAGTTGTGTTTGTTATAGCTCGTTTACGTTTTGTCTGTTCTTGCTCGTTTTCGTTGTGCACGTCATACAAAGCAGAAAGATCGCTTTCTGTGGTGTTTTACATCAAAACAAACAACCAAAACAAATTATTATACTTCTATTTGACAGCTGACAGCGGGCCCAAATCAATTTGGGCCCAGGACATCCTGTCTACTGTCAATCACAGCTATTGATATAGGCTTGTCAATGGCCTGAATTGTCGTTAACTATGGTTTATATTGATATACCAACTTTATATCCTAAAAGGTACAGTGGAGTAAGTGAAAAGTGTGGTGAAGCGGGTATACACACGTTACTCCTACAAAAAAAAAATACTCGTTCAAACTATTTCTGAAAGGTCGGTATCGTGATGGAAAGAATTTTTTTTTTCCATCCCAAACTCATGTTAAATTCCGTTTACTGAAACAGAAAACTAAAGAATCGAAAAGAAATTTCTGCAGCAGTATTCACCTGAAAAAAAGTATACACGGTGTTCAATAAGTTCGAATACAAGTTTTCATCATTGCGTAGGTATGCGCCATGTACATATTCTGCATTGGTATTGGTGTCAGCTTTAGCTTCATTCATACGCTACCGAATGTGCGCGGTGTTGACATTCTGTTAGTTGTTGTTCGTTTGTTACGCGCGATGAAAGAGTATCGGGACTTCGTAATTAAGCGTTTTTTGAACGGTGAGCGACCCGGCGATATATTCCGGCTGCTGAAATCGCATAGGGTCAAGCGGAACTTTGTCTACGTGGTACGTGTGCTCAACTGCAAGTTTCTCTTCTTTCAAACTCATTTTCAGTTCAATTTACCCATTGAGCTGGACACATCACAAAAGAAAATATTGTGATGGAGCACGGACGTTAGGTTTCTAGATATATAAAATATACTCTACGACCTATTCAGGGTTAAATCTGAAAAATCCAAATTTGGCCAACACCCACCCGCGAAATGTAGATTTTAAAGTGTCTCCAAAACTCCCGATAAATTTAAAAAATTCCAGCTCCAACCTCTTATGTCGGCACCTTGCACCGAACAGCAATTGTTCGCACCAAAGTAACCCATTAAACCCACGATTCGACCGAAATTCATCGCAGCAAGCTACTCGGACCAGCAGTCAAAAATATTCACCATTCAAGTGCTCAACATGGAAGCGGTAGCATCGTCCTCCAGCCAAGTCCAGATCCTGCGTTCCGACGAGGAGGAAGATTTGCTCCGTCAGATCTCCGGACTCGGCCTCAAGATCAAGCAAATCAAGAAGATCGCGGCCATGCCACCGAACGTGCGGATCAAGATTGAAACGTTGAAGAAAATTCAGCTGGATTTGCTGAACAAGGAGGCCGAATTCCACCAGAAGGTCCACTCGCTCAAGGTGGAATATCAGAAAAACTATGACGAAATGAACGAGAAACGCTGCCAGATAGTCAACGGAATCTACATTCCGAAGCTGGAGGGTGTTCCCGAGTCGACGGATGACGCTGCCGATTAGGCACAGGGAATCCCGGAGTTTTGGCTGACCATCTTCAAGATGACACCGGTTTCGCAAGCCATGATAAGGGAACCGGACGAGGGCTTCCTCGTCCGGTTCTCTTATCATGGCTTGCAAAACCGGTGTCATCTTGAAGATGGTCAGCCAAAACTCCGGGATTTCAAGCGCCTGGTGGACGTTAGGACCCAAGTGAAGAGCGAACCGACACCCCAATTTATCCTGCAATTCGAGTTTGAACCCAACGACTTCTTCGAGGATCGTATCTTGGAAAAGAAATACCTGATGAAGTGTTCTCCCAACTCTGCATTGGCGTAACTACTGGGGGTGCCTAGGGGGGCAGGCGACCTCTAAAATTCTGTAGGCCCCCCCCCCAGGATTTTCCGGAATATATTTTTAATTTAAAATAAAACACTGTTCATAATCTCTACGGAATTGTACAATTTTTTTGCCTCTCAGTTTAAGTTTTTTTTTCTCTTTGCTGCCGTCAGGCCAGTATCGACTCAAAAAATAGAGAGGGTACGGAATTTTGACAATTAATCTGCATGGAACGAACTGTCACGTTCACTTACGGAATAATCAAGCGGAACATTTTTTCCGAAAGTAAGATTGACAGCTCCCTTTAGTTTGAGTGGAAACCTTACGAATTCCAATTTTATTTATACTTTTTTTCAGGTGGATACTGCTGCAGAAATTTCTTTTCGATTCTTTAGTTTTCTGTTTCAGTAAACGGAATTTAACATGAGTTTGGGATGGAAAAAAAAAATTCTTTCGATCACGATACCGACCTTTCAGAAATAGTTTGAACGAGTATTTTTTTTTTGTAGGAGTAACGTGTGTATACCCGCTTCCCCACACTTTTCACTTACTCCACTGTACCTTTTAGGATATAAAGTTGGTATATCAATATAAACCATAGTTAACGACAATTCAGGCCATTGACAAGCCTATATCAATAGCTGTGATTGACAGTAGACAGGATGTCCTGGGCCCAAATTGATTTGGGCCCGCTGTCAGCTGTCAAATAGAAGTATAATAATTTGTTTTGGTTGTTTGTTTTGATGTAAAACACCACAGAAAGCGATCTTTCTGCTTTGTATGACGTGCACAACGAAAACGAGCAACAACAGACAAAACGTAAACGAGCTATAACAAACACAACTTACAATGTTGACAATATTTTGACAGCTGAGCTTGCTGAGATGTTGTCTACGTGAAAAAGTAGCCGTTGTCATAGGCCTGCGACAATTAGATCCATGAGAATTCTTATATATCAACATTAAATCCACATTGCTCGAGAGTTTGTTGCGTCTGTTAAAAGCTAGTTTTTGTTAAATTTTTTTCGTGGTGTTTACTAACGAACGACATGATAAGCGGATATAATCCAGCCCATAAATGGTTAAATTCAGTTTATGACTCAATAATTTATTGATTCAGGATGATAAATATACTCAACCGCCGCAAATCATAACTAGATATTATGTAAACCATAGCCAAATTAAAATAGGGGGTATGGCAATCAGAAGCCGTCATCTTGGATTTCAAAATTGTGTTGATCATCGATTCTCGATCTATAGACATTATCCAAATTCCAAAATATTGCCTATCGGTATTTAGTTTTAAACTATTCCGTGGAAAAGGCCATGTCCCTTCTTAAAGCCCATTCAAAAGACGCCATTTTCGTGAGGTAATCTTTTTCCTAGTTTTTTTCAGGGTTGCGGCTTATCATTTTTGACTTATCCATATTCATTTGCCGATAGCTCTTCTCAGAAGCTCAATTTCAAAATATAATGTATGACCTACAACTTGGTCTACCAATACATAGCTCTATCTCTTATATCTGAGGAATAAGAGCGTATATTCGCAGTGATCTTCGCGATGATATTCGCGGTGAAGATCACTGTGAATATACGCTCTCATGTCGAAGATATAGGAGTTAGAGCAATGTACCGTTAGACAAAGTTGTAGGTCTACTCATGCACTACAAGTTCATCATACATCATATTATCAAATCGACCCTCTGAAAGGAGATATTGGCAAATGAATATGCCTGAGTCAAAAATGATAAGCCGCAACCCTGGTTTTTTTTCGGTAAATTATTGCTTTCCCGTATTATTCAGATGCTATTTCTCAAAGTCCATTTTCTAGAGGCTATTTTCCTGAGATAATTTCCAAGAGGTAATTTCCCAGAGGTCATTTTCCGGAATGACAATTTTTTTCGGGAGATGATTGCGTTTCTTAATCCATTTCACAAAGGTTAAATTTGATTGCATAGTCAGGGAGGCAGTCGCCCCCACCTGCCCTCTCCCTGGCTACGCCTATGAACCTAGATATCGTTCGGGGTACAAGAGTTTACCAGATCAAAATCGAAATTAGAACGTAGAGGGCCCACTTAGAAATGCACAGGCATGTGCACAAAACTAGTATATCGCGGTGTTTTTTGTAAAAAGTTGATTTATCAATTCCATTTAGTTTTTGTTGTTCACTTAGTAGGTATTTGAAAAATATTCCCTCTTAGTTTCAATTCTATTAATATTAAAACGTCAAGCTAACTAAAATAATAGGTACGGTAAAATTCTGACCCTATTAAGTTGAAACATATGATTTGAAACACTTGTCTGTGTACGTATTTTAATTTTATTTTTCAAGAAGGTTTTACAATAATTAATTTTGTTTAAAAGCGCATTTTAAATTCACAATATTATTTTTTCTTGTACGAAAATTTAAGTAAAGTATATATACCCCAGATTGATTAGAAATTTCGAAACTAACAAATGTAAATAAGTAAAATATGGAGATAGGAGTTCATTCATTAACGATAATATTTTCAAAAATGTAGTTTAAGAAGTAAGGTTAACATACCATCAGGTAAATTTCAGTTATCATAGACTGCATTATGGGCCTGTGTGTCATCCCCAAAAGGTAATTGTAATAATTGAACTATTCACAGCACAGTATTGATGAAATGCATATAGTAATTTAAGAGTTATTGCTGGAGGAAACTTCAGCACTGTCAACATAGACAGTATTCTGAACGGCGTTTCCAAGTGTTCTAAATAATTATATAATAGTCTACTTAGACATCTTTAATTAGAAATTGATTCAAAGTTGTTGGGTGCAATATTGCAGGGATGGGTACTATAACATTGGAAATTCTACATCTTTATAAAATACGAAGACAAAATATCTAAAACTTCAAATGGTGCTCACGCGGTTGACATATGCTAGTGTAACTATAGTATTCGTCCTAGTAATAGGGAATGTTGCGCAAGGGTTCAGCCTTGCAACAAGCTGTCATGCAGCTCCACACAAGAAAAAAAACTCAGTACATACTATGCTCACCACGCTACCAATGAAAATTAAACATCATTGTTCATGATATTTCATGTATTTAAATTTCCTGAATTTGGTTATAAAAAAGCTTATCAAAGTTTTTAAATTTAGTCATTTCTTCGACTTTTTTTGTAAAATGTTATTCATTAATATAGGGGGAAATCTTGCCTCATATGAGGCTACCTTCTATTGAAAATATTGTTAACCTGTTAAAACTATTATTGATCTATTCTTTTCTACAAATATTTAAAAAAATATTTTAATTAAGTAGTATCGCAATGCTGGACCCGTCGGATTTTTTTTAATTTTCTAAGAATTCGACGGGTGTCTTCTGATGGACGATGGAACCTATGTCAAGACTGACTTCGGCAAATCCCAGGTCAAAAATTTTACTTGTCAACGGCTCGGGGAATGTTCTAGCCAAATTTAAATTTGTTTTTGCACGAAAATTTATGATGGTTCATGAATTTGCACGAAAATTCATGATTTGTCAGGGCATTTGCAGCTGTGGCAAAAAAACGAAAGTTTTCGTTACAAATAAGACAATGACGGCGGAACTATACCAAAAGAGTGTCTCCAAAAACGAATTTTGCCGTTCATTCGATCCCACGACCATCCCGTAATGTTTTGGCCAGATTTGGCGAGCTGTCATTAAAGCAAAGTCGTTCAAGAATGGTATGCAGAGAAAGGAGTCCAGGTTGTTCCGAAAACCTTAACCCACCCAACTGCCCCCAGTTCCGCCCTATTGAGAAATACTGGGCAATCATGAAGAGGAGACTCAAGGCAAAGGGAGAGGTTGTCAAAGACATCAATCAGATGAAGACCTGGTGGAATAAGATAGCTAAAACGATGGACGAAGAAGGTGTGCGCCGCCTAATGAGCCGTGTTACAGGAAAAATCGAGAATTCCTTCGAAACCGTGACAAATAATTTTATCCGTATTTTTTCTTAAAAGTATGAAGAAAACGCTACATTTGTATAAAAAAAAACTTGAATTCAATAATAAATAACTGAAATACAGGCAATTTTTTTTGTTCCAATTCTATCTGAAGCAAGCTTTATTAGATATTGTCTTCAAAATTTGGTAGAAATAAATTAATTGTTGCCTGAAAAGAAACAAAATTAAGAAGCAAGATATAAGTAGAATCTCTGTAGTCCCCCGGATGTTCGAAGAGCATAGCCTTTTCTATGAAAAGATTGTTGCGAGTTAACGATGGGTGATTACAACTATGTGTTAGGCACCATTAGCTGAACTGAGCATTAAATGAGGATAGTGAGAACATTTTATTGAATAAACGACTACAATACTCAGTTGTTTATTAAGCTGAAGCTCATTCGAGCTATATCTGATGAACTTAGTCGATGAATCAACCCTCTCAGATTTATCGCTAACAAATTATGACAAATTTACAAGCTAACCACTGCATGCTAGTTTGTGATTTGAAAAATTTCCAGACCATGGACAAAAAGTCCGGGTACTGATGAAACACGGCATCCGAGATTTGGGTTTGGAAATTTGTGTTGCTTACAAATCGTCAAACGAATGTGCAAAAGCACGTTGGCCAATATTTAGCGTCAACCAG